>CAWUFW010013632.1:0-463707 GCA_963921515.1 Calotriton arnoldi | reverse complement strand
ACTGTTGGGGAGTACAGCCCACCTGTCACCACACATCGCAACACACATCCAGTCAAGTGGCCCATGGACACACTCCAACAGCACCAGAGCACCACCCACACATCATGCCAACTCACATCATTGACATGACACCTCAGGATACTCACATTCAGCTAAAGAAGTTGGTGATGAGCTGTGTGCGGACATCACCATCACCATCATCATCATCATCGTCACTGGCATCGTGGTCCAGGCCAGGATCCTCCACAGGTGGCGGATGTTGGTCATTGTCATCCTGGATGAGAGGCAACTCCTTCCGCACTGCCAGGTTGTGGAGCATGCAGCAGACGATGATAATCTTGCACACTTTCGCAGGGGCATATGGGAGGGACCCTCCGGTCTTGTCCAGGCAGCGGAAGCGGCTCTTCAGGAGACCAAAGGTCCGCTCAATCACTCTCCTGGTCCGACCATGTGCCTCATTGTAGCGCATCTGGGCAGGTGTCACAGGGTTCCTGAGGGGTGTCAGCAACCACGGCATGTTGGGGTATCCCGAGTCACCTACGGACAGACAAGTGCACATTAGCTGACTTGGAAAAGTGGGCGGAATACTACAGATCAGATCACACACAATGGCACAAAGTCAGTACACACCGACAAGCCAGGCACGCTGGTTCTGCATCTGTGCCATCATCCTGGGGATGCGACTACTCCTCATCACAAAGGCATCGTGTGCTGAACCAGGGAAACGGGCACACACGTGTGTGATGGTCATGTCTGCAAGACACACCACCAGTGCATTGACCGAGTGGTAGTGCTTGCGGTTCCTGTAGGCCTGCTCCTGGGCCTGTGGTGGTACCAAAGCCACATGTGTCCCATCAATGGAGCCAATGACATGCGGCATCCTCCCCAGGGCATAAAAGTCACTCTTCACGTCAGTGAGTCGTCGCAGTCTAGGGAAATAGATGTACCGGTTCAGGAAGAGCAACATTGCCGCCAAAACATCGCGGAGCACACGGCTGAACATGGTCTGTGACATCCCACCAGCAGTCGCCACAGTATGTTGGAAGGTACCAGTGGCAAAGAAGTGTAGGGCTGCCATCACCTTCACCTTGGGGGTCAGCGCTGTAGGATACGGCCGGCCAGGCTGCAAATGTGGGGACAACTGCACTGCCAAATCCTCAATCAGCTGCCTGGTGAAGCGGTACCGTCGGATGCTGTCCCGTTCCACCATCGTTGCCAGGTCTGGGAATGGCCGATGGACAGCAGGAGCCCTGCAGTGCAGAGGAGAAGCAAGCAAGATTGTCAGTCACCCCACATATGCGGCATTGAACACACTCAAGATCCCAACATACATCATTATGAGGCACAACTACATGAAGTGTGCAGTACCGGAAGGACATGTATGGTACATACATGGCCAACATCTGTCAACACGGTCCTACAGGTGGCATCAATTTGTCCCAGGTTGGCCCATTGGATATCATGAGGCCGTGTCACAGTTCCCATCTCCTGCTGCCGTGTCACAATAACCCCCCACAGGGACATGTGAGGACAGATGTGCCCCAGGCACCACAGCTCAACGACAGGTACATTCCCAGGGACCCTGTAATGCCACATGGACACTGGCATTACATGGAGTATCATGTATACACCACAGCAAAACAACCATGACCCCCACAGGTAGTGGCCCCACTTGCCACGGCAGGACAGACATGGACGTCTGTGACACACACGCACAACATCAGAGTCCATGCACACACAACGTGGATGTGGAGACTGTCTCCCATTGTGCACATGAAATCAGAGACATTGTAAACACCACATGCACAAAGACTGTGGAGGACCATCACTATTGTGCCACTGGGACACCCTGGCCCAAACATACCGTCCCACATGGGACTCACGGGGTATGTGACATGACATACACATACACCACTGTGAAATGTGACCATGGCACATGCACAGATATGAACAGTTGCACATCACAGTGGTCACGTACACGTAACACCCAGGATCCTGTCCCCATGAACACGTGCACAGCCTGGGGGTGGCTGCCCACAGGTGACACCCACAGGACAACATGTACACCAACATACACACAATAGGAAATGCAGCCTTACATGCCTGATGATAAAGTTTGGACAGGCTGTCGTGATGTAGGTGTGCCCCTCACTCCCTGGGAGCTATCTGTGGCTGGCATATGTCCATCTGAGACAGGCATGCTGACATATGCCAGTCACATGTACAGTGAAGCGTTGAACAGCAATGGACCAATCGGTGCCTCCGGCCGGCCCATTGCTTTCAATGTGTGCGGGTACGCGTTGTACCCCTGTGCGCGTTGAACTGCAATGGACCGATCGGTGCCTCCGGCCGGCCCATTGCTTTCAATGTGTGCGGGTACGCGTTGTACCCCTGTGCGCGTTGTACCGCAATGGACCGATCGGTGCGCACCCATTGACAATGGGCTTGCCTGGCAACGGACGCGTTTTCGAATTTCGAACGAGTCGGTTGCTGGAAAATCAGTTGGTCACCCACAACAATGTTGCAAAATCATGTATGTCATGAAGTTGAAGATTTGAAGGATGCTGTGGGCGTGTTTTGGTGCTGCTATTCCATGGATTGGCCAGATTCAGAAGATGCAGACGACTTGGACCCATCACTTTGGACACAAGGGACAGTATCTGCCTCTCCAGCACATATATATTGCTGGCTGTTCCCCTGAGAGCCAACTTGCCTGCACTACATGCTCCAGGACGACATCTGCCACTGCACTGCTGCTGTCTCTGCCCCTCTGGACCCTGCAATGGCACGTACTGTGGAGAGAGCCCCAGCCTTCAGCCTTGAAGAGAACCAGGCCCTGCTGGACAGCCTACTTCCACAGTACAGCAAGCTGTATGGGACACCAGGGGAGCAGGTGAGTGTTCTGTGCACTGCCTTTCTGAATGTGCATTTTGTCTGACTAGCAAGGCTGAGAGTCTGCACGCCACTGGCTAGCAGGCTCACTGAGTAGTTGTCACCGCCCATAGTGTGTAGTGACTTGCACTGGACAGGTATGGTGCAGTGACAGTGCATTTGAACATGGTTTTACTTCCCATGCAATGATACCATGTAGTGACGTCTGGCAAACTGTCCATGGGCAGCTTTGCACTGCCTGTGTACATCATGTGCCCCTGTGATTGAGACATGTATATACAACTGTGTCATGCACGGATATGTTGCATGTGTGGTAATGGCCTTTTCACTTTGTCATCCTGACAGGTTAATGCCCATCGGAAGCAGGAAATCTGGAAGGACATCGTCCGGGCTGTCCGGTCCGTGGGGGTCTACAAGTGCCGGATCCGCAACTGCCAGAAGAGGTGGCAGGACCTTCGGGGCTGGACCCGGAGGATTGCACGGGTCCAGCTGAAGCTGTCGCCTCCTCGCAGGAGGGGCGGAACACGGACCCTGACCCCCACATGCTCCAGATCCTGGCGGTGGTCTTTCCAGACCTGGATGGGCAGCTGAAGGCCAGACAGCAGCAAGGAGGGGGTGAGTCAAAGACTGCACTGTGAACTCTGTATTACATGCTTTGTGCCCTCCTCTGGCCTGGTTCAACTGCCACAGTGCAGCAGTCATGTTGTCCAGGAGCCATGTCCCTCTATTGTGCACTTCCCACTGCTCATCTGATACCCAGGTGTGGCCCTCACAGTCAGGGAATTGTGTCACTTGGGACTGTGTCCTTGCAGTTTGCTTCACTAAAGGTGGGGGACAGCATCTGTTTCCCTAACTCTGTTGTGGGCATCATGGGTGGGTCCTTTGTTCACACAACGCCTGTGTTTGGACATGTGATCTGCGTGTTGCTTTGATATGCGGTCCACTTGCTGAGCTGAGCCACCACATGTGCCTGGGGTATGTGGCACACGCCCATGCAGCGGGTGGGAACAATGTTTGTGCCCCAGGAGTGTGCAGATTACGTGTGTCACACATACATAGCCAGCTATCCACTGTCCAGGGCACATCCCTCATTCATGTGGAGCAGGACAGTCATGCCTACTCCAGGCCATGCAATGCACTCTGTACTCCCACTCCCGTGTATCAGCTGACACATTGTGCACAGTGATTTGACCCCTCCGGTGTCTGCCTCTGTGTCAGTGTGCTGTGGATTAGTTGCCAGGACTGCTGGGGTGTTTCTTGGTAGGGGCTCAGCATGCCCCTGGAGATGTGACCATAGGAGACGATACTTGTGTGTCACATAGGTGTTTGATCAGCTGCCCGTGCAGACTGGGGTATGCGAATGTGATGTTCAGGCAGCTGTTCCCCATTCACAGCAAATTGTGAGGGGCTCAGGTTCAGAGGGTAGTGTCACAGGTCTCCCATATGTCCAATAGGTGTGACCTGGACAGATGAGGGTTGAGATGATGTGTTGTGTGGGGGATGTACATGTGCACTTGTGCAGCTCCAGGACTTGCATTCCCCATGACCTACTATTGTGACACAGTGCATAGTGTTGTTGTCTGTCTGCCAAGTCATACATCACTGAGACAGTGATGTATGACTTAGCAGTCATGCCTCTGCCATGGCATGTGTCAACTTATTTGTGGTCCTGCAGGGGAGTGACATGTGCTACATGCACACCATAGTGGCGCTGGCTATCAGGACATGGGTGCATCATGGTGTCTGTCGCTGGTATGCATCACATGCATTTCCTATTTGACTCTGGGCATCCCTTTCATCCGGAAACCTGTACTCACTCAGTGGCAAGAGCTGTGATGTGTCCACACCGTGTCCGCTGCACTGTCCAACTACTGTGTACTTGGTGCATGTGTCCACACTGGGGTGTTGCAATCCAACAGACACAAGCCAGATGGGTGCAAGGCCATGTGGGATGTGAGTGCCATGCTTGGCATCAGACTGACAATTGGCTTCTCCTGTTCAGTTAGGGCACTTTTAGCAATGTACAACTAATGATGCCAGGGCTTGCTCTGTGATGTGCTGTGCTCACAGTGGTGTGTGAGTTTGGTGCAGGTGACTGATGTCTGTCTGTTTCCCCATTGTTTGCAGATACATCCACGGCCACGGAAGGGGACAGCTCCACGGACCAGGAGGAGCCAGAGAGCCAGACTGGGTCAGCAGCCGAGGAGTGGTCGGAGGGACCCAGTGGCACGGAGGGCGAGGGGAGCCACACTGAGGAATCCTCAGCACCATCCACCTCAGCTGAGGACCAGAGCAACTCGGAGGATGACTCCCTTGTGGAGGCGGGTGTCAGCAGCCACCACACCCCAGCTAGTGTTGCTGTCCCCGCCACCACCAGCACCACCACCGCCCTCCCATCGGCTCCCATTCTCCAGGTCCGTGGAGGCTCCCATGTTCGGGAGCGTGTCTCCTTTGGCCCAGGCACCGCACCCCCTGCCCCTGTGTCCCCTGCTGCCCTGAGTGAGGAGTCTGTGTACCTCCTTCGCCAGCTCCATGTAGGGCAGACAGCCATGCTGAGTGTCCTCCATGCGCACACCGCACTGTTGACTCAGCTGGTGTCGTTCATGGAGGGCATCTCATCGGGCATGTCTGACCTACAGAGGGGCAACAGGTCCATGGACTCCTCCCTGACGGCAGCAGTGTCCCTCCTCAGACAGTCCCTCACCCCTCCTGCCTCTGCTCCATCCACACTCCCCAGCACCTTGCCCGTCCCAAGCACACACACACCGGCACAGGCACACACCAGCACACACACATCCAGCACACAGACACACACGCCACAAACTAAACGCACACGCACGCACAGTCAGGGGACTGAAGCCAGACTCACAGGGGATGGGGCCCTGGTACACACACACGCATCCACGGGCACTGCACAGTCCTCAGTTGCCTCTCCCTCCAAAGCACCCTCCCTTGCCTCACCTGCAACCCCAAAGACCCAGCGCCTCTTCCTCAGTGACCTCGGCCTCTTCCCCTCCGATCCAGCTGCCCCAGCATCCAGGGGGAAGAGGAAGCCCCCACACGGAGCAGAGTGCCCCTCGCCCCCGGACACCCTCCCCCAGGCGCAGACAGACTGAGGCCCCCACCCGCAAGTCCCCCGGAGTGCTAAGAGCAAGACCCCGCCGCCGCCCTGCAGCTCAAGCACCAGGTCTCCTTCCTCCATCCCTCAGGCCCCCACTCCACAGGTGCCCCCACCACACCCTGCCCCAGATTCCCCCACCCACAGATATACCATCCCCAAGAGGCTCCGGCCTTCTCCCCCTGCCACTTGCTCTCCCGGAACAACACCCCCCGCTGCGCTTGTCTCTGCCACTGATGTGGTGAGGGTGTCCTCCCCCTCTGTCCAGCCCACCTTGCCTGTTCCCCATTCTCCTCCCCTGGTGGTAGGCACTGCAGTGGAGCCCACTACCACCCTGTCTGACTTGGGCACTGCAGTGGCGGACCTGTCCACTCCATCTGCAGGGTCCACTGCAGTCGTGCCGGCACCCACAACATCTGAGCCATGCCCCCCAGTTGTGCCGGCACACACCATGTCAGACACCTCCACTGCAGTTGTCAGTGGCTCTCCAGCACCCACCACCCCTTCCCTGCTTCCTCCTGGTGAGCCCTGATCCTGTCCCTGCGGTGCCTGGCCTACCCCCGGTTGCCCCTCCTAGTGGATTGTCCCTGGTTTTGTGCAGGCATGTGTAGGGTGGCATCTGCCACTGTCACCCACTTGTGACTTTGT
Organism: Calotriton arnoldi; assembly: GCA_963921515.1. NCBI lineage: Eukaryota > Metazoa > Chordata > Amphibia > Caudata > Salamandridae > Calotriton > Calotriton arnoldi. The sequence continues at coordinate 457,049 of CAWUFW010013632.1, read as the reverse complement.
TGATGGACTGGCCATTGGCCTTTGTTTATGTTCTACCGGACTTCTACTTTTAATGCCACATATGCTGAATAAAGCAACTTTCTGTTCTCTAGTGCTTTTGCTTCTGATGTACATGATGTTGATGATGCTAACAATGCCCTTGCTGCAGTGATGGTGATATTTGGTCTCATGATTATGAAGTGTTACTGTGCAGGAACCCATGTGGTCCAGGGGTTATGTGTCCTATCCTGTGGTGTATCCATGTCATCCATAGCAGCATCTGAGGGTGTCATGTGTTCAGTATTTGGCAATGAGATTTCCTACTTAGATTGGCAACTTCACATCTGTGGCTTCCACCCCTGCACATCTGTTGTGCCTGCCATTGTTCTATTCGTCTACTTCCCTGACCGTGTGGCCATCTCCAGTGAACATGCAGGTTTGGGCATCAATGGGGAAGGACTCATCTGTGTTGTCAGTGCAACATTGCTATACAAGTGTGTTGGATCTGTGCTGATGATTCCGTTGGCACTTCCATGACCAGGCTGATGGGACGGGAGCCCTCATTTGTTGCTAATTGTTGATTGTGTGTCCCATTGCTGCCATGGTATGGTATCTGTTCGCCTCACATCTGCAGTCTCCACAGGGTATCTGCATGTGTGTGCCCATTGGTGCAAATATGTGGGTCTGCATTCGGATGGTCACTTCTGTCATTGTGTCATTGATGAATGTTGACGGTGTCAGCCCCCATGGGTGTTGTTTGTCTGCACATGGCCAAAGTTATGTCTTATTTGCACTGCAGGATTTGGCTCCCCCAATTTATGTTGCAATGGGACACATACACTACTTTGCCACTGATGTGTTTGTTGTTCTGTGACCAGGAATCATCCATGCAGTTTGGCAGTTGCACCTCTTACTTTGTCAACACTTGCCTTTTGGTCACTGTGATGATGGGGGTTTGGACCCCATTGCCACAATGTTCAAAATGTGCTGCAGCTATGGACCCCACACTTGCCTTTTGGTCACTGTGATGATGGGGGTTTGGACCCCATTGCCACAATGTTCAAAATGTGCTGCAGCTATGGACCCCACACTTGCCTTTTGGTCACTGTGATGATGGGGGTTTGGACCCCATTGCCACAATGTTCAAAATGTGCTGCAGCTATGGACCCCACACTTGCCTTTTGGTCACTGTGATGATGGGGGTTTGGACCCCATTGCCACAATGGTCATGGCCTGCTTGCGTTGTGTGTGCCACACACATATTTGTGTGGCACATGTGCTAGGGGGTCACATTGTATGTTAGAAGTCATGTTCGGTGTTGTAGGCATTTGACACAGTCTACACACGCTTGTCATGGTGTTGGGGGGATGTCTTCTTCTTGCATTCCCTAGGTTGTGGTGTGCTGGTTGTGTCATGCATTGTCCATCCTATGGGTGGGGGTGGTAGTGGTGGTAGGCATCCTGCCCCCCTGGGTGAGGGTGGTAGTAGTGGTAGGCATCCTGCCCCCCTGGCTGAGGGTGGTAGTAGTGGTGGGCATCCTGCCCCCTGGGTGAGGGTGGTACTAGTGGTAGGCATCCAGCCCCCTGGCTAAGGGTGGTAGTAGTGGTAGGCATCCTGCCCCCCTGGCTAAGGGTGGTAGTAGTGGTAGGCATCCTGCCCCCCTGGGTGAGGGTGGTAGTAGTGGTAGGCATCCTGCCCCCCTGGGTGAGGGTGGTACTAGTGGTAGGCATCCAGCACCCCCTGGCTAAGGGTGGTAGTAGTGGTAGGCATCCAGCCCCCTGGCTAAGGGTGGTAGTAGTGGTAGGCATCCAGCCCCCTGGCTAAGGGTGGTAGTAGTGGTAAGCATCCTTCCCCCTGGCTAAGGGTGGTAGTAGTGGTAGGCATCCTGCCCCCCTGGGTGAGGGTGGTAGTAGTGGTAAGCATCCTGCCCCCTGGCTAAGGGTGGTAGTAGTGGTAGGCATCCTGCCCCCCTGGCTAAGGGTGGTAGTAGTGGTAGGCATCCTGCCCCCCTGGGTGAGGGTGGTAGTAGTGGTGAGGCAACCTGCCCCCCTGGGTGAGGGCGGTACTAGTGGTAGGCATCCAGCCCCCTGGCTAAGGGTGGTAGTAGTGGTAGGCATCCAGCCCCCCTGGCTAAGGGTGGTAGTAGTGGTAGGCATCCTGCCCCCCTGGCTGAGGGTGGTAGTAGTGGTGGGCATCCTGCCCCCTGGGTGAGGGTGGTAGTAGTGGTAGGCATCCTGCCCCCCTGGGTGAGGGTGGTAGTAGTGGTAGGCATCCAGCCCCCCCTGGCTAAGGGTGGTAGTAGTGGTAGGCATCCTGCCCCCCCTGGCTGAGGGTGGTAGTAGTGGTGGGCATCCTGCCCCCCTGGGTGAGGGTGGTAGTAGTGGTAGGCATCCTGCCCCCCCTGGGTGAGGGTGGTACTAGTGGTAGGCATCCTGCCACCCCTGGGTAGGGGTGGTGGTGCGCATTCAGGCCCCTGTGTGCATATGTGGCATTGGTGATGGGCATCCCGCCCCTATGGTGCTGCTGTTGCTGGTGTGAGTATATTCTGCATCCCTGTGTGTGTGTGTGATGTGTCGTGTACGTGTTGTATGTGTTTTGTGGTTGGTGTCTGGCTTACCTTCTGCGCCGTACGCGTCCGTGCCTGTTCCGGTAGTAAATGTAGAATATTGGTATGATCGGGACGAAGGGATTCATGGTTGGTTCGTGTCGTTCGTCCTTCTCGTTGCTTCGCGTCGTCCTCGTCGCTTCGCCTCGTCCTCGTCGCTTCGCGTCGTCCTCGTCGCTGCCGTGTTCGTCTCGGAGCCGTGGATCGTGTTGTGGCGCGAATCGGAGCTTATGTGCGCCTCTCCCGGATGCTTTGACGTGCCGTGCGTAGCGACGGGTTCGGCGCGTACGGAAAGCGCATCGTACTTGTCCGGCCGGACGGGGCTGCATTTTTCCTTCCGTGCGACTAGATTCTGCGTTTCCGGATTTGCCTCGGTCGGAGAACAGGACCTGGTTTGGGTGAGTACGGCTCGGCCGGATTATTTGCTGTTGTGCGCATCGTACTTGCTCGTTCGGTGTGCTGTACGGATCGGTCGGGAAACAGGCTTTCGCATGGCTTTTTTCCCGACCGAATGGTAAAAGTATTTTTTATCAAGGATTGTTTAGTAATTGGAGGCGGTGGAGCAGAGTTTATCACAGGGCATTCAAGCATAGATATGAAATCAGTTGGCAAGGCATTTTTTGGCCAGTGAAACTTTGGGTTTGAACATAAACAATCAGGTTCAGCTTGGGTTGTGGGCACAGCTAAGGCAGCGTGAGCCAGTTTCATTGCCCCTAAGATTGCAATAGTGGATCCAGTACACTTAATGCACCCTTCCCCAGCATCCAGGGGCTACCTGTCAATTGACGTCAGTATACTCTGCCAAAGCTGAGAACCTGTTGTTACATGCAAAGCCCTGGTATGACTGATGCCATTGGTCACACAATGGTTGGTATGGTACTCTTTTGGGTGGCTTATAAAAATAACCCAAGGGTAAAGTAACAATATTGGTTTCAACTGCTTTCCTCAATGTGCTCGTGGCCAGAAGTTTCCTCGCACTATGTGGGCTCCTAAAAATCACAACAATGCAGTCCCCGGCTATGTTTTTAACAGAGAGACTAATTCAGCCTACCGTTCGTATCATTAGGATTTCATGGCTTTCTGCAACGTTAAACTTCCTGTGCACACCACACCAATGGATAACCTTTTTTCGTAGCTTTTTCCATGTCTCCACCTTATTTTGTTTCAAAGGCGGCACACCTGCCATTATCAAGACGTAAGGGCAAGCCTCTGGAGGTAGATTTAAAATCGTGGACCTAGGGTTGTTATCCATATGCCTACTGTTCCTGCTTGGCATACCCGATTGGTTTCGGTTGCCAGTTGTGGTTGGCATGGGACTGTTACCAGCAGCCCCTAAATTGAGTTTCGTAATGGAATGACCCTCAGAGCCGTTATACGTAACATTTTGTGTGGCTGACAAAACAGTACCCACAGTCTGGAGAATTCCCTGGTGTTGGACAAAATTTTCAGACATACACACCGGGAGCGTATTATAGGGAGCAGGTTCAGCTGTGTCCGTAATACACTTAGTCCCAGTGTAAGATGTAATGAGAGATCTGGGTGCAGTCACTATGTGGGCTTCAATTGCATTAAGGCGCTCTTTTATGGGTCTTAACTGTGCTTCCACGATCACTGAAAATCTATTATAGATCTCCTCAATGTTGACTCCTCCCATGGTCGTTGGAGTTAAACCCCTTCTGGTTACGGTGTGATCCAAATGAGGTTTCGTCCGTAGAGCACAGGTATTTGTCGTTTTACGTTTCATTGCTGGTTCTGAGGGGGAGTTAGGGCTGTTGTGTTTCGATGGAGCTCGGCATGTGCCAGCAATTGCTGTAACATTTGCTATCTCAATTGCGGCTTCATCCTTGGTGGTAGAACCACGGGGGGGCATTGACTCCCTTGTATCCCTGAGTAAGGCCTCCTCCGTTGAGCAAACAGTTGTAGTTGCAATAATGCCATTGTCAATTACTGAGCCAGCAAGACCACTACCATGCCCTATTGATAGTCTGCATTCCGTTAGGGCGATTTCCTTTGATACAACCCCTATCGCTTGCTCCAGCATAGTGTCAATACTTGTAGGTTTATGTTTGGATCTATTTAAGGATACAGAGCTCCCAGGCGCCTTGCGCTTGCCCATTCTAATATGGAGGTTAAAACAGCATTACCTCACTTGTATCTTCAAGGTATATCCTCGCCCAGCCACGGACTGGCACAGACGGGCCCAGTCTTGGCTCGAGCACGAGTCGGGGCACGTCCCATGCTGCAGGAGTCCAAGGGCACTCTTATAGCTACAGCAGCACACAAGTGATGAGGCCCCTCCTTCCAACAAGGTGAGTGCTGGGGGACCAAGTCCCACCCCAACAAGGGCTTTTCAACTGCAGGATTGTGGGCACAGGATCACAGAAAGTCAGTGTGGGCAGGGAGAATCGGCCGATTAAGTGTCCCCACTAGAGCAATGGATACTCTATGGTAGGCAGGGGGAGGCAGGCAAAAATATCAAAAGAAATACATTGAATAATGGCTGGTGCCCCACCAGGGCTTATAGGGACTTTATGCATGGAAAACTAAGACAAAATGGCCACTGAACACAAACACACTAAGTAGCTTCACAAAATGGTGGTTGCTGCTTGGCCAGCAACAAAGGAGGCATAGAGAACAAAGACAAAATGGCCACAATGACCACACACACACTGGCTACACAAAATGTCCTCCGTCGCATGGCCAGTAAAGAAGAAGAAAATGTTGAAAAGGTATATTTCACCCTAGGCCTCCACCATCAAAAAAGTGCAAACATTTCCCCTTAAAAATGTTAATCACACTTTGGCCACCCAACTCCAGCCTAAACTCCAGGCCACCCACCAACTAAGATGCAAAATAAAACAAGCATTTGCAATGCAACAGGTCTCACCTTTGGAACCATATAGCTATGCAGCATATTATCCTGTGTGCTAATGGACGGGAGAAATACATCAACAGTACTAGAGTCTGCAAAGACTGCAACTGCAGAACATAAAATTTGAGAACATTCCCAGTTGGATCACTAAATTTAGTCCTTGAACAGCAAAGAAACATACAATTACATTTATTACCACATGTAGGTCAGACTATGGATAGATTTCAGCTAACAGGCAACACCAGGGAAGCCTAAGGTATTACACCATCTGGAATGTCACGGGGATGAAACGCATGTTTTGGTTATCAATGCTAAAGAGGTTGAAAAAATGCATCCAAGGGCTGTGTTCCAGTGCAGGTCACGGAAGTCGGATAGGATAGCTCTTTCAGAACAGGGCTACACTGACATACCTGCAGGAGAACAGGTTGATAGGTTCAAAGCCAGAAGAATTAAGTGTGGTTCAAAAAAAGGTTGGTTTGGGCTCACAAATTAGAAGTTTCGTTTTATTAACGGTGCCCATCCGCTGAACGTCAGAGGAATCCCTAGATCAGACCTAGTAACTAATCAGAAAATGCTGCTGTGTGCAGTCAGATCTCCATGATGTCTCAAGACTGGAAACATGAGCTGACAAGGGATGTAACACACGTCCCTGCAGTCCTTGCGGTGCAGGAGTGGGGACAAACTTTCAGGAGCCACCTTGACCCTTTAGGGGGGCCCAATTCAGCTCAAGGCCAAGTAGTATCAGTGAGATACGGAAGACTAAGCGGCCCCTCTTCATATTCTGCAGGGGGGCGGGCCTTATTTTGCATTAGGCCACTGGAACTAACCCTGAGTGCACTGGACAGACAAATCCGGAAGGACAGAGTTCCATATACCAAACGTGCTTTAAAAAAGAGTAGTAACAAGCACTAGTGTTATTGTGGCCACACATCTCACAACGCTTAGCAAATGTGACCGAGATAACAGCATGATTTACAGCCCTGCTTACAGAAACACCATTGGAGCAAAGCAAGAATGCTCTGCAAATGAAAAGAGAATCTTTGCCAAACAGGAGCAGGAAACCAAGAAAAAAAAGTCTCCCAAGAACAGATAAGCACAACAAAGTGTAAAGATACTGAAGTTAGTCCCTGATCTGTCGGAAGGAATGAAAGAGAAAAAGAGGGACAAAGAAGCAGGACTAACCACTAGCACGCAAGGATTTTTAAAGGACACTGAAACAAGCAAATTAGAAGTACGGGGAATGGCTTTACGACCACAGATATGTATACTAAAGTATACACGCGGTCGTACTCTTACGCTCGACTTAAAAAAACAAAAAGGAACAAAAAATACTGGTGCATACCTTCCCTCAAACCACAAACTTTTTCTAAATTGCTGGATTGAACTTTCTTGATTCCTCCCAAAAAGTTAAGATGTCAATGGTGTGGATACAGCAGGGATTGCTGACAAAGAGAGTGAATGATGGTTTCCCTCCAAAATCCAAATCAATAGTGACCAAGGGCTGGACAAAGCAGAGGGGGGAGTCTTCAGGACAGGAAGAGGAAGTTATTAATCTGTGTACAGTAGCCTTTCAGTATCTATAGAACTTCCTTTCTGTTTAAAAGATAAAAGTGTATTTTGTGCTGAAAATATACCCAAACGGTCTGTTTGGGTAAACTATCAATTAGAAAATGCATTTTGAGTTGATTTTCCAGTCACTTGAGAAAAACCTCTACTCGAAATGTTGACCAGCAACCACCTGCGTTAAAGTACTGCCACTATTGTTCTCAAAATGACCGCTGAATGTTCTGATCACGTTCGCTAAAAGATAAAAATGAGCGTTCACTCGAGTTGTTTCAGTGCTTCTCGTGGTCCAATTTTTTCCACTCGGGAGAATCAGTTATGTGATGTGGCGTCATAGCATTACAATTGGTAAATCTGTGTCACAAGAGTAACACTGAATTACCAAATTACTCCAATTACTCCAGAGTAATTAAAATTACGCCCAGCCCTAGTGAAAACCATAAAGGAAGTAAACACCAAACAAAGTGGGCGCCGATCTGAAGTTCACACCAGGGCCCGCATTATGCAAATAGCACATTTTCCTTCATTGCACCGGGCGCACCTTTAAAAAGGTGCGCCCAGCGCAATGAAGGAAGGTGCACCGCATTATGGTGAATGTGCTGCCCCCAGGGCAGCCACGAACTAGTGCTGCCCTGGGGGCAGCGCATTCACGTGAAATATGAAGCGGTTGCTTTACAGCCGCTCCGTGTTTTCACTGTGCAGGCGGCACCCGCCCGCACTTTCAAAGGGGATGTCTGGGAGGTCCATGGGTCCCCCTTTTCCCCCGCCAGAGGGCTGCCACCAGGGGGTGCACTGATAGTACGCCACCTTTGAGATGGCGCACTGTCAGTGCGCCTCTTGAGGGCTTCTTTGCCTGTGCGCCCACGTCGGTAATACGGCGTGGGTACAGAGGCAAAGGGATTCCCTCATTTGCATGGGGCACGCCCCCATGCTAACGAGGGAACGCCCCCTGCAGATAGCACTGGCACATATAAAGCGACCACTTCTGTAATACCAGAGTGCCCTGGGGGCACGCAGAGCAGGCGCTAATGCTTGTTGCGCCCCCAGGGCGCTCAGTATAATACGGCCCCAGGTCAGAAAAAAATGAAAAGCTCAGTGAACAAGCTATAAACAATTTGAAACCGCAGAATGTGTTTGCTGAGCTACAATAGGTTTTTCCAGTGTCCATTTCTCTGCAAGAGTTTTGAGTAACGAAGTTCTGCCATAATTGAGCGTCCGGTCTTGCGATAGAGACCTGCTCCACAAGCCTTCCCATTATGTATGGTTTATGTGCAATTAATATACAGTGGTTTCTTTGCGGTGTCAAGGCTGATGTAAAATGTGATTAAAGTATTAAGAAACCATATAATCATTAATTCTTCATACTTTAATTGCGTAAAAATGCATTTTTGCCTTTATGGCATCAATTGTCATCAATTATATATCTATACATCTAATCATTCTGCATTTGAAAGACGATGCCGGACTGGCACTATGCTGGATTGCCTGCGTTACTGTTCTAACTCCAATTTTTGAAATATAGGTATATATACACCCTTTTGCGCTCATTTAGTAGTGCATGACAGATACATGGTGAGATGTTGAATTTGTGTTCTCTCCACACAGTCTGCAGTATCGACATTTTGTGGTCTATTTCACTTAGCATTGTCTTAAATCAGCAACGGGAAGATAAAAAAAGGTAAAATCTCATATATTTAGCATAAATTTGCTGTTTCGCTGGGTTAACCAAACAAGCCTTAGGGCTCAATGAAAGATGTGTGAAGTATGCTTTTTTCTAGGTTTATTAAAATTGCAAACATCCTCATCAAAGGAAAACTCATAGATGTTATCGTTAATCGAAGTTTTGAATTGATGCAGAGAAAACATGTTATTCCAAATAGTCACAACCCCCAGTCAATTAACAATTCTTCTGTAATTTTTTGACAGTAAAGAACAATGTGATTTCTCTGTTGTGCCTATCTCAGGCCACAGGATTGACTTAGGAGTACCTAGTAAAGCTCTGGACAATCTAAAGCAATATTGATAAACACTAAATCAAATGAATAGACCACTTTTTCAAGGCCAAATTCTAATCTCAACTGGTTACCGGGGCAAGAAGTAGAAATGTAGATATATTTAAGACATTTGCCGAGAGGTTTGTCTAATGTAACACCAATCTGGTTACCAAAAGAGAGTGCTCTGTAGAAAAGTGCGGCAAGGAATTTAGCTATTATTATTGCCAAGGTTGAGGCAGCAGTAGTGCTCTTAAAGTTATAATAAACTTTCCTTAGTGAGTGTTATGGGTAAGTCGATTTCATTTTTATAACATTCTGTTGCTTATTAGATTTAGCTTGACGTCTTGCGACACTACCACATAATTATAAGTAATGACAGTGATTATTTTTGCACCTTCTGGCATCCAATCTAAGTCACTCTTGGTTGTATTTGTATTAACGAGTAGGTCATTTGCTTGGGTTGAAATCATACACTTTCTTCTGGGGTCCTTGTAAGCCTATTGGTGTTGTGTCTAGGGATCACTGGACTTGTCATCGCACTGAGTATTCAACTAAGGGGGAAAAAGAACCTAACCGCTTGCAACATTGCTCCTATGTCAGCAGTCCACTTACTCATGGCACAAAATGATACTTCTATGTTTAGACAATCAAAAAGCAAACTCCAAGAATACTACTCAGTCAGTGCAGCCATTAGTACATAAAACCGGTCATAAAATTGCAAAAGACCTCTAATGAAAATACAAAGGAATATGAAAACAAATGAAGTCCAGGGAGCAAACATTAACTATCATAATATTGGGGTACTTAAATTACACGAGATGATGTATCTTCTGCTAGAAATTAAAAATGCTATAAAATATTGGACAGTTGCAAGTTCTCTCTTAAAAATTGCATTGACTGCATATCATGCTATGGGTCGTGTTAGGCAAGGTGTTGTGTGTTTCCTGCGTGGCCCATTGTAGTTTTCCCTATGTTAGCTTAACCGCTTAACCGCGGCGCGAATTCCACCGCGGTGCGGCGATTTTAATCAGTGGGCGGGGCCGCGTCGGCCAACGGACGAATATGTTGTAGGCCTCAGCCTCATTTTCCTTTGCACATGTTACTATATAAACACGCTTGCTTTTGTGCCACATTGTACTTTCACAAGGAACCTGCATGTGTTTTTGCGTTCTGTTCTTTTCCTGGGATTTAGTCTGAACACCATAGACAAGGTCAAACAACAATGTCTATTGTTATTCTTTCTGGCCAGGCAGTAGCAGCTAGACATAACACAAGAATGCAGCTGTTGTTTATGTGCTGTTGGTAAGTCGCTCCCCCTCCGCACAGCACCGCCTGTGTGGTCCCTGCCCCAGCTGCCGTTCTGAGGAAATTCGAGGCCCTCCTCCACCCGCAGGCTACCACCTGCGCCTCATCCCTGGTGGCCACTGGGAGGCCGTAGGTTTGTATCTTCCTCTTGCCTTGTATTGCCATTTCTCTTTCTGTTGCCTGTGTCCGATCTGTACTGTGCCCGCTTCTCATTCTGTGCCCCTCGCTGTCCTAATTGTTCTGTGCCCGTCTTTTCTCTCTGTGCCCCTCGCTGTCCCATCTGTTCTGTGCCTGTATTTATTCTGTGCCCCTCGCTGCCCCATCTGCTCTGTGCCCATTTGTTATTCTGTGCCCCTCGCTGCCCCATCTGCTCTGTGCCCGTTTTTTCTTTCTGTGCCCCTCGCTGCCCCCTGTGCGCTTCTGTATTCTGCTCCTTGCTGTGCCCCTAACCCTGTGCCCTTTTTGCCTTCTGTTTCCGCTCCCGTTTCCCGCCGCTGCGTCCCCTGCGGCCCCACCCCCTCTCTGCCCATTTGCTGCCCCTGCCTCCCAGCTGCTCCTCCCTCCCACCTCCCCATATATGGCGGCCGCTGCGCGGTGAGGAGAGCGACCCTTGACCTGTTGGTAGGTCGCTCCCCCTCCGCACAGCACCGCCTTTGTGGTCCCTGCCCCAGCTGCCATTCTGCCATTCTGAGGAAATTCGAGGCCCTCCTCCACCCGCAGGCTACCACCTGCGCCTCATCCCTGGTGGCCAGTGGTAGGCCATAGGTTTGTATCTTCCTCTTGCCTTGTATTGCCATTTCTCTTTCTGTTGCCTGTGTCCGATCTGTACTGTGCCCGCTTCTCATTCTGTGCCCCTCGCTGTCCTAATTGTTCTGTGCCCGTCTTTTCTCTCTGTGCCCCCCGCTGTCCCATCTGTTCTGTGCCCGTATTTATTCTGTGCCCCTCGCTGCACCATCTGCTCTGTGCCCATTTGTTATTCTGTGCCCCTCGCTGCCCCATCTGCTCTGTGCCCGTTTTTTCTTTCTGTGCCCCTCGCTGCCCCCTGTGCGCTTCTGTATTCTGCTCCTTGCTGTGCCCCTAACCCCGTGCCCTTTTTGCCTTCTGTTTCCGCTCCCGTTTCCCGCCGCTGCGTCCCCTGCGGCCCGCCCCCTCTCTGCACATTCGCTGCCCCTGCCTCCCGCCTCCAGCCTCCCAGCTGCTCCTCCCTCCCACCTCCCCATATATGGCGGCCGCTGTGCGGCCGCGCCGCTGGCAGGCAAGCCCATCTGCGCCTGTCCGCGCCTGGACCGCGCCCAGGGCCAGAACCCCTGGCCCGTGCGCCCCCGCACCCGCCACGACGACCGCCACCGTTACGATGCCAGCACACTCCACGCCCTCAACCCTGGACGGACCCACACCTGCGTCAAGGCCGCCCCGAAACGCACACATGGTCCCTTCACCTGTCGAAACTGCAGCTACACCTGCCTCAGAGCCGCCGAAGCACCCACCAAGAAGGACCCCAACCACCTCCGATGCATTCTACTGAACACCCGCTCCGCACGCAAACACGCCATCGAGCTCTGGGACCTGCTCGACACATCATCACCGGACGTCGCCTTCCTGACAGAGACCTGGATGAACGACTCCTCCGCACCCGACATCGCCATAGCCATCCCAGACGGCTACAGGATCACCCGCAGAGACTGCACCAACGGAGTCGGAGGAGCAATCGCCATCGTCCACAAGGACACCATCAGGGTCTCGACCAGCACCGACGACACTCTCAGCACCGCCGAACACATGCACTTCCAGATCCACATGGACCCCAACACCACCCTAAGAGGCACCCTCATCTACAGACCCCCCGGACCCCGACCCCCAGTTCAGCGACTCCATCGACGACTTTATCAGCACGCACGCCCTGACCTCCACCGACTACATCCTCCTCGGAGACCTGAACTTTCACCTGGAGAACAACAACGACAGCAACTCCACCACCCTGATCGACAACCTCGCCAACCTCGGACTGAGACAGCTCGTCACAACGCCGACCCACGCCGCCGTCCACACGCTCGACCCCGTCTTCTCCTCAAGTTCCCACGTCTCCTTCAGCCACACCACCGAACTCCTCTGGACCGACCACCGCTGCATCCACTTCACCTTCCAGAAACCCACAGCACACCACCGCACCCAACAGATCCCCCGCCGCTGCTGGAGCAAAGTCACCGAAGACTAACTACAGACAAACCTCGCTCTCAGCCCACCCACCGACCCCTCCAACCCCGACGACGCTGCCCGCAACCTCAGACGATGGATGGACGACTGCACCAACACCCTCGCCCCGCTGAAAAAACCCACCTACAGAGACACCAGCAAGAGAGCCAGCTGGTTCACCCCGGAACTCCTAGTATCCAAACGTACCTGCCGGAATCTAGAGAAGAAATGGCACAATGAAAAGACACCGGACAGCAACGCAGCCCACAAAGACGCCATCCGCCACCACCATCAACTCATCAGGTCCGCCAAGAGGACCTCCTTCAAAGACCGCCTTGACAACAACGCACACAACAGCAAGGAGCTCTTCATCATTGTGAAGGAACTCTCCAACCCCAGCTCCAACACCAACGACATCCCGCCGTCGCAAGCCCTGTGCGATTCCCTCGCCACCTTCTTCCACCGCAAGATCACCGACATCCACGACAGCTTCGACACCCGGACTGCCCCAACAGACCCCGACACACCAGACTCGCCGCACACTATCGACCACGACCCCTTGACAGCCTGGGCCAACGTGAACATCGATGACACCATCAAGACCATGAGCACAATCCACTCCGGCTCCCCGTCAGACCCTTTCCCGCACCACATCTTCAACAAAGCCGGCAGCTCCATCGCACCCCACCTGCGCAACGTCATCAACCTCTCCTTTGAGACCGCGACCTTCCCAGAGAGCTGGAAACACGCCGAAATCAATGCCCTACTCAAAAAACCCAAGGCGGACCCGAGAGACCTCAAGAACTTCCAGCCCATCTCCCTGCTTCCGTTCCCAGCAAAGGTCATCGAGAAGATCGTCAACAGACAGCTAACCCGATACCTCGAAGAAAACAGCATCCTGGACCCATCCCAGTCAGGGTTCCGCAGCAACCACAGCACCGAGACTGCCCTCATTGCCGCCACCGATGACATCAGGACCCTGCTGGACAACGGTGAGACCGCGGCCCTCATCCTCCTGGACCTCTCCGCCGCCTTCGACACTGTCTGCCACCGCACGCTACGCGCACGCCTCCACGACGCAGGGATTCGAGAGAAGGCCCTGGAATGGACCACCTCCTTCCTCTCCGGCAGAACACAGAGAGTCCGCCTCCCGCCATTCCGATCAGAAGCCTCCGAGATCTACGGCGTACCCCAGGGATCATCCCTCAGCCCGACACTGTTCAACATCTACATGGCCCCACTCGCACGCATCGCCCGACAGCACGACCTCAACATAATCTCCTACGCCGACGACACTCAACTGATCCTCTCCCTCACCAAGGACCCCCTCACCGCCAAATCCAACCTCCAGGAATGAAGGCTGTCGCCGATTGGATGAAGAGCAGCCGACTAAAGCTGAACACAGACAAGACGGAGGTCCTCATCCTCGGCTCCAACCCTTCAGCCTGGGACGACTCCTGGTGGCCCACGACACTGGGGGCACCCCCGACACCCACCGACCACGCACGCAACCTGGGAGTCATCCTCGACTCAACGCTCTCCATGACCAAGCAAGTCAACGCAGTCTCCTCCTCCTGCTTCAACACCCTCCGCATGCTCCGCAAGATCTACAGGTGGATCCCGACAGACACAAGAAGAACAGTCACCCAGGACCTCGTCAGTAGCAGACTCGACTATGGAAACGCCCTCTACGCGGGAGCCCCGACCAAGCTCATCAAACAACTGCAACGAATCCAAAACGCCTCTGCACGCCTGATCCTCGACGTTCCACGCCACAGCCACATCACCCCCCACCTGAGAAACCTGCACTGGCTCCCCGTCGACAGGAGAATCTCCTTCAAACTCCTCATCCACGCACACAAGGCACTCCACAAGACCGGCCCAGCCTACCTCAACAGACGACTCTCCTTCTACGTCCCCAACCGCCATCTCCGCTGACCTCTCCCTGGCCACCGTCCCGCGCATCCGAAGAACTACCACCGGCGGCAGATCCTTCTCCCACCTCGCCGCCAAGACCTGGAACACCCTTCCACTCAGCCTACGACAGACCCAAGACCTGCTGACCTTCAGGAGGCTACTCAAGACCTGGCTGTTCGACCAGTAGCGGCTCCCCCCTTCCTTTTCTTCCCCAGCGCCTTGAGACCCTCGCGGGTAAGTAGTACGCTCTACAAATTCTGTTGATTGATTGATTGATTCATATGTCCTATCACATAGATGAGTCCATGAGCCAAAAACACACACATGGAACGAGAGATCTGAGACAAGAGCACTACATCTGCTGAGCTGTAGAATGTCCATCTGTGAATGCTAAGGTATGAGGTCTGCCAGTAATCCCAGAGATCTTTGATATATAATCATTTAGTCTCATTAGCAAGGGAGGGGGTTTAGGTTATGCTGTCCTACAAAATGACGGGGCTTTTCATGATATATGGATTAATAACCATGCTAACATTATTTTTAATGTGCATTTGTTTTGTGGCACGTATACTGCATTCAGAGCAGGATAGTTTAAATAAATATTCTAAACTTCTTTCGTGTCTTCTGACTATCTTATTGTGGGCAAGTACGAGTGAGAGAGCGAAGGGTGTGTCTTTTTACCGCGATCCCCGAGAGGGTCGAGAGTGTTGTGTTCTGGGGTGCCAATTCACTTGTGTCTCTGGTAAGGTTAGGAGGGCAAGTGAGGCACTATCAGCTAGTCGGACTCGGGCCAATAGATACTGGGCTGGTATGGTGACTCGGGGGCAAGAAGTAGAGCCCTTGAGGGTAATTTCCGGGATGTCAGCTGCCGCCATTTTGGGCAGCTGACGTTCTAGCCTTTTTTTCTCTCTCTTCACTCCAGGCTTCCGCTCCTCTATTTATTCCGAGCCCGACGCGGACATGCTATACAGCAAGAGGGATCTTTGCAAGTACCTCTTCACTTACATTTTAATTGAACTTCTTATATATTTTAAATTATGGCTCACCTTCCCCTAACATTTGTTACCTTCTCCTCTCATCCTGGGTCGCTCTCCGGTCCGCCGCGGCTGCTAGCGTGCCGTTTGAGCAGAGGGAGCAGCCCTTGAGGGTAATTTCCAGGATGTCAGCTACCACCATTTTGGGCAGCTGGTGTTCTAGTCTTTTTTTCTCTCTCTTCACTTCGGCTTCCGCTCCTCTATTTATTCCGAGCCTGACGCGGAGGTGCAGCGGACGCATGCAGTGGGCGTGCCAAAGGCAAGCCCGTCTGCGCCCGTCCGCGCCTGCACGCCGCCAGCCGCCAGGAAGGCTGCATCTTTTATTTTATTTTTTTGTACTATGGTTTATAAAGCTTACTCGAGTGTGAAGCTCACAACAATAGGGAAACACATTCCTGGCACCCTCTGCGGGAAGAAACTTCACCCATCTGACAATCCTGACAACTGCAATGCAACACCTGTAAGGTCTTTTGGGTCAATATAACTCCCCCAGTTAGGCATAGTGCCCCTGGGCTCTCAATATACGACCTTCCAAAAAGTGACCCCTCTGCCAAAAGTAACCCCTCTGCAAATAGTAACACTACTACTCTGGAAATGGCTATTAACACCCCTCCCCAGTTACAATGCACCTATCTAAATGCACGTTCTATTCACAAGCATGCCTCAGAACTTTGGGATCTCTTAGATTCTACAAAGCCTGACATATGTTTCATTACTGAAACGTGGTTAAATCTGTCCTCCTCCCCCTCCATAGCTATATCATTTCCTCAAGGCTACAGTATAATTAGGTGTGATAGACAGCATAAAAAGGGAGGGGGAGTAGCTATTGGGACAAGAAATCCTCTAAGAGTGGATACCTTGGTCTCTTGTTCCACGCCTATGGTGGAAATGATAATTTTTCAATTAAAAGCCTCAACCAATTTAACCTGGAAGGAAGCACTGGTTTATTGCCCACTTGATGAAAAGAAAGATTTTAGTATGAAGCTCATGGAACAGCTAGCACCTCACACCTTAACATCAGACAATTTTCTGTTCCTGGTGGATTTTAATTATCACATTGATAATCAAACTGACGCTGATATCATGCACCTTTTATCAGATATGGAATCACTGGGTCTCCATCAAATGGTATCAGGTCCTACTCATTTAGCAGGGCATATCCTTGATCTAATATTTACAGATGCCACCAACCTACTAGTAGACACTCCTGTCATGCAGGCGTGGACTGACCACTTCTCTCTAGATTTCCATTTAGACATACAAAAATCCAAGGAAACCCTCTGTCAGACCATCAAATTTACGAGACCCTGGAGGAAGGTAGCCCCTCCACCTTTCTCCCTGTCTTTACTCTCCCTACCATAACGGATTATGAAGACATCAATCTAGCTCTAAAAGCCTTTGAAGACTCTCTTACAAAGGCCGTAGACACCATTGCCCCGCCAAAAAGATCAAAATTGAAAAGGGAAAACCTCCCGCCCCCTGATACTCTGAATCTCTAAAGAAGAATTCTGGGGGCGTGGCTTGGGGAGCCATCATGGCGGACGCAGCCTAAACGGGCTCCGAGCATCCATGCCAAAATCCTTAATTAATCCGGCAATTATCCTGTCCAGAGGAACCGATTCAGAGCAGAATTCGATCCTGGCGGTGTGGAGAGTGCTGCTCCCCGCTTCGAGCTGACACGGAGATGGGACGAGCGCTCCACATCGCACGGTGGCTGCAGGAACGGCGCGAGCCGAGTCCGAAAGGAGCAGCCACCGCCTACGATCCTGGTCGGCAGATTGTGGCGCGGCGGCGGTGCTGGGGGCTTGGTCGCGGCCCCAGAGGTGAGCGCTCCGACCGTGCACGAAGGCGCCCTGTGACATCGGGCGGCCTCCGCCCGGCTTTCTGAGGCCGTACTGGGCCTGCGAGCAGAAGAGGCCCGTCCCCTCCTCCCAGTGTGCTGCCGCTCATCCTGGGAGGCCCCGGCTGGGGCTCCCGTGCTGTACCGGGCTGTGGGAGAGACCTAGCGGCCCCTGGAACTACGGGCACGTCCCGACAACGGCCCCACATACCTCAGCGGCCAGGGGAATCGAATTGGCCTCAGCTGCGGCCTGTCATTTCACTTTGCAGGCGAAAGAGGCCTGGAATCCTGTCCTGACTGCAGCGCTCTCCCCCCTGCATGCCACATCTGTGGGGGCCACATAAGTGCACGGCAAGGAGGCCTAATATCGGCTGCAATACCGCCTATGCAGCATTGGCCCACTACCAAGGGCAGGCTCGTGAGACGGGCTAGAAGACCGGAAGATACGGGCACTACACCCCTCAATCGGCTGGGGCACGGTGAGACCGCCCCCCTCCCCTGTGCCCAAATGTGTCTCATATTTGAAGTGGTGGGGTGTGTGTGGCCCCTGGAGCCCCTTCAGTGATGCAGGGACCCGCGCATAGCCATCCCCTGGGGGGCGCTGTTGGCGGGTGGTCCGGCGAGTTTGGTCCTCTTACAGGGCCTCCTCGGCGGGTGATCGTGGGCAGCGGAAGCGGCCGAGCTAGGCTCGGTGCGGCTTGCGGCCAAGGACACACCTGATTCCGTGAGGAACTGCCGACGGTACGTCCCCGCTGTGGGGCTTGGCATTGCCCTTGGGGTTCTTCGTGATCGGGGTCGTGCCCCCCCTTCACCAGCGTAGACACGAACTTGGCATTCATAACCCCAGAAGACTCCTGCGCCTGCTCCCGGAATCAACCGCTATGGGTAGAGACAAACCTGGTGGCGCTGGCCCCAAACAGGGCACCCTGGACCACTTTACCACACCCGCCGGGGGTGCCACAGGAGGCGATGGAGCGGGCTCAGTCCCAGACAATGCGGCCCTCCTAACAGCGATAAACGACGCCAGGGATAAGTTAGATGCCAAAATTAGCGCGTTGGGGTCAGAGGTCTCATTCCTGCATCAAGATCTTAGAAAAGCAGTCGACCGCATCACTGAAGCAGAGACACGGGTGTCGACGGTGGAGGATTCAGTGACCGCCCTCCATAAAAAGGTCAATAAACTGACTCTGGTCTCGCAAGAACTAACCTCCAGAGTAGAAGACGCAGAAGGCCGCGCGTGGCATAATAACTTGCGCTTCGTGGGCCTACCCAGGGCCGGCTCTAGGGCGGTGCAATCGGTGCGACCGCACCGGGCGTTGACTTAGGATGGGGGCGTCATTTTTGAAAATGTGTATTATTTTGAAAGCACCTGCTGCCTCGTTCCTAGCCTCCAGCAACTTTCAGACAGACATCAATTAAAATGTCAAGAGAAGTCCCGTGATTAATCGTCTTTCTGGAAAGAGACCCGGAGGTTTGTCTAGTGGAAGTTTTGACTCATCCTAAGGTAGCGCAGAGGGTTAAAATGCCTGCTGCTAAGAACGTGTACCATGCAGATAACGAAGTGCATATAACGTAAATAGGTCAGTGGGTTACTGCTTCTGTAAGAGAGCTCCTTTTGTTACTTGTCGTTTATAAGTCAAAATCCTAATATAGAACATTGAGCTATCAACTGTCACCCTAGAGCTGCTGCAAACTGCAAGGTATTTGTTAGAGATATATGTTTTTTTGCCCAGTCTTTCATTTTCCTAATCTTGTGAAAAGGGTTCATTAGTGTAGAAATCAATTCATATTATGAAAGAGAACCCCTAACAATGATGTTACATTTTAAATTCTGAATTTGTGCCTTTCCTGAATAAGAACTTTACCTATATTGCCTACCAGTATCAATGACATGTCACTCCTACACTACACCGTGTAGTACTGTCTGATGTAACATTTCCTATACACTGATTTACACACATATGATTGTCTCTGTGCAAGGTGTGTGTGGTGTAAAGTGCTCTGACACCTTACACTGTTATGAATGGTGCTATAAAACTAAATGAATCTGAGAGACAGTGGTTTTGGAGACTTGAGGGGCAGTGTTAAAGGGTGCTAGTGAGGGAATCCGTGGCAGAGGTGGTCATTGGGGGGGCGCCAACAGACATTGTCGCACAAGGCGCCACCAGCGCTAAAGCCGGCCCTCGGCCTACCGAAGGGGTGCGAAGGATCTTCCAATATCAGCTTTATAGCCCAATGGCTCACCGATCTCATGCCGAAGGAACTACTTTCTACATGTTTCGCGGTAGAGCGAGCCCACCGGGCGCTGACCAAAAAACCACCCCCCGGCGAGAACCCCAGACCAGTGATCACCAAGTTATTGAACTATGCTGATCGCGATGCTATCTTACAGTTTGCAAGGACACATAAAGAGAAGTTCCAATATGACTCAAGGCCCATAATGATCTTCCCCGACTACACACGCCTGGTCCAACAGCAACGCCAGTCGTTTGTGGCGGCGAAGCGTAGGTTGCGAGACCTCAATTTGCAATACATGCTTTTATACCCAGCTGGGATGCGAGTCATCTTTAATTCAAAGTCATTCTTCTTCGACACACCCGAAGCAGTTTTCGCATGGACAGATGAACACTCTCACCTCAGGCCGCATACGCCACCGCCGCAGGAATCAGACTCCTCCCGAGGATCGCAACGGACCAGACCTCACAGGACTAAATCAAAGAGACGTCATCGATCCGCCTCAGACAGAAGATCCTCCAGTCCAGAACACATCTCTTGAATCATCCAGTCATAACTTTATCGGCAAATTATGTTAGCCGTAGATCGCTCTTCATCAGGACTATCCTATCACTTATTATTCCTTTGAACAGGCGTGGATGCCCAGCCATGGGGCTGCCAGGCCCTGGACATCTTTATCTCCCCCTGTTAATGTTTAGTGGGTGGGTTGGGAATTGTTGGCATGGGGGCCCGAGTTCCCCATGTTGGGGGCCCGGCATGCCCCACTCCGCTACAGATGCTCCTAGTTTATGGCAGTATTGGGAGGGGGTGGGAGGATACTCAGGGATCTTAGTTTTATTGTTGTTTTACATGCAGACTTTTTAATCTAGATTTCGATAGTCTTCTCCCAGTGCCCTCAGAGATACGGGATGATGGCACAGTCTGATACAGCCCCTCTCAGGGATCTTACGGTGGTTTCCTGGAATGTCAGGGGTCTTCTCAATAAAATTAAGCGGGCGCGGTTTTACGTCAGGCCAAACGATATGGGGCCGACATCCTACTCCTACAAGAAACTCACCTCCTAGGTACGAAAACCCCTTGTCTGGCTAGATTTGTGTATCATTATGTTTACCACGCAGGATTCTCCAGGGGGTCACGAGGAGCGGCCATCCTTATACATCG
The DNA here is from genome assembly GCA_963921515.1 of Calotriton arnoldi. Lineage (NCBI taxonomy): Eukaryota > Metazoa > Chordata > Amphibia > Caudata > Salamandridae > Calotriton > Calotriton arnoldi. Next base: position 436,351 of record CAWUFW010013632.1, on the reverse strand, counting down.
TAGAGTCCCTTTTCAGCACACAAACCACTGGGTGGATCCAGGGGGCAGATTTGTTATTGTAACGGGCACATTGCATGGAGAGCACATCACCATCCGTAGTATATATGCTCCCCCTCCGCTAGGGGCGACCTTTGTCGACAGGATCTCCAGGATCTGGGGAGAACTGCCGGAGGGCTTAACCCTCCTAGGCGGGGACTGGAACAACACTATGGGGCCAGTAGATAGACAGCGTAATATCGACCGTCAACCACCAGTGGGTCCCTCTAAACTGAACTCTTTGGTATCCACTTTAGGCTGGGCGGACATCTGGCGGGAATATCACCCCACAGACCTCGACTACACTTTTATGTCCGCGGTCCACGGTTCCCAATCCCGATTAGATTACTTCTTCACACCTCGCATATATCTCCATAGGTTTTCCCAAGTAGCCCACCTCCCCCGAGGGCTCTCAGACCATTCCCCGATCACCCTTAAACTCCACACTTGCTCTCGTAGACCCCCCTTTAGGTGGCGGATGTCCCCTTGGCACCTTCGAAAACCGGACTATCAGGACATGCTACACGTGGCACTATCCCAATACTTGGACGTTAATGTTGCTTCCGCCCCGTCTCGGGGCATCCTATGGGAGGCCCTAAAGCCCACCAAACGTGGAGCAGAAATTAGCTATCGCACCAAAGAGAAACGTGCGCGACGAGAGCAGCTGACAGACCTAGAGTCACGCCAGGCGACCCTGGCAGCACAACTTAATAGGGACCCCAGCCCTACTTTCCAACGTAACTTGTTGCAAGTGCAACAAACCCTACAGCAATATCTAATGGGGGAAGCGAAAGAGATATGGGAGGCATCGCAACATCGGATATACCAATGGGGCGATAAGTCGAGTAAAATGCTCCACAGGCTGTGCCAAGTTGACTAATCCCCCGCCGTGGTCCCCACCATCCGTGATGCTGAGGGGATCCTATGCTCATCGCCGGAACAGGTGGCCCGTGAATTCGCACAACACTTTTCCTCCCTCTACGAGCATCGCGAACAAATCTCAGAAGCCCAAATAGCGGAATTCCTGGTAGATATTCCACCTCGGAAGCTCATGGACCACATACGTGACCAATTAGAAGCCCCTATTACAGTGGACGAGCTGAGCGGGGCCCTGCATGCTCTACGCCCAGGGCGGGGCCCTGGACCCAACGGATTCCCTATGGAATTCCTGAGGCCGAATATGCACGTGTTAGGCCCCCACCTATTGGCTGCCATACAGGATGCCCAGGAACAAAATATCTTACCCCAAGATTGGCGACATGCGGAGATAGTCTTATTTCTTAAGCCGGGTCGCCCTCCGGAAGACCCCTCATCATACCGTCCTATCTCACTCATTAATTTCGAGCCTAAATTACTAGGGAAGATCCTGGTGGATCGCCTACGGACATGCGTGTCCCACTTAATCCACCCAGACCAATCGGGCTTTATGCCCCATCGGGCTACACGCCACAATATACAAAGGGTACATAACGCCATGATGGCGGCCGCGGCGTTGGGACGCCCTGCTGCTATACTATTGGCGGACATAGATAAGGCATTCGATTCGCTTAGCTGGGTCTACTTATTTCAGTTGCTTGAGGCAGTAAATTTTGGTCCTCGTTTTATAGCATTTGTCCGTTTATTGTATACAGACTTAACAGCGTACGTTCGTATAGCCGGACACCACTCTGACCCCTTCCAAATCCGCAGGGGCACCAGACAGGGATGCCTCCTGTCCCCACTGTTATTCACCCTAGCAGTGGAACCTCTGGCGGTATGGGTTCAGAGCGACCCGGTGCTCCGTGGATTTGAATGGTCCCAGTCGAGATCGGACCGCATCGCGTTATAGGCGGATGACGTCCTTTTCTTTATGACAGACCCATGGTTTTCGGGGCCCGCATCTTACAAATCCTTAGAGTGTTTGGGGAAACTACTGGTCTCCACACTAACCCTGCCAAATCCGTGCTTTTCCCAGTTTGCGGCAACCAGGGGCGCAGTACCTGGGCGACACAGCTGTCGCATGCAACGGGAGGTTTTAAATATTTGGGCATCTTCGTGTCCCCATGCCCTAAGATCTCATGGGCAAATTACATCAATCCATTGATTACGAGTCTCACTTGTGAAACGACAATATGATCCTCCCTCCCGTTGTCACTATATGGACGCTCTGCCATCTTTAAGATGGTTTCTTTACCCAGAATTTTGTACAGATTACAAAACTTGCCCTACAAAATTCCCCGATCCTGGTTTGCACAAGTCAATGCCATACAGAATACATTTCTTTGGAACGGAGGAGCGATTAGGGTTGCACTTCACACCTGTACACAGTCTATGTACTGTGGGGGTATTGCAGCAGCCGATATCTATGCATATTATGTAGCCTCATTTACTAATAATAAATGAATGGTGGTATAACTCCCCAACCAACCTGGCTTTTGAAATAGAGCACGTGCAATGGAGAGGGCCCCCCTTCTCCAGCTCCTCTATAGTACTAGGAACCTAGACGCTCTACCCCCAGCTAGTAGAGTGGTGATACAGCTCTGGCGGACTACGGTCTGACAGATGGGATGGAGCGGGACCCTCACCCAAACAACCCCATTGTGGCACGGTACATACCTCCGCCCGGTGACGGCACTGAGGGGATTTCGCGGGTGGGACCTAGTTGGGATATCGACCCTGGGTGATGTGATGCGAGGCACCACATTGAAATCTTTTCAACAACTACAAGTAGAATTCCAGCTACATAGGACACAATTCTACAAATACCTCCAATTCCGCCATGCTTTGACCCCCTTGGTTCATGCCTTGGAGACGCTACCAGAGTTTCACCCTCTTGAGGGCCGCCTATTGATGGGGGACCTGGGCCTACATAAAATCAGGAAAATATATCAAACCTTGATGACTCATACACAGACGACGCTTGGTAAGACTAGAAGAGCATGGCAAGAAGATATCCCTGACATGACAGCCGACGACTGGACCGAGGCCATTGCTAGCCCCCGGGGCGCTGCTGTGTCCACACAATATCGCCTTATACAGTTCAAGTACTTACACCGCGCATACTATACACGGGTTAGGCTCTGGAAGATGGGTGTTATCCAGTCCCCTACATGTTTACGCTGTGAGAGGGAGGATGGGACATTTTTGCATACAGTCTGGAGCTGCACTGCGTTGCAGCCCTTTTGGCGCAGGGTAGCATCATGTTTAAGGGAGGTGTTATCATGGGAACTCCCACTTGACCCACGACTCTTCCTATTGCACAGTACCGATGACATTGGGGGAACTAAGTACAAGCAACATCTACTCTTCCTAGCCCTCACCATCGCCAAGAGCGATATTGCCCAGATGTGGAAGGGGACCTCTCCCCTGACTATAGGCAAATGGAAGACCGAACTTGACAGATGTATGGGTGCAGAGATTGCGCTGTTTCTGGCCCGTGGCCGCCCCCAAAAACATAGACAAATTTGGACCCGATGGGTGACATATCGTGGGATCAATCTCCCCCCTTACCATCCTCTGACCCCTGACAGGAACTACTACCCATGCACATATCCACTGACCATTTTGTTACATATCATGCCATAGCCCACCATTCTATGAATGTACCACTTGCACTATTACTGGGATCTAGCACAGTCTGCATTTTGTATATTTTATGTCACCTGCATGTTTCACAGGTATTGCAATCGTTTAAAAATGTCGGTATTCCTGATTTATTTGGCTTCTTGCAGGTACTTGTGGGCTCCGGCCTAAATCTCACTGGAACAACCAAATAAAATTTGATGTTAAAAAAAAAAAGAAGAATTCTGTTATGTCCCGTATAGAGGCCCTAATGTAGACCCATTCATACATGCCCTAAAATGGACGCATTCGTATTTGCCCTAATATGGTCATATTCGTACTTGCCCTATTATGGTCAAAGCCGCATATGCCCTATTACGGTCATAACTGTACATGTCCTATTATAGTCATGATTCCTTATATAGGCATGATCTTTCACCTACATTGGTCCTCGCTAGTACACTACGAGCTCTGAGGGCTGAACGTTATCTAGCCTGTGGTTTTGAATACAGCAGGGGTTTTCCCCCAAACACAGGCCCACACTGTACTCATCAATTATGCATGACTCTCTAGGAATACACCACCTGCATAATATGTATGTACAAAGTTCACCCCTGACGTCTTCCTCAAGTCTAACAAGGGCCAATACAAACCATACGAAGCAACTAGAGTCTTCAGGGTATAAATACACCACATCTTACCCCGGTAAGACAGAGGGAACCGAGACTTCCATGCTGACACACTGACCAGAGACGCTGAGGCTCCTGCATGCAGTCGCTCCAGCTGACAGCGGTCTACCACAGCCCTTGCGGGGTGTCCAACTCGAGACCAGGACGGGGTCCCACGCTCTCTCTATTCAGGTATGGGAGTTTAACTAAATCCTAGAAGGACTCTTGCTCTTAGGCTTTTAGACCTACACATATGCTAGGTACACTTTGGTACATCTAGTTAGGCATCGTAGGAGTACAAGCACTTTCATAATGCTTTTTATATTCATGTATGTATTCATGATTATTGCAATATGGTAGAACTGTTCTACCCCTTCGCTTTTATCGTACTGCTGATAATATATCTCTGCTATTGTCTGCTGGTTGCCGCAGCACATATATTTTACACTAGAATAACAACTGCTCAATAAATATGTATTGAAACACCCAGACTGTTTATTCTGTGTAACTCTCTGAGACAAACCGAATAAGTAAGCACGAGTGACTGAGCGAAAAGTAGTGAGGAAATTAGAACGTAAATGGAGGAAATCCAAATCAGAGGAGGGAAGACTTGCCTACAAAATAGCCCTAAGGAAATACCTAAAATATTGTAACACTACTAGAAGAACTCATGTAGCTGAGAGAATTATTTCTGCAAAACACTCCTCTAAAGAGCTCTTTAAAATCCTTAAGGAACTCACGAGCCCTAGCAGCTGCAATCCTATAATACCCACATCTCAATCACATTGCGACAACCTTGCTGTAAACTTCGAACAAAAGATTAATAATATCTATAATTCTTTTGTAAATATTACAACACCTATAACTCAGGAACCGTAGGATGCTAAGATTAACTCTGAGTCCTGTTACTGGGGATCAAATACAGGTCCAATTAAACACTATCAAAACTGGTTCCCGTCAGACCTTGCCCCCCTCATTTGATTACCACTCTGACTCCTATTTTGCTTACTCCAATCACAGACCTATGCAATCTTTCCTTACAGTTGGCCACCATTCCACTTAAATGGAAGGCAGCACTCATTAAACCCCTTCTTAAAAAACCCACGGCAGATCCCCTGAATATGATAAACTACAGGCCTATATCCCAACTTCTGTTTATATCCAAAATCCTAGAGTCCTTAGTAAATCTCCAACTAGTGTCCTACCTTGAATCGAAGCACCTGCTGGACCCCTCTCAGTCAGGTTTCCGTGTATATCATAGCATGGAATCAGCCTTAGTAGAGGTCACTGATACCATCAAACAGGCCCTAGACCAGGGATCCTCAGCTATGCTGGTTCTCTTCGATCTGTCAGCGGCATTTGATTCCATCTCCTATCAAATCTTAAGACAAAGACTGGGGAAGATTGGTATCACCAGTAAACCTCTGGAATGGATGAAGAACTTTCTGTCTGAACATACCCATTCTGTTCAGCTGGGCGACTATTCATCTACATCTATGGTCCTGGATAAAGTGGTGCCTCAGGGTTCAATTCTGAGCCCCACTCTTTTTAATGTTCATGTGGCTCCCCTAGTAAAACTCTTCAGGTCATGTGGTTTCGAAACCATCTCCTATGCCGATGACACGCAATTGGTCATTACTATGGACCCTAACTCAACTCTTACCAAATAAAAATTCAATGAATGTTTGTTAAGAATTGCCACATGGATGATCAAAAACGTTTTGCAGCTCAACACAAATAAAACAGAGATCCTTTTATTCGGAAAAGCCCATTCAGTCTGGTCGGCCGACTGGTGGCCATTGGAGTTGGGTTCACCACCTACCCCTAAAAAATATCTAAAGAACCTAGGAGTTCTCATAGATGAGAATCTCAACATGAGTGAGCATGTTAAAAACATCTCCGGAACCTGTTTTGGCCTCATGCGAATGCTCAAGAAGATGTTTCAGTGGACCCCACTACAGGCCAGGAAAACTCTAGTCCAAGCCCTGATAATAAGTCGCATTGATTATGGGAATGCCTTATGGGTGGGAATAAATGAACGCCTCCTTGCTAGGCTCCAGGTGGTGCAGAACACAGCTGCACGCCTTGTCCTGAACCACCCTCTTCGCTCTCCATCGGAACCCACGCTACGCTCCCTCCATTGGCTACCGATCATAAAACGTGCCCTTTTTAAACTTCTTTGTCTAGTCTGCAAAACTCTTCAAGGAGATGGTCCGTGTTACCTCAAAAACAAATTACAGCCGTACACTCCTGTCCGTCAGCTCAGATCCAGTTATCTATTACTATTGCGCCCTAAACGTATCCGAACGGCCAGGTTTGGGAGCCGCTCCTTTTCATTCCTGGCCCCTCATCACTGGAACCAGCTGCCATTTACCATCCGTGCCTGTTCTGATCTCACTCTCTTTAAAAATCTCTTGAGGGAGTGTGGCCAAGATGGCGGTCGGATAAGACATACTTCTGTGTCTCGCCGATTTAGCATTGACCCAGCTTCCCCCCACGAACCTTGCTGGTGCAGGAGCCTGCTGACCCGGTTCTGAAGCCCCGGAGATCATATGGAGACCCTCCTAGAGGCGGAGAGGTGGCGCTTCAAGCCCCCGGGCGAAGCAGACGAGGGTGGGCCCGGCCCAGACTGACGCCTAGACGGAACTGTGCGGCGTTCATGCGTGCTGGGCCTCAGTAGGGGAAAAGGTAGACATCGGCCTCCTGGGAGGGTCCGGACGAGCGACCGGAGGGCCCGGAGGCTCCGGCTGAACTCACTGCCTGAAGGAGACTGCCCTGAGCTGCTCTCCCATCACCCGTGGCGTGAGAGTGGGACCGTGTGCCCTGGGACGGGCGTTGCTCAGCTGAAGGGTGTGGCATGGCTCCGATCCGGGAGCAGCCGAACGGCGTGCGAGAACGCTGGCCCTGTGGTGGAGGGGCCTCATGGTCCGCATCGCTCCTGGATTGGACCAGAGGGCCCCCTGGACAATTGCTGTAGAATCGAGACCGCCACCCCTAGCGCTGTAAGTGTGGGGCACGCTGGGGCTGTTGCTGGCTGAGGACGGGCCAGGAAGCGTTACGACAGGCCTCGTCTTTCGATTCTAAAGCGCGCAAAGAGGCACAGGCCAGCAGGGGCCTTGATGAGATAATGCCAGGCCTGCTAATTGCACCGAAGAGAGAGGTGTGCCCGGCCCTTTCTGGATCGGGATTGCCTGTGAGGGCTGACCCACTGAAGGTCCCTGAAGCTTGGATTCAGATTTGGCGGTGCACCGATGTTGGATGGCCGTGGGGATCCCCTCCTCCTCTTCCCCAGGTGGTGATATGTCCAGCCCATGCCACACCAGCATTCCCCAGAGGGGTTACGAGCATCTGAGGGGGAGGCCGGCACTGCAGAGGTATGGGCTGAGAAGAGGGTACCCCATAGTCTGACACACGGGGGAGCCCTTACCACGCGGTCTCTAGCGGCAGGGGGTCCGGACCCGTCACACCCCCGAGGAGCAGAGAAAAGCTCAACATCCTGAGACAGCAGTACAACACCCGAACGGGTACGCCTAGGTCACAGAACGCAAACTCAGCCCCTGGATGGGACGCGCAGCCTAGAATCCTCAGACATAGCTGATGCTCAAAGCGAGAGGGATCTCTGCGGGTTGGCGTGGACACACGCCCAGCTTCAGGGAGCTCCCCCGGAGATAACAGCGCCCAACAGATCGAAATTGGCGCACTGGAGCCCTCCCTGGTCGAACTACAGCACGAAGCTGACACGATGGCAATGGCCTGGGCAAAGAAAGAACGTTCAGTGAAGGAAATGCTGATGAAGCCGCCCATATTGGGGACCCACACTGGGACTTCGCGGGATGGAGAGGGACAACAAGAGGGAACAGAGGACGCGGAAGCACCTGCCACGAAAGCATTCATGACCGCGCTGTTTATGTCCCTGTGCGAGGACTTACAAGAACTGAAGGGGCAACTGGCCGCCGACTTGAAGGAGGTGAAGCGTGACCTCGAGGAGGTGGGGACCGCATAATGACCCTAGAAGAGCGCGACTCTGGCAGGGACGAGGAGCTCGAAATGATGCAACAAGAAATCATTCGATTAAAGGACCAACATATAGAACTCCAGGCCCATGCAGAAGACCTGGAAAACTGGTCCAGGTACAACAACATCCGCGTCAGGGGTGTACCAATGAATGCGGAAGGTGAAGATATCCCGGTCTACGTCCTAGCCCTTTTCCGTCATCTCCTGGGCGACAACAACAACCCCGACATCCGGATTGGCCGGGTGCACCACGTGGGACAACCAAGAAGTGGCAAGGCTCCTCCGGCAGACATATTGGCGTGTGTCCACGACTTTCAAGTCAAAGAACTGATCATTTGCCGGGCCAGGGAGGCACACCCGGTACAATTTCGAGGTCACTCACCGACCCTCTTCCAGGACCTTTCCACAACCACACTTTACAAAAGAAGGGAATTCCGGTCAGTCATGGCCCACCTCAGAGTGAAAGAGATTGCTTATTCATGGGGACACCCCTTCCGGATCATCTTTCGGTACGAGGGTCAGACGAGACAGCTCCGCTCTCTGAAAGAGGCTCATTACCTCCTAGGCCTCAAGGAGTCCAAGGCTCAGGATAGCCGAAGACACCACCCGCAGGGCTCCCAAAACAGACAACCTTGCTGCCAAAAGGTGGGGAAGCCCTCCTCCAACCATAACCGGATCTGGAGACAACAACGAAGGAGAGGGAGGCGGTCATTCACTCTCTAGCTGGGGCACCGGAATAGACAGCCTCAACCTAAATGGATTTATGTTATAGTGGGGGGCTTCAACCTGGGCAGGGTCGGGGGACGCCTCTGTCTCCAGCTCACCTCCAAAGTGATACTGGATGAAGATGCACGCATGGATGAATCCCTGCAGGCATCCACACAGCTATGAGTCAGCGTCCCCAAAGGACTCTCCATCCTTGACGAACTGCTGTCAACGTTTATGTGTTAATCGATTTATTTTTAGGAATTTCGTTGTGGGTTTTTCGGTTGGGTGGGGTTTCCTTGCACCGAAAGCTAGATGGTATATTCTTTTCCCCCATGCCAGTCCCTGACAGCACCTAGAAAGGACGATAGGATAACACTACATCATACCAGCCCCCTCCTTGCGATTTCACATTGGCTGGGCATCACTATGGCACCCTCCCATAAATAGATACAGTATAGGTAAAGACCTAAAGATTGTTAGCCTCAACGCCCAAGGCCTTAATCACCCGGTGAAACGCGCTGCTATTCTTTCCATTCTTGGGAACTCTGGGGGGGATATATGCCTTCTCCAAGAAACACATCTGTTATCAAGGGATTCGGCTCGCATGCGATTCCGGCGCTTCCCACGCCAATTTTGGTCCTCAAGCCCTTCTAAAAAGAACAGGGCCGATATCCTCTTGGGAGCGAAATTTACAGGCAAAGTAGTCTCAACGTTCCTAGAAGTGAAGGGGCGGGTTCTTGCGATACAAATCCATTGGGAGTCCCTACATTTCACATTAGCTAATATTTACGCTCCGAACACTCAACAAGAACCCTTTATCATAAAAGCCCTTTCAGAAATTCTGGTATCACCTGATCCAGCCATCTTGGTGGGAGGGGACTTCAATTTGGTAATGGACACGGAACTAGATCGGTCCTGCTAGCGCTCTGCACAGTCTGCAGCATTCTCAGCCGAAAGCAAGTGCTGGCTGGCGGACAGTGGCCTACACGACACTTGGCGACGACAAAACCTGGAGTCTCGCAACTACACCTATTACTCAGCGGCCCACAAAACGTACACGCCCCTAGACCATTTTTTTGCCTCCGACGCGCTTTCCTCTAGGCTGAAAGACACAACCATAGAGCCGAGATCCCTATCGGATCACGCAATGATCATGACCACGATACAGGCAGATGCCGGACACTCAGTGGCCTCCAGATGGAGACTGAGAGAGAGCCTCCTACAATCCCCGACGGTTTTAGCAGAAACGCACGTGAAGCTTTAAGAATACCTATGTGTAAATGATGTGGGAGATACATCCCTATCTGCAGTCTGGGAGGCATTGAAACTGGTGATGAGAGGGAAATTTATTGCTGTATCGACAGCTGAGAACCGAGAGCACCGGGAGAAAAGACAGAGTTTGGAACAGGAAGTGGCAGAGATGGAATCTATCCACAAACGGACCGGGGCGCCGAGAGTGTGGAGGGAGCTGGAAAAGAAGAAGCTCCAGCTGAAACGCCTGGATCTGGATAGAGCGAGTATGCCCTACTCAGACTTAGGCATACATTTTATTTGAGTAGCGACCGCTGTGGAAGACTGCTCGCACAAAGGCTTAGGGCCAAGGCGATGGGGACTGCAATTTCCTCGGTAAAGCGGCCTACTGGCGAAGAAGTATACTCAGACGCACAGATAGTTGAGACATTTAAGAATTTCTAGCAAACCCTGTATTCCGACATAGATTCGGTAAATCACAAGACTCACACTTACCTCAAAAACTGCCCAGTTACCCATCTCCCAGAAACAATTGCAGCCCAACTCGACCAACCGATACAAATAGAGGAAGTGGTCTCAGCAATAGCTCGCCTAAAAGTGCAGAAAGCCCCGGGCCCGGACGGGTTCCCGGCGCAATTCTACAAGGCCTTCTGCCGGGAGCTGGCACCACTCCTGGCGCCGTTGTTCAACTCGTTCCTTGAAACTGGCGCGCTCACTGAATCCATGTTGGAAGCCTCAATCTCAGTCATTCTTAAACCCTCTAAAGACCCCAGCGAGTGCGGGTCCTACCCGCCTATCTCTTATCTAAACATCGACGCGAAATTATTCGCTGGGATCTTGGCTGCCCGGTTAATCCGCTGATGGCTGGACTCGTGGATCCAGACCAGGCGGGTTTTATTCCCACACGCCAAGGAGGCGACAATACCAAAAGACTCCTCCATCTCATGGACGGGATCCACAGATCACATAAAAAAGCTCTCCTCCTGTCAATAGACGCTGAAAAAGCCTTCAACAGGGTCCGCTGGAGGTATCTCTTTGATACGCTGCGCCATTTCAGGTTTGGAAAAGGGTTTATTAAGTGGGTTGGCTGCATTTACCAGGGTCCCCGGGCATTTGTCTTGTCCGGGTGAACGGGATATCGTCCGGCTTGTTCCCAATTGCCCGGGGCACAAGACAGCGCTGCCTTTTGTCCCTCCTTCTTTTTGCTCTCTACATGGATCCGCTAGCACAAAAGATCAGGGACAATCCACAAATTGAGGGCATTAAATTCAGAAAGGACTCCCTCAAAAGTAGCCTTTATGCAGATGATGTGATCCTCTTGCTGACGAACGCAATGTTTTCCCTCCCGGCTTTGCTCGAAGAGCTTGAAAGCTTTGGGGAACCCTTACGCTTCAAAGTTAACCTAAACAAGTCACAGATTTTAAATCTCTTAGTACCCCCGGCGCATGGAGAGACCATCTGGAATAAATTCCAGCTGCACTGGTCAGAAAATTCCATACCCTATCTGGGCATCCTCCTGGCCCCCACTATACCTAAGAATCTAGCGCTTAACTACGCGGTACTCGTGGACCAGATGGCTAAGGCCCTAGATGGGTGATCCCGTTTGAAACTGGCGTGGTTCGGATGTATTGATGCGGTTAAGATAATGGTTCTTCCCCGCATCCTGTACATCTTACAAACTCTACCGCTGACACCACCTCCGAGGGCTCTTCGCACACTACAACTTGCGATAAATAAATTTGTGTGGGGGGGAACCACGACTGCCAATCGCTCAACTGACACAACTTAAGCGAGAGGGAGGGCTGGGGCTACCACTGATTCATAGGTATCTGTAGGCACCGCACCTCGGCTACATAGTCGAATGGAACCGCTCACTCTCTGAGAAATACTGGTCCTTTATGGACCAAACTGTGGCAGGAATGAATATCTGGCGGGAAGCTTGGCTCCCACGTAAACACAGGGCATGGGGATTAAATTCCTCCCCGGTAACCTCGTCCACTATGAAAGTATGGGATGCAGTAGGCGGAAAGAAGGGCCTAACAAGGTTCCCATCCCGATGGCCCCAATCATAGATAATCCTGATTTCCCTCCGGGACGGGGCTCAGAGGTGTTTCATAGGTGGAGAGAGCTAGGGTGCAAATGTGTAGGTTCTTTATTCGACTCCGGTGGGATTATTCCTTTTGAGCAACTGAGACAGCAGTACGAACTCCCACAAGCTGACTCTTTTAGCTACCTTCAGGAACGACACTGGGTCACCTCCCCGGAATACCAGGTGGTGGACTCAAGACCATTAACGGCCTTTTAAAAGTGGTAAATAGGCAAACACAACGATAAACATCTCACCTCGGAGCTCTATGCAATGCTCTCCACCGGGAGGGAGGGAGAGAGGGCGAACCAAAGGACAGCTTTGTTGGGAGGAAGAATTGGGCAGAGCACTCTCTGATAAAGAATGGGCAGACATACACTACAGAGCACACCACACAGCACATAACATTGCAGGGTCAGAGTCGGCCTACAAAGTGATAACATATTGATATTACACCCCGGCCCGTATACATAGCTGGGACAAAAATCGCTCAGAGAACTGCTGAAGGGGGTGCGGCCTAACAGGCTCCCTGCTGCACCTATTGTGGCATTGTCCACGATTGGTGCGTTTTTGGGAGCTGTTTCTAGACGATATAGACAAAGCATTCAACATCGCACTTCCATGTTTCATAGGCATATACTTTACTGAGACTGTCGAACCCTTTAACCTTCCCCCTACGCTCCTTAAAGGGAAGGCAGATTGCACTAGCTCTACTGGCTGCACATCAGGTAAAATAACCCGATGGGGCACCAACAATATACCAGACCACACGGCATGGCTACACAAACTATGGGTAATACTAGCCATGGAACGCATGTCCCTGGTGGTAGAGCACAAGGCGGAATCCTACACCGAGCTTTGGGCCCCCTTTCTCCAGATTCTCGACAGACCTGCGAGAGGCCACATGTCCCAAATACCTACAGATTCTACGACTCCTCCCGGGAAGCGAGGCAGAGGCCATGTCAACTCCACAGATGGTGCGCAAAGATCAACAAGCGTCCTAATCGGCCTGCATTCTCTATATGGCCTAGAGGGATAGGTGACTGGTGCAGGAAAAGGGTGGGAGGGTGGGTGGGTGGGTGGATTCCCCTGGGGGTATTCGGTTGTCCTATTAAGATGTTTTGTTGTGTTATTTTTGATGAATATGATCGTGCTATCGCTGCCAGCCTCAGGCTTGTAGGCGCAAAGCTGTGTAAAATTGCACCCCTGAATATTCGCTGCCGGCCAATGGTTGTAGGGACTCAGCTGTGTAATTGAAGCTCTGGATCTCGCTGAATAAACAGATTGGTTTCATAAAAAACTCTTGAAAACTTGGGGGCTGATTACGATGGCGGGCGGCGGAGGCACATCCGCGGTGCTGGCGGAAAATGCCCTTTTCCGCACTCCAGCAGCGGTCCTCCCGCCCGCCATATTACGATGGGCAAACATAGCCCATTTTCCGTCAGCTGCGGGGTCAGGTGAACCGACAGATTTTTGCGCCCGCCACTGCGGTGGAGAGAGCCAATAGAGACTCACCGCCATGCGGAATGACGTTCCGTCCGCCGTACAAATCACGATGCCGCAAACAGCCCATCACACAGCAGCAGAGAATCCACCCACCCAGAGACGGCGGAAGCACAACAGCGGAGCGCGGAACCAGACTCCCGGTCCCCTCCACCCGGTCCTGATCGCAATGGATCCAGCTCTCCAAGCCCTTCTGGTGCTGTACCTTCTCCACTACCAGCAAATAATGCACAGTCGCGGACAACGCCGCAGGTACGCAAATACACAACTCCGCACACAACCACAACATACACCTCCTGTGCCGACACACGGTTCCTGTCCACATCAGACACTCTGGTGAGGACAGGAACACATCCCCCAGTGTACCCACACATCTCCCACCTACCAGAAACTCACCCCTCCGCATCCGGGTCACCCATCAACCGTGAAATCACAGCAATGTCCCAGTCACGTCACTGCAGCGGTGAAGACGCAGGGAAACCTGCGCACAATATAGTAGGCAGGGCCTTTGCCAGGCATGGGCAGTCCGCAAGATTCACAGGGCTCCACCTTCACCCTTCCCACACTACTCTTCCCACACCCATTTGGGAACATGCTGTGTGCTCCTCCTGTGCCCCCTCTGCACAATTAATCTGCCAGGTGTAGCCAGACCTTGCACCTCACACATCAAAGGACAAGGGAGATTGACTGGGAAGGTGGGGGTGAAGAGGAACACCCTACACAGAAGCTCAGGGGCAGGACAACCCTCCTCCTCACACCAACCTTCCACTCCTGTGAAGCTAACTGAGTATGATCACAAAATGAAGACTCACACTGCCTATGAACATCCAATGAACTTTCACACTGCCTGTCAAGTCACTCACAAACACCCCACACTGACACCCAGCCACATACCCATACCATAGGCCAGCAGCAATGGAGGACAATAAATGGGCCAGCCAAAAGTGAAGTGGACAGTGCTGGAAAACCATGGAGCAAGCCACATAGCATATGTACATCACATGCAAGAGAAGGAACATATCACACCACCCTTAGGCCATCAAATCAGACATGGCTGGCACAGTGAGTGAAATTAAGCCAAAGTGACCTCTGTGCAACAACTCAGGGAGACATCAAGGCAGGCCATGCATAGGCACAGGAATGATAGGAAGTGTCTGAAGTCATACAGTGACCAGCCACACATCTGTCTCCACTTACTCGACATGTGTATGTCATCAGCACAACACACATGGCTCATTGTCACACTCCTTGACTGTCAAACACAAGTAGGACCTTCACACATACCCCTCCTCTACCCACCTCACACCTGCAGCACACAACACCTGTGAGAAACGCACAGAATGGTCCAAATTATGTCCTTTGAGTCCAATGACAACCAATCACACTCCCTGTGGTGCATCCACAAATTTCACACTCGCACTCAGGGATGCCTGAACCAATGCTGACACAAAAACAATAGCCAGACACAAAGCTCACAAACAACATCCACAGAAGTCCAACAACCCAGACATGTGCAGCCAAATAGTGGAAAGGCAATGTGACCACAGACAGAACAGGAGTACATAACATTGTCACCCAGGGCCAATGCCCAGACACCATACCCCAACACAAACAAGAATCGCATCATCCAAAAACAAACATGAACAATAACTGGGATCAATGGGACAATCAGCTGACACAGACTGAGACACCACACCACTCATCAAGTGAACATGGTGTCACAGTGTACCACAAGCATGCACATGCACAATCCTGATGTGAGAAGTTGGCCTGGTATATGCTGTTCACTAATTAAAGTGGACACCTTGCACCAGGGCAAATCGACTCTTATGGTAGATAGGTTTAAGACAACCTTTTAAAGAAAGCTATCCTAGTGGTAGCTGTGGAGAGCAGCCTTCAGGCTAAGTCTCGGAGGAATGTAAAGCAGCTTGTTTTACCATATAATCTCTTGAATCACCAAATGAAAAGACACCACACAGGTATATATATCAAATATATATGTATTTATTTCTAAATAACTCTCTACTAATCTCTTTATGAGATTAGAAGACAAACATATGCACAAATCAACGTTTCACAATAAGTTAAGCACAAAATATGGCTGGGGCCCTAGGGGCGTACCAGACCATATACTAAGTAAGAGACTTAGGGACAACGACTTGCAGGGAGACAAGGCCTAGGGCCTTCAGAAGTGCTGGGGCCTCACGAAACCACCCAAGGCAGGTAAGTAAAGGACCCACGGGGACGCGTGCAGTGTAGATACACAGGCGCGGATCGCCGTTGACTTCAATGGGGCAAGTCGCGGTTGGAAATAAAGAGTTTTAGGATACTTCTATAGAACCTACAAGCAAGTCACTTACAGGGTAAGTCGTTCTAGGGCCCACACCCACAGGAGCACCATAGTGTTGGAGTTACCTCACCCAGGGAAGCCGGGTGCACAGGTGTCCTTTGGTGTCGGGTCGCGGCGTCGTTTTCAATGGCGAACAAAGAAGACTTGCTGCTTGCGGGAGCTGAAGAAGTGTCCGGTGGAATCCAAGCCTGGATTCTGAAGAAGGATGACCTGAAAGCAGAGGGGACAGTGTTCAAAGTCACTTGGCAGTGACTCGGGGCAAGGAAGATGGATGCCCACCGTCGTCGAGTGATTCAGGTCGGTTGCGGGTGCCTTGACTCTTCAGCCACGTGGTCCAGGAGGCGTCAACGACGACCAGGAGCTGGATTCGGTGTGTCCCTCAAAGTCTGCAGCTGACTGCGGTGTCGGCAACACGATCGGAGCCAACAAGCCTTGGCAACAGCAAGTCTCGGGGAGATGAAGAAAAGTCGATGGCACAGACCAGCAAGGTCTGAGGGACTCACCCTGCGAGGGTAAGTCAGGGCAGGCCTGGAGCAACCAGGGGAGCCCTTTGGTTTCTTTAAGAAGTCTTCTGGGGACCCACGAGCTGGCTGGCAAGGGATCGCGAAGACACCTCGGGCGGAATCACTCAACAGGGGCCCACGGTCACTCGGGACGGTGTAGGCCTCTGATCTTCGGAGGGATTCCTGCTGGAGGTCGGGACCACACGTGGTCCAAAGCACAAGTTCGTAGAATGTTGTGAAGGGGTTGCACTCGACAATAGTGCACGGTACCCAGGGGTCGCGGTTCCTCATTACTCGTGGGGTCCACTTGCCTCAGTTTCGCTGGGGACTCACGATGGCCTGGGAGAGGTCAGGAAATCCACTTCCTGGGCTGCAGGGACTTTGGACTCCGGCGGGAGCGGTGTAGTTTGCGACCGTCGTTGTCGTTTTTGGTGCCTGCCAAGCAGGGGAGTCACTCCTTGACTCCAAGGGAGATTCTTCTGTCTTCCAAAGGTAGTGGAACGTCGAAGGGCCAGGATCCTTCTGTAGAGCGTCGTCCAGGGGTTATCTGCTTTGCAATGGCAAGGTTCCCCCTCTTATACTAAAAAGAGGGGATGGACTAGCTCTATGACCCCACCTATGGGAGGGTCAAGGGAGGGGGTGGCTACACCCACTTCCCTTTGTCCAGTTTCGCGCCAGAGCAGGGGCAGGTAGCCCCTGAGCTGGTTTGAACTGGCATATGCACAGAGGAGCCTTTGCTCCCCCAGTGCAGGACTTCAAAGCACTCTAAGAGTGCACCCACCCAGCCCCAATACACATTATCCTGTCTGGGGAGGTGGTCACACCTCCCTGCAACAGGAAACCTATTGTCCAGGCCTCCCCTGCCGGAGTTTCGTCCAGCAGCAGGAGGCCAGACTTGTGTCTGTGGCAGCAGCATCCATTTTGTGATGCCAGGGCTTCAGAAAGAAGTTACCGGGTAAGCCAGAGTTAACATGTCTTTCCCTCTAGAAGGGTGGAATGCTACCCCC
Organism: Calotriton arnoldi; assembly: GCA_963921515.1. Lineage (NCBI taxonomy): Eukaryota > Metazoa > Chordata > Amphibia > Caudata > Salamandridae > Calotriton > Calotriton arnoldi. Next base: position 418,685 of record CAWUFW010013632.1, on the reverse strand, counting down.
GCCGCCAGGATTGGCGGGGGGGTAGTATTCCAAGATGTTTGACACCAAACACAACATGTTTAGGTGCAGCCATTCCAAAGTTAGCATTTTACCGCGAGGATATAATGCGCTTAAGAGTATATGGTCAGGCTGCACTACAAACAGCATCAGAGATGGTCTCCGAACGCTGCAGAGGGGCCCTGCTCATGCAGGGGCACCCTCTCACATAGGAACCATGCACTCTGCCTTTAGGATTGATAAGGCCTGCCTTAGGAGTGACTTATAGGTTTATATGTGTGTATGTATTTAGTGATATAGGTAACCTATATCACAGTAAGGGGTGCATGCACCACCCTACCCAGGCTGCAGTAGCAGACCTGTGGTGTCAGTTTGGATGGCCTTCCAGGGGTGGCATAATACATGCTGCAGCCCCTGGTAGGCCTCTGAGGTACCTATGCCCTTGGTACATAGTATACCATATACTAGGGACTTATAAGGGCACTCCAGATTCCAATCAGAGATGTGCCTAAGGCACATGGAAACCTTTTACAGAGAAAGCAGATAGACTGGGGCCCTGAATAGCAGGATCCCAGTCCAACTAAGTCATAAACCAGCAAAACACCATAAAAAAGTGGGGGCAACCATATAGTCAGATTCCACCTTCCTACATAACCCCCCAAACGAAAGGAGATGAGGCTAACCTTGGCCAGTTGAGCCTTCATTGACTAAGTGGTCATATAAGGAAGCACCTGCACTAGCATGGTTGCCCCCTGTCTTATGGTCCACTAAGCAATCCCTCACCCTAAGGGTATGAGAGGGTCTCCACCATGGGGAATCACTACCTGTGGTGTGCTTAGGTAAAGTACAAGGCTGGTGAGGTGTCTGAGTAGGGAAGTGAGGCCCTAGGAATGTTGGCCTCAGCTTCCTCAGATCACTGGTCACCATGTATGCCTGTCTTTCCATGACTGAGTTGCACTTTGCTCTAAGGGTCAACCTTTGGCTGCCTACAGCTGTGGGTTGGGTCCCTTTGGATGGACTACTGGAGGGACATGGCAGGTTTGGAACCTTCTGGTCCCAGGTTTGCCCTTGCCTACCAGAGTCCTTCTGGGGGAGGTCCCTACATAAAGGTATGGGGGATCCCTCAGTGTGTAGAGGAATTTTCACCTGGCTAGGGCTACTAGACTGGGTGCCCCTAATCTGCTGATGGGGGCTTCCTCTGGACAGGGGGCCCTGGGGGGTCCACTGGCCTCCCTGACCTCTGCAGCCCTGGGCTGGCTGAGGCAGGGTAGAGAGGGGCAGGTTACCTGCTCCAGACTGGGTCCCACCTTGGAAGGGTCCTCTGCCATCAGGGGTGTGGCCAGGCCAGGCCTGACTACCTCTAGGGCAGTTCCTTCACTAGGGGTGGGGTCAGTTCCCTGAGGAGGCTGACCCTTACCTACTGTCTGGAGGGAAGAAGACTTTTCTTCAACCCTTGTGCTCTCTTTTGGGGGAGAGTGGGCCATTCTTTCAGGCTCCATCTCTCCAAATTCTTGGGCTGGGGCTGTGGCCATCACAGCCCCACTAACCTTTGCAGGGACGCCCAACATCCTAAGATGGGTTTGGTGTTCAACTTCAGCCCAGGCTGAAATTTCCAAATCATTGCCCATCAGGCAATCTACAGGTAGGGTTGGGGACACTGCCACTCTTTTGGGCCTGTGACCCCCTCCCAGCTGAGATTGACTATGGCCATGGGGTGATCTGTTCTGACACCATCAATGTTGGTCACCTGGTATTTAAACTCAGGTAAAAGCTGGTGAGGGGGGACTAGTTTCCCTGCCACCATGGTGACACTAGCCCCTGTGTCCCTAAATGCCACAGCTTTCTGACCATTAATTATTGGCTCCAATCTGTACCTGCCCAATGCTATGGGACCCATGGTAAAGGTGGCAAATCCTATACCACCATCAGAGTCAGAGGAGTCTGTTGAGGGGTCCCTGTCTAAACTAGGACCCACCTCTGTTCCTCTTGCAAAAGCACCCAACTTTTGGGTGCACTACTCCCAACTGGAGGATTACTACTGGTAGTACCAGGAGGGGTGGTAGTAGTTGTGGGAGGAACATTTTCTTTATTGCCAATCCTGGGGCAACTGGGATCAGTTTTCCAGTGCCCAGGCTTTTTACAGACATGGCAATAGGGTTTCTTTTCAGGAGAGGAAGGAGTTTGGGACCCACCCCCAGAAGAGGAATTTTGGGGCCCTGTAGGGGACTTATCCTTAGATTTATCCCCACCTTTCTCTTGGGACTTAGTAGAATCTTTCTTCTGGTCACCACCCTGATTTCTAGTTTTTACTCTGGTTCTGACCCATTTGTCTGCCTTCTTTCCCAATTCTTGGGGAGAGGTCAGATCAGAGTCCACCAGATACTGGTGCAAAAGCTGGTTTTGACAATTATTAAGGATCTGCTCCCTCATAATCAAATTGTACAATCCTAAAAAGTCATGCACTTTGTTGCCATGTATCCAACCTTCCAGAGCCTTTGTAGCACAATCTACAAAATCAACCCAGTCTTGAGTCTGAGCTTTTGGGTGTCTCTGAACTTCAACCTATACTGTTCAGTGGTTAGGCCAAACCCATCTATCAGAGCACTCTTCAAGACTGTGTAATTGTCAGCATCCTCTTCTCTTACAGTGAGGAGCTTGTCTCTACCTTTGTCTGCAAAGGAGAGCCACAAGATTGCTGCCCACTGCCTCTGGGGGACCTTCTGAACTTTACAGGCCCTCTCCAGTGCAGTTATCCATTTGTGGATGTCATCCCCACTCTGGTAGGGAGGGACAATCTTGTTTAGGTTTCTATGGTCATAAGACCTGTCCCTATCTCTAGGGATATTGCTGCCACCATGGGACTCTAGTCCCAACTTTCTTCTCTCCCTGAGGAGATCTAGGGATTCCCTATCTAAAGCCAGTTGCTTTTTTCTGATTTCCAGCTGAGTTTCCTCATACCGGACCAGCCTGGCTCTCCTCTCATGAGAGGATTCCCTCCTGTGAGAGGAGACAGAGCTCCCTATAGAGGTGCCAGAGTGGTTAGACTCCTGAGAAGGAGATCTAGACTTCCTGGGCACACTCTTAATCCTTCCTGGGGGACAAAGAGGGCATCATTTTGATCATCCTCATCATCATCCACAGGAGGGATTGGGTTTTCCAGGTCAGGGTCATTGTCACCCTCCTGGCCAGTTTCAGAGGGGGTCTGGGGGTATTGGTACCCCTGGCCTCCTCCTCTTCTTCTGCCCCACCCTCAGCTCCTACCCCTTCAGTCCCTACAGGCTTACTAAGGTCATAAGCCACCAACAACTCCTTGAGGTGTTGGGTGGTGGGGCTTTGGCCTGTCCTTATTTTTCTCAAGTTGCATAAAGCTCTCAATTCCAAGAATGGGAGTGTATCATACTTGGAGGGTGGAAGCTCAATGGCTTCCTGCAAGGATTCTTTGGATCCTCCCCTTAAAGACATTCTAGTGTTGTGCAGTGTTGTACTACCTACACTAGTTTGTGGCCTACTGATCCTAGCTTGAGCTGTGGAAAGGGTGTGCTATCCCTTGGCACCCAGCTCTAAGTTCAGTAGAACTTATTGATACTAAGCTTGACTTTATATGTACCTTGAGTACCTATAATGGTTTTCAGTTAGTAATTCAAATAGAGATTTTCTGGTAAAACAATGGCAAGCTGGAATCCCACACGCTGCCCACCAATGTGAGAAGTTGGCCTGGTATATGCTGTTCACTAATTAAAGTGGACACCTTGCACCAGGGCAAATCGACTCTTATGGTAGATAGGTTTAAGACAACCTTTTAAAGAAAGCTATCCTAGTGGTAGCTGTGGAGAGCAGCCTTCAGGCTAAGTCTCGGAGGAATGTAAAGCAGCTTGTTTTACCATATAATCTCTTGAATCACCAAATGAAAAGACACCACACAGGTATATATATCAAATATATATGTATTTATTTCTAAATAACTCTCTACTAATCTCTTTATGAGATTAGAAGACAAACATATGCACAAATCAACGTTTCACAATAAGTTAAGCACAAAATATGGCTGGGGCCCTAGGGGCGTACCAGACCATATACTAAGTAAGAGACTTAGGGACAACGACTTGCAGGGAGACAAGGCCTAGGGCCTTCAGAAGTGCTGGGGCCTCACGAAACCACCCAAGGCAGGTAAGTAAAGGACCCACGGGGGACGCGTGCAGTGTAGATACACAGGCGCGGATCGCCGTTGACTTCAATGGGGCAAGTCGCGGTTGGAAATAAAGAGTTTTAGGATACTTCTATAGAACCTACAAGCAAGTCACTTACAGGGTAAGTCGTTCTAGGGCCCACACCCACAGGAGCACCGTAATGTTGGAGTTACCTCACCCAGGGAAGCCGGGTGCACAGGTGTCCTTTGGTGTCGGGTTGCGGCGTCGTTTTCAATGGCGAACAAAGAAGACTTGCTGCTTGCGGGAGCTGAAGAAGTGTCCGGTGGAATCCAAGCCTGGATTCTGAAGAAGGATGACCTGAAAGCAGAGGGGACAGTGTTCAAAGTCACTTGGCAGTGACTCGGGGCAAGGAAGATGGATGCCCACCGTCGTCGAGTGATTCAGGTCGGTTGCGGGTGCCTTGACTCTTCAGCCACGTGGTCCAGGAGGCGTCGACGACAACCAGGAGCTGGATTCGGTGTGTCCCTTGACGTCTGCAGCTGACTGCAGTGTCGGCAACTCGATCGGAGCCAACAAGCCTTGGCAACAGCAAGTCTCGGGCGATGAAGAAAAGTCGATGGCACAGACCAGCAAGGTCTGAGGGACTCACCCAGTGAGGGTAAGTCAGGGCAGGCCTGGAGCAACCAGGGGAGCCCTTTGGTTTCTTTAAGAAGTCTTCTGGGGACCCACAAGCTGGCTGGCAAGAGATCGCAAAGACACCTCGGGCGGAATCACTCAACAGGGGCCCACGGTCACTCGGGATGGTGTAGGCCTCTGATCTTCGGAGGGATTCCTGCTGGAGGTCGGGACCACACGTGGTCCAAAGCACAAGTTCGTAGAACGTTGTGAAGGGGTTGCACTCGACAATAGTGCACGGTACCCAGGGGTCGCGGTTCCTCGTTACTCGTGGGGTCCACTTGCCTCAGCTTCGCTGGGGACTCACGATGGCCTGGGAGAGGTCAGGAAATCCACTTCCTGGGCTGCAGGGACTTCGGACTCCGGCGGGAGCAGCGTAGTTTGCGACCGTCGTTGTCGTTTTTGGTGCCTGCCAAGCAGGGGAGTCACTCCTTGACTCCAAGGGAGATTCTTCTGTCTTCCAAAGGTAGTGGAACGTCGAAGGGCCAGGATCCTTCTGTAGAGTGTCGTCCAGGGGTTATCTGCTTTGCAATGGCAAGGTTCCCCCTCTTATACTAAAAAGAGGGGATGGACTAGCTCTATGACCCCACCTATGGGAGGGTCAAGGGAGGGGTGGCTACACCCACTTCCCTTTGTCCAGTTTCGCGCCAGAGCAGGGGCAGGTAGCCCCTGAGCTGGTTTGAACTGGCATATGCACAGAGGAGCCTTTGCTCCCCCAGTGCAGGACTTCAAAGCACTCTAAGAGTGCACCCACCCAGCCCCAATACACATTATCCTGTCTGGGGAGGTGGTCACACCTCCCTGCAACAGGAAACCTATTGTCCAGGCCTCCCCTGCCGGAGTTTCGTCCAGCAGCAGGAGGCCAGACTTGTGTCTGTGGCAGCAGCATCCATTTTGTGATGCCAGGGCTTCAGAAAGAAGTTACCGGGTAAGCCAGAGTTAACATGTCTTTCCCTCTAGAAGGGTGGAATGCTACCCCCGCCGCCAGGATTGGCGGGGGGTAGTATTCCAAGATGTTTGACACCAAACACGACATGTTTAGGTGCAGCCATTCCAAAGTTAGCATTTTACCGCGAGGATATAATGCGCTTAAGAGTATATGGTCAGGCTGCACTACAAACAGCATCAGAGATGGTCTCCGAACGTTGCAGAGGGGCCCTGCTCATGCAGGGGCACCCTCTCACATAGGAACCATGCACTCTGCCTTTAGGATTGATAAGGCCTGCCTTAGGAGTGACTTATAGGTTTATATGTGTGTATGTATTTAGTGATATAGGTAACCTATATCACAGTAAGGGGTGCATGCACCACCCTACCCAGGCTGCAGTAGCAGACCTGTGGTGTCAGTTTGGATGGCCTTCCAGGGGTGGCATAATACATGCTGCAGCCCCTGGTAGGCCTCTGAGGTACCTATGCCCTTGGTACATAGTATACCATATACTAGGGACTTATAAGGGCACTCCAGATTCCAATCAGAGATGTGCCTAAGGCACATGGAAACCTTTTACAGAGAAAGCAGATAGACTGGGGCCCTGAATAGCAGGATCCCAGTCCAACTAAGTCATAAACCAGCAAAACACCATAAAAAAAGTGGGGGCAACCATATAGTCAGATTCCACCTTCCTACACCTGACAAGTGACAGGTCAAAAATAGGAGGAGAAACCACCAATGTGCACTCAAAACAAGCTCAGGAACAAGAATCCACCTTACTGCATGTGCCAGACACACAAGTAATGCACACTACAGTTGCAACACACATCTGCATGTATCACACAGCAACAACTACTCACACACAATCTCATGCTAATAGAACATCACACACACATAGCATCTGTCAGTAGAAAGAGCCAACACAGGCCAAACACTGCATACATCCACAACAAAAACACAACAGATGCACATACCAATCCATCACATAGCAAACTCAGCTGGACATCAGGGGGATGCACACCAGGCAAGTACAAGGCAACACACACTGACAGCACTGCAAGCACACCAAGCATTGTGTGCACACCAACCAAACCAGTAGCACATATATCTGAGTGCCACACCATGAACTCCCACAACACAAATCATCACAGCACACAGAGAACATCACACTCAGGAAGGATAGCAGTACCTCAGCAAACACACATACAGCTTAACCATCACCTACAGATGCACAACTAAGGGAAACCCAGGGGCAAACAACATGACTAGAGGACTGTGCTGCTCAAACATATGCACTGCACATGAGCAACCATGACTGCAAAACAGTTGAAGAAAACAACACATAACTAATTTGGGCAACTGTCCTGAGTGGCACATTGGTCCTGTACACATTTCAGCCTCACACAGCATAGTGTCACACTATGAAGTAGTGGGGAGGCTCACACACTGGCAAGCCATGGGGTGGAAGACATGAGATTGAAGTGGTGTGTACATCAGTAGTGGACAGGTGAGGAGTGAACAGTACACAAACACATAGAGGAGTTACAATGTGTAGGCATCAGAAGCACATATAGGGGTTGGCATGACTCCACATACCACATACCATACTGGAGCCAAAAATGGGTCAAGTGACTGCAATGCATGAGAAAACTCACAAATAATGTCAGTGTGGCTGAGCAGGTCTGCACAGTGAGCACAAACAGTAACAAGACACATGGCTGAGCAACAAAACACAACACAGACTTGGCAGGCACACACACTGCATACTCACAACTGGCAGCGACAACAAGTAGGTGTCCCCCAGGAGTGCAAGGACACACCAACACACTGCACAGTGCACAACCTACAACTCCTACATGTGCCCACAATCTGAAGCACATGGCAGACAATTGAAACAAACAGGCACTCATTACCTGGATCATACATGTGTGCAGTTGGCATTGCAGGGGCACACACACATCAACACTACTGACAATGACAGCCCATTCACACTGTATGACCACTAAAGTTCACATATTCAAATGTACCCCGTGTGACTAGGAAGACAGGCCTACACAAGATGACCACACATCAACACTGCTGTTCACATATCAAGTAAGATCACACAGATATGATGGACCATGGCCACCCCGCAAGTAATCCTGTGGATAGAAATCACCTCTGTTGTGGTATTGCATCATAACATGACATGTGTACAATGTAGCAAACCTGACCGTAGAGTGATTAGGATAAGAGTAGATCATCACAAACAACCATCATTGCACCCTCAGGCCTCACAGTCTTGAAGAACTAAAGTGCCTGTCACCTCTGCCAAACTCTGAAAAAGTAAAACAACCAATTGTCAATGTTGAAGTGGCATACAGAGCATGTGTCACATGAAACCATACCCATACATAAAACCTCTTATTTAGCAAGGACACAGACAAAGCAGACAACAGGAGTAACTGTCTTTATTACATATTACTCAGATAGGCACCAAAAGTAGAAAACAGCAAGGCCATTGGCCAGTCCATAGTTCAAAGTATGTACATGTGTGCATGAGAACCTGCAGAGGGAATGGGCATCCAAAGTGACAAACAGCAATGCCAGTGGCCAGTCCATAGTTCAAAGTATGTACATGTGTGCATGAGAACCTGCACAGGGAATGGGCATCAAAAGTGACAAACAGCAAGGCCAGTGGCCAGTCCATAGTTCAAAGTATGTACATGTGTGCATGAGAACCTGCACAGGGAATGGGCATCCAAAGTGACAAACAGCAAGGCCAGTGGCCAGTCCATAGTTCAAAGTATGTACATGTGTGCATGAGAACCTGCACAGGGAATGGGCATCCAAAGTGACAAACAGCAAGGCCAGTGGCCAGTCTATAGTTCAAAGTATGTACTTGTGTGCATGAGGAACTGCACAGGGAATGGGTAACACCGTACACTGCCATGGGAATCAGCACAGCTCTGGGGATACAAATGGGCAGTACAGGCACCGCTGTGGGAGCGATGGGTTTGGGAGGGGGACTTTGCCTCACACTTGGCTGTCAGTTGAACTGGGAGGTGGCTGATTATCGGGGTCAGTTGGAGGACTGGACCTGGGAGAGAGAGGACCAGCTGAGGTAGAGGCATCAGTGGCTTTGTGAGCCGGAGGGCTGATTGGACCGGGTGGCATGGTGGCACGGGGAGCCGGAGACATGCTGCCGTGAGACACAGTGTGTGAGGGAGAATGTGGAGGGCTGCCTTTCCACTTCTTGGGGATTCAATAGGTAAGAATTGTCTTGGTAGGAGTGGGAAGTGGGGAGGGCACAACAGCCTCACTCACAACCAAAGGTGCATCAGGTGCAGGTGGCTCTCTCTGTGGGGATTTGCTGGATCTGGTGTTACGCTTGGGCTGGCCTTGCCTTTTCCCCTCCATCCCCTGTTGACCAGGTGAACCCCCCACATTGCTCTCCTGTCCCAGCTTCACAGGGGTGTGGGTGGGAGTTGAGGTTGTAGGTGAATCTGCCTTAGAGAGCTGTTTGTGCGGACTCTTTGCAGGCACCAGCTTCACAGCAGGCAGGGCAACTGTTTGTTTGCCTTTGGGAGCAGGTTTGGGGACGGGAGTGTCCTTGGATGTGGGTGATTTGGATGCATGCGAGCCTGAGGCCTGCTTCTTGGCCTGATGCCCCTGAGTGTCACCAGTAGGGCTTTTGCCTTTGTGCTACTGTGTGCCTGTTTTTGGTTTGGGGGATGGTGTCTGTGCTTTGGGCCGCTAGGAGTGCTGCTGTTGTGTGCTGCATGTTGAGTATTTGGAGCCTGAGGGCTGTGGTGTGTGGTCACTCTCATCAGATGTTGCCACTGGCAGGGTGGTTGCCAAAGGGACTGGAGCTGGACTCTGAGCCTGTGACAGCTGAATGGCTGCTGTCACTGTGGAGGACAAAGACTGGACAGTTCTGTGCAGCCCAGCCACGTCAGAATGAATGCCCTCCATGAAGGCAACTACCTGTGCCAACTTCCTGTCATGATCCTGGAAGGCATTCAGGAGAGTAGTCTGACCCACACACAGCTGGTGCAAAAGGTCCACCGCCTCAACACTGATGTATGAAACTTGTAGCCTCACTGCTCTCGGGTCCCTGGCCACACAGTAACAGTCCCTTCCCACCCACCCCGGCCGTGCAGGTTACCTGTTTCTCTATAACTAACGCAGCTCCACGTGCTGATGGCCTCCCTCCCCCCAGTACCACACTTTTCCCTCCTCCAGACCCCAACGCGCTATCTCAGCTTTAGCAATGGGCAGCCCTCTACTTGCATCATCCACCCTGGTTATCAGTTGATTCCCAGGCCTTGCCCTGGTCCCAGCGCAGAGTCCTTTGCTTCTTAGCACCTTGTTCTTCCTCCTCAGATATTCTGCCCACAGATCTTCGGAAGCATCCTTGTATCTCCGATTCTGTACTCCCCCAGTAAGTGCGACCTCATACTCATTAATTACAGACCTCCTGTACCCACCCCCAATGCCTCTAAACTGCTCTTTTTGCGCACAGGTTCCATGAGGACTCCTTAAACCACCGTTCCTGGAAAATCCCTCTATTGGTTATCTCGAGTGAGTTTTTCCGACCAATTCTCTAGGTGCACACCCACCTTTCTTTCAATTCAGGAGCCTAGTCACGCGGTATTTTTCTGCAGCTTGCTCTTCGCAACCCTTGATCATACTCGGGCTCCAATTCTTCTCCCCCCTTTCCCCCCCCCCCGCCCATCCCCAACCCTTCTCCTAAAAAAAAAATGCCCCCCCTACATTGCTATCTTGCTTTATCTGTCCCTCCTGGTCCACTTATTATATTGTATACATATACGAAACTCTATATGTATATCCTTTTATCCCCAGCACTGCAACCTTATTAAATACGTAACCTGGTCCTGATGATGGCCTAACACTTCTACAGGCCGAAACGCCGTCGACTTCCACAGCGGAACTCTTGGCGCCCCTATTCATGGATACCCTATTCAACTGAAATTTATATTACTGTACCATTAACTGTCGCGGTATCCCAAATATGTAAACTTGTGTGGTTTTATTTTCACATGTTTCTTGTTGCGCCCACTGCCCTCGCTGTACATACCACGTCACGTGTCACTTGCGCCGTCAATACACTTCACAAGCACTTGTGCACAGTATTTTGTTGGTTACATGTCATTTAATGTAACGCAGTGCTACTGACCCATGTGCTTGTACATATGAAGTTTAATATGTCCAACATGTTTGTCAATTGAAATATACTTTACATTTACTTGAACATGTCTCCCTGGTTTTCTCTTCTTTTGGATTTAATCCGTTGCAATTAATTGTGCCACATATAATTGACCTGTGAATGACACCCTTGAGACATTGTTGTTTGTTACACAACACTGAGGGCAGCAGGGGAGACAGGGGCAGGGTCAGCGGTGCCTGGGGGGAAGGACACTCTACCCTTCTTACTGCTGCGGGAAAGGGCAGCACTAGTGGTAGTAGCTGGGAGGATGGGCACAGGACGATGTGTGGTGGAAGAAGAGGCAGATTTCCCACTCCCTGTGCCCGCCAACAACGAGGAGTCACCGCTAGAGTCAGATGATGTTGAGGTTGGTGTTTCTGGGTGTGATTCTTCCAGGACACTCCTGTCCCCCTCCGAGGTGTTGGTCACATCAGTGAGCTCATGTGTAGCAGTCGTACCAGATGCCTCACCACTGGTGTCTGTCCCCTGTCCTTCTGTGTCCTCGGTAGATGCTGCAAAAGACAGAGACGTAGGTTCAGTATAGTGCCCTACTCACAAACATCATATGCAACCAAAGCAAAAAACTAGAATATGATACCCCCATGTTGCACACCACCCTGTGCAGTCTGCATGTGCAAGCTTAATGCAAAAGTCTGATGATGCATGGAAACATGCATAGTTGGCATTAATGACCCATGTGACGTTCACACTGCCAAATAGCTGGCCCGTGCCTCCTTGTTACCTGACATACTGATTCCTGTAAGCATACCTACGTGCCTGTAGGTGAGATTGATGTACATCTTAACATGTTCTCACAGTCACATACGGAGTCACTTTAAGGGGACAACACAGATACTGACTCCAGAATGTCCTTATACTATGGCCATGAGCTACTGATGTCCACTATGTTGTGCTTTGAAGCGCAACGACCCTTGCACATTGTTGTCAGATGTGTAGTTCTCACAATTTTAAAGTCAGGCACTGCACACATCGACGAAAGCACACTAAGATGAGGAACACAGCTGTTCACTCCCCGGTGATGTCTATGACACCCATAATGCAACAGATGGCATGAGGCCACAGCTCATCTTGCAATGTCAAGGGCCATTATTTTAAACACATGAGAAAGTACATGTAGCAAAAATGCATGGCAGCTGCACTCAACACAGAGGCCACTTACAAGCCATTGCATCACACTAGAAACATCACAGAGCTCAACACTGGCGCAGGGTAGGGATACATGCAGTCACTCACACCCAAAGTCACCCTTCGCAGAATACTCACCCCCAACTTGCTGCTGATGGGCCTTCAAACGTCCATCCAGCTCTGGCTGTGTCACAGCCAAGATGCGGGCCATTAGTGGTGTCATGCTCCTGCGCGACAACCTTCCAGTCCGTGGGATCAGCCCCAGCGTCATCTCTGCCACGTTTTTGCTCAGCCGGCAGATGTCATCCCACCTCTTGTGACAGTGTGTGTGCCGTCGGTTGGAGACACCCAGAGCCCGCACCTTGCGTGCAATGGCCCTCCATAAGGCCTTACGCTGGTGGACTTTAAGCTGCAGGCATGGGAGACAAGAAGAGTCAGGGACACTGGGTCATGTTCTACTGTGTCTCAGTACAGGAGCATGCAAACACTTAGCACAGCTGTACAGAAACCATGAGCAGAGGCCATACAGCATGACACGTAGTACATTTGCATCAGATAATCGGATTGAAATGCATTTAGGAATGAGGTTTAGACAGGACCTGGCCATCTCATACACATGCAGAATGGCAGCACACAAAGCAATGTGAAGAAGGCCCTCATCTGTGATGCAGTATGTGAGGGAGCAAGACATACATCATGTTGGAAATGATGTGTTGGGGAAGACTCACTGTATCCAACATTACACACCCCTCAATGTCCTTGGCCTGTGAGTGGCTCACTGTGTCGTGGATGTCACATCTAGGGACATGATCTTACATTCTCACACCCTTCTCACAAGGTCTGTCTTGTGCAATCATCAGGCCTAAGATAGCTCATTGAGAAACAGGGTGGCAGACAACACATCTGCCTCACTCTGTCCATTTACTGATGGGTCCCTGTCAAATTGGGCAGTATCTGTGCAGGCCAGGGGGACCCACACTGAGGTTAAACCTGGCCCATCTGAACAATCACATGCATGTACAATATGAGAGGTCAAACAGTGCCTACACATGTGAGTCAGTACACATCATGAAATCAATGGCAGGAGGATGTTTCAGAAGTACATCACTGATGTGTCATAGGCGATTTTCCACCAAGAGTGTCACCCTCAGGCATTTCAATCTTGTGCATAATGCTCACATATCCATGGTGACAATATGAAAAGTGTACACACATCCTTCAGTACCCTCTGGACGAGACACAATTGTAATGTCCCAAATGAGCATGTGAAAGGTGAATGGACTCTGACATCTATTAGCACAGGCAATGTTTGTTCTGACTTCCACTTTCCAAACCAGCAGTGTCACTGTATGGCTGCAAAGACACTGCATGTCCCTCCCATCCTTCAATGCAGCCATGGATCTGTGGTAATAAGGCTACACACCCCATTGACATGAAGTCAGCATGCTAGGCAGTGTATCACACAAACTTGCACTCACAGGCACATACTACAGCAGAGCAACATCATGTGAGCACTCTTTGCACTCTCCAAATTTCACTCTGAAACACTTACCATTACATCAGAGCACCATATAGCCTCCTGTAGTGTGTAAGCACCTCGTCCACCAGGACCTCCAGCTCCTCTGTGGTAAAGGGACGGGCCCTGATGTTCTCAGTTCTCGCCATCACTGGGTCCAGGAGACAGGAACAGCAGCAGTTGGGGATGAAGAATGGCAGGCAGCAGTGTCTGGAAGCCATGGAAATGTGTGGCTCTCTCACAGACATATATAGCCCCCTGGGGTTGTTTCAGTGGTACTCAGCTGCTGCAATTGGTGTTCCAGGTCAGCTTTTTTCAAATGTAACCAATGACCAGCCCCGCAGTGGCGGTGCACGCCTACTGCAATTTTCAAAAGTGTATTCCACTAGCGTGATTGCGGTTCCCATTGGCTGAATGGGCATGGGCATTGGCGGTGTCACACCGCGGGGCCCAGGTGGTCGCTACCGCAATCGTGCATCTTACAATTGTATCCAATGACCGGCCCCGCGGTAGCGGAGCACGCCTACTGCATTTTCAAAAGTGTATTCCACTAGCGCGATTTTAGTTCGCATTGGCTGAATGGGCATGGGCATTGGCGGTGTCACACCGCGGGGCCCAGGCGGTCGCTACCGCGATTTGTCAGTTTTCTATTGGTGCCAATGATCGTGATTGCGGTGGCGGTGCACGCTTAGGGCACCTATGGACACATCATGCTGTAGCAATGGCAATGGCCAGTTCTCATCATTGAACACTCCACACTTACAATGAATCATGCCACCAGATAGTTAAATTGAATTCTAGTGTGACATTTAACTCACTGATGTCTACACATGCCATGTCAGTGCACTGGATTACATGCATTGACATGTAGTCCCTCACATGTCACTGATGTTGTTGTGCATGTACACAGATCTGTTGTGTGATGGACTTTTAAATATGGAAACATGTCAATGTTTGAGATGGCTAAGCAACACACAGTAATGATGGACTGACTACTTAATGTGCCTACTTCACTATGTAGATTGCTGAACTCATGTTGATACTTGATCTTTATGCACACACTGTGCTCATTGTGTGGTTAATGTGTGCCCTGTCCGACTCACGCAAGAAGGTGTGGCAGGTACAGCAGCTACGTAGGAGACAGCAGTGTTGCTGATTTAGACATGTGCTGTGTCAAGTACTCTCAGGGCTGGTGACACAAGATGTCGGAATGTCCCATTTTACATTCACATAGTCTGAATCTGTCTCGGGTGTACTCAGTTTGTACATACTGATCACGTGTACAACTACTTGGGTTCAAGTTGTCTCTGCATGTGACTTGTGCTGTAAGCTGTTGTTTCAGGCCAGTCATTGTTGGCGCTGTGTCAGTCAAGACGTAAGATGTTGGACACATCTCATAGGGGAATTGAATTGACAAGTGTCCCCTTTTATCTTATGTAGGAGGCGACCAAATGTGCATCGTCCATTCACCTTGCTGGCGGACATGGAGGATGTGGACATCATCCGTAAGTTCCGTTTGGTTCGGCAAACCCTCCAAGACCTATGTGCTCAGTTGGAGCCCCATCTGAGGCCTCGCAGGACATATCCAACTGCTGTGTCACCAACATGTAAGGTGATGGCTGCCCTGCATTTCTTCGCAACTGGTTCGTTCCAGTACACGGTGACCAGCGCAGGTGGGATGTCGCAGGCAATGTTCAGCATGGTGCTACAGGATGTCCTGTCCGCTATGATGGTATACAAGGACACCTACATCCATTTTCCACGAAGAGAGGATTTGGCATCTGTGAAGGGTGATTTTTATGCCCTTGCCCACATCCCTAATGTTGTTGGTGCCATTGACTGCACCCATGTTGGCCTGGTTCCGCCACAGGCAGGTGAGCACATCTACAGGAATAGGAAGCATTTCCATTCCATTAATGTGCAGGTTGTATGCCAGGCAGATATGATCATCTCACATGTCTGTGCCAGATTCCCTGGCTCAGCCCACGACTCTTACATCCTGCGAAACAGCATCGTACCACAGATGATGGCAAATCTGCATCCTGACCGTGCGTGGCTTGTAGGTGAGTTAGCTGAGTCAAGTATTGTGCTGTATGTGTGACATGCTGTCCGCAGCTACAGTCCTTTTACAAAATTGTTCTGTGTATCTGACACCTAGGGGACTCTGCATATCCCAACCGGCCTTGGTTGCTGAGCCCACTGCGGAATCCCAGGACCCCGGGTGAAGTCAACTACAATGAGGCCCATGGAAGGACACGTCGTGTGGTGGAGTGTACTTTTGGGTTTCTGAAGTCTCTGTTTCGGTCCCTGGACAGGACCGGAGGTGCACTGATGTACTCTCCCCAAAAGGTGTGCCAGATAATTGTTGCATGCTGCATGCTCCACAACCTGGCCTTGCGCAAGGAGATCCCCCTGTTCCTGGATGATGATGCGCCGCAGATGCCCCCCCCCTGCAAGCCCACACATGTCCAGTGACGAGGATAGTGGAGAGGAGGAAGGTGTCGACCTGCGCCAACAGATCATCAACCGCTACTTCCCTTGAGTGTAAGTAACATTGTACAACAGTGCCATTGTCTGCTGTCTTTGATGGTGATGATGAGGCCAAGAGGAGCTTTTTGACTGCTGTCTGTTGTTGGCTCTGTGCTGATGGCTGATGTTTTTGGCACAGTGTAGTCCTGACCAGCTACATGATGTCTATGTTGAGATTGTTTCTCCTTGTGATCTGTGCTGGTTTGTGTACCTTGATGACTAGTGTTGTGTACTGGCTGTGATGTCAACACCTGATGAGTAAATGTCGTTCTCTTGTGTCTCTCTAGGTCCCTTCAGACTCTCAATGCCTCGTCACGATCTGAGCTTCAGGTACATTGTGTTCTGAGTCAACATTGTACGTATTGTGATAAACATGGAGCTGACACAAAGACATAGGTGTGTAAAGAGTGTTTATTTACATTGAGTGGTTGTGACAGACAAGTGATGTTTCAAGAAATGGTGCTAAGTGAATCAATGAGTTGTCAGTGAGGGCAAACAAGACAATAGAGTAGTCACCACATTGATGAGGTGACACAGTCCAACAGACACCTGCCATCAACATGGCAGTGTGGGTAAGGATAGTCAACAAAGTCAATGTCAAGATGTACAGAGGTGCTATCATGGCTGTCTCTTTGACTTGCGTTTGGCTGGTGCTTTGCCACATGATCCTCCTGTGGTGTTTCTCGAACGGCCCCTCTTGCGTTTTCCAGGGGGGGGTCCTGCTGCGGGATCAGCGGTGTCTGAGGAGTCATCCTGTTGCTGCTCACCCCTCTCTGTGGCCGCAGCTGGGCTGGTGGGGGGATCATCCTGCGGGCCACTGGAGGGGGGTTGAGCCGTAGTTTGGGCCACAGGTCTGTCCCTTGGAACACCCACAAGCTGGCCCAAGAGGTCCACGATTTGGCCCATACGCGTGTCTATGGACCTCAGTAGCAGGCGGAGCTCATGCGATTCTTCCAGAGCCTGGCCCGTGTGTCCCTGGGCTTGTTCGTAGGCCCCGAGGACTCTGGCAATGTTGGCCAGGGCTTCGGCCCCAGTGTCCTCTCGATTTTGTCCCCGAGTTGCCCTCCCACCTGCCCTGCTGTCCCGGACCTGTGGCGTTGCCACTCGACGCACCCGCATACTCTCCCTGCCCTCCTCTGATTGTGTGATGGTGTTGATAACCACTGAGGCAGGGCGGGTGTTGCAGGCAGCGGAGGTGGTGGTGGTGGTGTTTGAGGCCGCACAGGTCGTTGCAGCAGGGGTCAGCGCGGTGGTTGTTGCTGAGGTGGTGGTGGTGGGAACAGTGGGGGCCTGGGACGTGGTGCGCCCTGGCAGTCTGGACGGGCCAGGTCGGTGCTCCTCATCTGAGAAACTTATGGAGTCTGCATCCGAGAGTCCACGTTCCGAGTGTGGAGACTGGCTCTGCAGGTTGGTGTTGTCTTCTGCAGCAGTCAGTTGTTGATCTCCTGTTGAACAGAGGTGAAATGGTCATTAAAGTGCACCCCACAAGCATGGTGTTAGATGTTTGGATGTTACACGTGTTACACCACACAGTTTACATTGTTTTTACTTTGTATGGCTGCAAGGTACTGCACATCATGCCATGATGTGTAGGTACATACATTACTTGTCCATGGTGTTACATGTAAATAGATACCATGTTCCACGTACAGATTGTGTGATTACAAGGACATGTCGTCATCTACCGACTTGCAGCCCATCAACTTTATGTGATTTGTCTTTTTGGTTTTCTCTGCAATGAAGACGTTACATCTGAGCAAGAACTAGCCATTGTAATCTTCTGCATACCTTTGTAATATCATGTACTTTACTTTCTTTAAACAACTGACCATGCATGTTTTGTGTTCATATGGGCCTTCATGCTCTGCCACCATGGCACTTACACATAGCATTCAGTGCTGGACATGATTGTGCCCTGAATTTCTTCACAATGTGACTTGCTGGCTTAACATTACATTTCTGTGACAGAGACATACGCTTGGCTGTCTGCACACAGGAAGTGACTCTTGGATGTATGCCGTGTTGGGTGACATGTGAGGGGTGGTGTGGTCATATGGCTCCATGCTTTTTGAGAGGAATGGAAGGGTGCATGCCAGTAGCGGCCCGTGGTGGGAGTGCTGGCGGGCGGTGACGTGGGGCGGGGAGGGGCAGGGTGGGGGTAGTAAAGTACGGAATACGGCCGTATAGAGGTAAGTAGACATATAAATAAATAAAACGAATTTCGTTGCGCGCGCTGCATCGCCAAATGCGATGCAGCGCGCGCACAAATTCGTTTTATTTATTTATATGTCTACTTACCTCTATACAGCCGTATTCCGACTTTACTACCCCCACCCTGCCCCTCCCCGCCCCACGTCACCGCCCGGCAGCACTCCCACCACGGGCCGCTACTGGTGCATGCACTGTCTACCTACCTGTACTGTGACACAATTGAGGGGAATTGCTGCCACATGGTTGTGGGTGTGGGGAGTGCTCCATCCTGGTGAGCTTTGGGACAAGGGGGCCTGGTGGGAGTTGTAGTGCAGGCTTCCCAAACACAACCACCCCCTCCCTATTAAGATGGCTACCTACCTGTTGGGTGAAGGTGGGCAATGCAATGGCTGACACATGGTTGTGGGTGTGGGGAGTGCTCCATCCTGCTAAGGGGTGGGACAAGGGGGTCTGGTGGGAGTTGTAGTGCAGGCTTCCCAAACACAACCACCCCCTCCCTGTTAAGATGGCTACCTACCTGTTAGGTGAAGGTGGGCAAAGTAATGGCTGACACATGGTTGTGGGTGTGGGGAGTGCTCCATCCTGGTGCGCTTTGGGACAAGGGGGCCTGGTGGGAGTTGTAGTGCAGGCTTCCCAAACACAACCACCCCCTCCCTATTAAGATGGCTACCTACCTGTTGGGTGAAGGTGGGCAATGCAATGGCTGACACATGGTTGTGGGGAGTGCTCCATCCTGCTCAGGGGTGGGACAAGAGAGCATAAGATGGCTACCTACCTGTTAGTTTGCTGAGGGGAATGCAATGTCTTCCACTTGCTTCTGGGTGGGGTGGGGGGAGTGCTATATCCTTTGTGCTGTGAGGTTGGGCCCTTCAGTAGTGGAGCAGTGCAAAGGATTCTGGTCAGGGAAGGGGCTGGTTTTATACTCAGCTATGTGGGTGGGTCAAAATGGTGTATTCCTGTCAGGTGTGTTGTGTGGGTTGACCTGGGATTTGTATTTTTTTGTTGCCTTGGGGATGTGTCATTGGGGTGTGTTAGGTGTTTTTGGAGGCTGAGCCAGGTTACTAGCCACACTTGGTAGCCTTGTTGTGTGTTTTTTGTCGTCCGCCATTGCTGTTCCGGAGCGAGCGCGGCGGTGGGTATACAACCGCTCTTCCGCCTGCTCTCCCAATCATCAGTGCTTGCGATCGCGGCGGTCGCAATGCAACAGCCCTTCCGCCGGGTCTCCCATTCACCAATGGTTGTGATCGCGGCGGTTGGAAAAAGCTGATTGTTCCGCTGTCACCGCAATGGTATCCTAATTCAACATGCGGTCACTCCGCTGGCCGTGTGGCGGTTTTGGGTGTTACCGCTTCAGGACCGACCGCCGCGGACTGATTTTTACCTGCTCCGCACGCTCCCGGCTGTCTTTTGTGGAATCCGACCGCCGCGGTTGGATTTTTCTGCCGGTTCATCCTAATCTGACCGCTGGTTTTCCCGCGGTACATGCAGACGGTTAATTTCCGCTAACACAGCAGTCTGAGTGCTTTTCCGCACGCCATCATATTCGGGCCCTTGGTTATTCACTCTTACCATTGTACAGTGTAATATCCCCAGCTGCCAAGGCGCCTAGAGATCTCCTCGGGATGATTTGTGCGCCTAATAAATAAATAAATAAATGGAAGTATTTTGTGATCATGTGGATTATTAGTTGGGGTGGATGGAAGTCCACATCAATTAATAATGTCACTATCTTCTTAGGTCCAGTGAAGCTTTCAGTAATTTAAATCTGAGCTCAGTCCTGGTAGCTATGGGGCAGAGCAGACAGGCTTAACTTAAGAAAATTTGAAAAACATTTAAAAGTACCAAAACAGTTCAAAAGTGAAAAACACAACACAGTAAAAATCCCACTCCAATTTATAAAAATAGAGAGAAATTGAACGAATAAAATGGGTGCTGAGACACAATGTCGACTTACACAAATATTGAGTTGGAAATATCGTGATTCAGAAATATCGACAGCAAGAATATTGTGGTCAAGAATATCGAATTTAAGGTAAGAAATATCGTTTTTAAAAATATAGAAGTCATTAATATTGTTTGCAAAAATATAGATGTTTAAAATATCTATTTTTTTAATTAGTGTTACGTATTTTAGTTTATATTTTAAATGTATGTAATGTATGTTTGTTTGAATAAGTATTGTTTATGTTTTTTAATATATGTGTTACATTTTTAGTAGTTATGAATTTTATTTTAATTACATTTTGCATTGTTTAGTTCCGTAGCGGGTTGTGGGTTTATAGCGGAATAGGGGAATAGGGTGGGAAGTAGTTTAATTATAATAAATTAATGATTATTTTTTATTTATTTAATTTAGATTTTATAGCGTTAATTGTGGGAAGTAATTTATTTGTAATTCATTATTAATTGGTTGTTAATTAATAATTAATTAATTGATACTTAATTATGGTAATTGTGTAATTTTATTTAGGTGCAGGTTGTGTGGCTAATAGGGGTAAAGGGTGGGAAGTAATTTATTTTTGATTAATTAATAATTAGTTGTTAATTTATATTAATTAATTGATTGAAAATTCATTATGGTAATTGTGTTATTAATTTTAGGTGCAGGTTGTGGGGTTTATAGTGGTAAAGGGTGGGAAGTAATTTATGTTTAATTCATTAATAATTAGTTGTTAATATTAATTAATTGAAAATTAAATATGGAATTTGTGTAATTAATTCTAGGTGTGGGTTGTGGGGTTTATAGGGGTAAAGGGTGGGAAGTATTTATTGTTTAATTAATTAAACATTAGTTGATCATTAATATTAATTAATTAATTTATATTTAATTAGGGTTTTCGTTTATATTTTTTTGTGTGTGGGTTTTATTGTTATGGGGTACAGTGTGGGAAGTAAATTAATTTTACTTACTTTATAATTAGTTGTTAAATACTATTAGATTTTTAATTGAAAATAAGTTTTAATTGTGTAATTAATTTTTTTATATTTTCATTTTAACTGTGGGTTGTGGGGATTATAGGGGTAAAGTGTGGTAAGTTAAATAATTTTTATGAGTTTTTTAAAATTAATAATATTTCTTTAATTGGTAATTAATTATGTTAGTTGAGGAAGTACATTTTCTTTTAATTTAGATGTGTGTTGTGAATTGTGTGGTGTTATAGGGTAGGAAATACAAAAAGTAAATTTATGCAATAATTAATGTTTTTCTTTCTAAATAATTTTTAATTAAAAATATTTATTTGTTTAGAAATTGTTTTTTATTTTATTTAATATAATATTTGTAGATATTTGTTATATGTATTTAACATTATAATATTTTTTTTAATCCGTTTAATATTAAATATATTTGTATTTGAATTTTTAACAAATTTATATATTTTTTAATTTATTTAGGGGCCCATTACGATACCCGGCGTAAAAAAATCCGCCAGGCATGAAAGCGGCAAAAATCCGCCCGCACACACCGTCTGAACACCGACCACGCCATTACGATGACACAAACCGAAAACCGCCATCGGCTGAAAAATCACACAAGATACCGCCCGCCATCGTCCGAGTCGGAGTCAAACCGCCCGCCACGGACGGAAACACGCACGACAACACAAAACCGCCCGCCCTCACGGCCGACACACCGCAAGTGAGATTACGATCGCACCGCCATGAGCGCGGGAAAACTACAAATATACCGCCCGCCAGCGCAAACAACGCCGATGAGAATCGACACGGCAGAAGCCATGGCGCCCACGTCCCTGCACAGAAACCATCCGCTGACAAAAACAATCGCACACAACATGGCCAACAAGTCCACACAGCAAGGCACGCACAAATACACAAGCACCCCAAATACGAAAACACCCCCCCCTGGACAAACAAAAACTACAAAGGCCAGAACCCCAGACACAACACACCTGAAAACAACAGACCATGAGGACACACCCACATAGGTAAGTACAAAAGCAGCACTCCCACAGACCACAACCCCTTGCAACATTGCAAACTAGAGAGGAGAGAAGAGGACACAGTAAGGACAGCAGCACACCACAGAAACGCACACATCACAACCACCACCACCACCACCACCACCAAACACCGGCACCACAAACCCCCTGCACATTACACAACACACACCGCACCAGCACCACAAACACCATGGCACCACAAAGAATGCCCAAGTTCACGCCCATGGAGCTGACGGTCATGGTCGACGAGATTATCAAGGTGCACCCACAAATCTATGGGAACCTGGTCCAGCACACACCACTAGCCACCAGAAAGAGAATGTGGAACCGGATCGTAGACCAGGTCAATGCAGTCGGGACCCTGCCCAGGAACAGAGTTGAAATCAACAAACGGTGGAATGACGTCAAGAGCCTGGTCAAGAAGAAGGAGAGCAAGAACAGAGAGCTGGCTGCCGTCACTGGCGAAGGGAATCCCGCGCTCTTCAAGGCCTTCAAAGCGTGGGAGGAGAAGGTGCGAGTCATTATACATCCGGAGATCCTCGCCGGATTAGGAGGGGGAGTGGAGGCTGGTAAGTACAAACTAATGTATACCAGCACACCGCTATGTACTCACATGCACTACCACCATGCCACAGCTCCCAGGGACAAACACCCCCATGTCCAGCACACAATACACAACACATCACACACACATGCAACAGACACCACCACACACAGCCCAAACCGAACAACTGTAAGATACGTGGGGACATGTGTACACTCAGCCAGCCACATAACCACCAACAGGTCCCCAAGTATGCCAGAAGCGCCACAACGAGCACCCACCACACCCATGTGTCCGCCATATCTGCACTAACCGACAAGTAACAGGTAAGTGGCAGGAACACAAAGTGCAGTGGGTGGGAGGGTGGACAGCCCAAGTACAACACACACCAGGCCCCTAGTCCCACAGCACAGCAAGGAGGAGCATCCCCCACACCCCACAGCCACGTGTCAGCCACCGCAGTGCACACCGACAGCCGAAAGGTAGACATCACGGTCCACAACAATCGGTGTCAGTGGGTGTCCAGCCACCACTACGACCCACAACACCCCCCACAGACCTGCAACATGGAGCACCCCCCGCTTAGAACCATGTGGCACCAGTACAGTGCACGCCCGAACAACCTGCAGGTGGGAAACTGGACAGGGCTGGATTACTGGAGGCATGAGGACCGTAACACGACCAACACATGGGACATGTCACGTAGCAGACGAACACGCAGCACCGCCCACCGTCACGAACAAGTGAACAATGTGCACACGGACATGAACCACAGACTCACACCTCACATGACCCATCACAGACACAGCAACACCCAAGGAGCCACGTCTGCATGCACAAGCCACACTGAATATAGTACCACACGGCAGCCACTGTGCAACCCATCACACACAACCGAAACACCATTGAAGTCCTGTCCATGTAGCCCCTACTGCCTGTCAACCACACACCCCACAACTACGCCTATGTAAGACAAACAACACTAGATGCAACAGAGCGGAACAACATAAATGCACACGAACACCACTGAACCCATCAAACACACAGACACACCATGCACATACAACATACCATCCATCCCATCCGTCAGCCCCAGTCTCATGAAAGGCATGTCATCCGCACAGCTGCCACACATACAGCAGTCACGCTAAGATACATGCCCATGACCAACCATGTGCCAGAAGTCAATGAAGCGCACGCCACACTGTGAGCAACAACACACAACATGGGCCACACCCCCCGAGCACTGCAGTGATGCACATGGCACAGGGCAGCACGCACACCAAGGAGATGGGACAACTGCAATACGTTGGCTGGCACACAACCATCACTCACTCATAACGATGCGTCCAATGCCATGTCCAGTAATCACAACAGACAGCAAATATGCAGGCCATGTCAGGCATGCACACACCTCAGACCATGCACTGTCATGCTGCCACAACACATGTCACGTTCAGCACCCATGGCTCACAGCATGTACCCCAAAAGCATATTCCATCCCAAATGCGAATCTGGGGCATGGCCCCCATGTTGCCATATGCGTTCCTAAGCGTCCCATTTGAACACCAAAAGCAAAGTACAAACCAGACCCAGGATGGGCCAGGAGCCCGCATACACCAGAGTCACAATAAGTAGGGGCACAGCAACACACCCATCGGCATGGCCAATCCGTCCCGTGCCACATGTGCACAGCACACAGTCCCATTGCCAAGCACACACAACTACAAATGGGACAGCCACACACACGCCTCCGGGAAACCCATGTACGAGATTGCACGAACTGTTAATGTCAGACGACAAATACATACTTCGCCAGGTGCAACACAATAACAAATCTCATTCTCTCCACAGGTGACGAACTGCTGGATGCTGGGGATGGAGACAGCAGCCAGCACAGCCAGCCTACAAGCCCCCAACGAGGACACACGGATGTGGAGGATCTGTCCTCCTCTTCGGACACGGACCACCAAACAGGCCCATCTGGTGTGGCAGGGCCCAGCCGCTCCCCAGGACCCCTCCTACCCACCAACCCATCATCCAGGGTTGCTGAACATTCCCAGCCCCCTGCTGCCACTGTCGTTGCGGCCACACCCACGGTCATTGCGGCCACACCCACGGTCATTGCGGCCACACCCACGGTCATTGCGGCCACTACCACTGCCGCAACCGCCACCATCGCCGCACCGACCACCACCGCCGCCACCACCACCACGTCTTCGCTGGCACCAGCCCCAGCGCAGGTGGTGGCCCGGCCGACTGGATCCACCCTGGGAGCCAGGGCGAGGACCGTGGTGGGCAATGTGGCTAGTGGGCAGGCCGGTGGCAGCAGTACTGGTAGGAGGAGCAGGGTCAGGGAAACGCCAGTCTCCCCTGGGAGCCATGCCCTGCCTCAAATGGCCAGAGTCCTTGGGGCCTATGAAGAGGCCCAAGGACAATGGGCCAGGTCTGCTTCAGACACGCGGGAGGTGCTGGGGGTGCTGAGGTCCATGGACGCCCGTATGGGCCAACTCGTGGACCTCATGGGCCAGCTGGTGGTGAGGTCACAGCCAGGGACAGCAGCTCCACCACCGCCACCACCTGCCGGGGCGCAGGGTCGAGCAGCAGTGTCCAGTTCCCCTGCGTCCACAGCCAGTGAGCACACCTCACCCCCCACCAGCAGGTCGCCACCACACCCCCCCCTCCCAAACATGGAAGGGGCCGTCCGAAGTACAAACAGATCTCCCGGGAGGACTACGCATGCTCCAGACGCAAGTGAGGCAGCCAGCCAGCCTTCCTTGACCACCCACTGCATTGACTTGGACTACGATCCCACTCCACACAGCCATCTGGATGGCATGTGTCTGTTGGACCATGGACATGGAACAAGTGGGTACACCCTGAGCATCACGCAGCCGTGACCGACAGCTCATTGTCACTGCATGCACCACTTTTGTCATCACCTCGCACACAATCACATGTCACAGTTTGAAATAAATGCACCTCTTACACAAACTGCTGTTTGTGCCCTGTGTTTTATTTGTACGGAATACAACGGCCACCTTGGGCGGAAAGGCACCTGATGCGGGGCATGGCAATGGAACCGGAGGGCCTGTAGGGACCTAGGGGTGGGAGACAGAACAGGAGCACATTCAATGAGTGTGTCACACACCCATCACACAGTACATGTCAACAACTACAAGCAATGTACACACATCGCCCAGAGCAATAGGGCACAATGCCACAGCCACCAACAGTGGCATACTACCCTGGCCATGGAGCGTTGACACACAGCACGCAGTGAACAAACGGCCACCCTGACACAGCACACACACACCTGCACAGATACAGCCACATCAGCCGTCGTACATGGACACTCACCGTCAAGTGAAGTAGCGGGCGATGAGCTGCTGCCGCACATTACCAGCTTCCTCCTCTCCGCTGTCCTCCTCACTCGAGCTGTCCTGGTCTGCGGGCTGGGGCCCTGGTTGATCTCCGTCATCCACGATGAGGGGGATCTGCTTCCGAATGGCCAGATTGTGCAGCATGCAGCACGCCACCACTATCTGGCACACCTTCTGTGGCGAGTACGCCAGCGCACCCCCGGTGCGGTCCAGGCACCTGAACCTGGACTTGAGGAGGCCAAAGGTACGCTCGACCACACGTCTGGTCCTCCCATGTGCATCATTGTAGCGATCGTCTGCTGGGGTGCGAGGATTCCTCAATGGACTGAGCAGCCATGCCCCATTCGGGTACGCAGAGTCACCTGGGTGTGAGGGACACAGAGAACCGTTGCTAATCCAACTGGACAGGGGACAGCATCGCACAGCCAGCACGCTACACCACTCCACATACTCACCGACAATACAGCCACGATCCTGTTGCAGATTGGACATCAGTCGTGGCAAGACGCTGTTGCGCATGACGTGTGCATCATGGGCCGAGCCTGGGAACTTTGCACACACGTGGGTTATCACCATGTCCGCAAGGCACACCACTTGCACATTCAGGGAGTGCGTGTGCTTCCGGTTGCGGAAGAGCTGCTCAGTGGCCTGTGGTGGGACAAGGCCAACATGGGTGCAATCTATGGCACCAACGACGTGTGGGATCCGTCCAAGGGCATAGAATGCACCCTTCACTGCCGCCAATTCACGAGCCCTGGGGAAGCGGATGTACCTGTTTCGGTACAGCATCATGGCTGCCAGTACATCCCTCAGCACCTTGCTGAACATGGGCTGGGACATCCCTCCTCCACTGCCCACTGTGTGCTGGAATGACCCAGTGGCGAAGAAATGCATGGCGGCCATCACCTTAGCCGTGGGGGTGACTGCTGTCGGATACACCCTGCGGGGACGGAGATGGGGTTCCAACATGGCACACAGTCGATGCAGGGTTGGCCTGTCCAGCCGAAACTTCCTAATGACCTCAGTATCGTCCATGCCCGCCAGCAATTGGTATGGGCGGTCAATGTTCGGTCTCCGCCTAGGGAAAATGGCAGTGGACACATGTCAAAGCAACACGACACATAGCAATTCCGCATACACATCACTGACATGACTGAGCAAGCACATGAGTCACAGCCCAGCTGTCAAGCAGGGACGGCACGGCCACAATACACTTACACAGGTCTCCCACCAATGGCAATGGCTAGTGATACAAACCACTGCCATGTGCATGCACATGGGGATCTAGGCCCCAATGACTTGCGGGCGTGTTGATGGGGACTGACTGCATATTCGTCAAGCGGCAACGCCACGGCAACATGAATGTCTGCTGAGCATGGCACTGCTTCCGAGGCTGGATGAGTATGGCACACGACGACGACGATGTGGGAACAGGCTGAGCGGCCAAAACAAGTGGGACCTGTGGCACGAGGGGATATGAGACAGTAGTAGGTGTCAGCACTGCACCCTATGTACAGCACTGTATGGATCACACCTCCCGAAACATTGACAGGTGTCCACATTGACAGCCCCATGCCAAGACGGCTGTGTGCTTGCAGTCACACGTCACAGGTGAGAGGTTACATTGCACGTGCCAGGTGGCAGACGTACATAGTGGGAACTGGCATGTGTGTGCATGTGTCTCCTGTTCAGGATCCACCAGATGGGCGCTGACTCTGTACTGACCATTGGACACAGCATGTTCCGTGGAAGGCTTGTGTGTGTGGGATGGTGGCACTGGATGTGCCTCCGTTGGGTGGGGGGCCATGCACAGGGCGGGTACGTCGATGATTGCGCATTGTTGGTCACGGTGGGTGCACCAACTAAGATGTGTTGCCCTGTGTTCAATTCCTATGTCCGCATGATGATGGACTGTAGATGTGGGCAGACTACACATTGGTCGATGTGCTGTCTATATGCATGTGCCTTCACACCAGGCACAGCTGCCCCTGCACATGTGACCCCTGCTGGACTCGCTGCTGGGTCTGTGGAGCTGATGCACCTTCTGTGCGTGGGGCGGACAGCTCTCCTCACTTCCCTCATTGCGCATGTCATGACTTTGCCGCAGGTGACATGGATCATGGAGGGTCCACATGTACGCGTGGGTAGGCTAAACATGATTTTTCACTGGTCGCCACCCCCAGTCAGTGTTTCGAATGGGAAGGTTGTCGTGCTGGTGGCATATTCGATGTGGCGGATGGGCGGGCCTAGGTGCGGGCTTACATTCCGGACATGGGGGGTAGTTGGATTGGCGACTAGTTGCAGTACACACGGGACACGTCTCTTCCTTTCCACATCTGGGTCATCCCTTGTACTAACTGACAGTGATACAGTCATCTTCGCCCCAGCCCTCATGTCCTCCCCTCGCTCCCCCAATATGCATGTGCACCTGCGAGGCTAGCGCTTGCACAGGCAGCCCCAAGCTCGCACCAGAGAGGGCAAGGAGTGTATGTGTGGGTCCAGTTGCACGAGTGGGCTGTCTCAGGGTATGATGTGTGGCGGGACGCCGTCCACCTGCGTGGTGCCCCAAATGGAGACCCGGCCTGCATGGACTATGCATCACAGTCTTCGCCTTCCGGATCCGCCACCTGCGACACCCAGTGGCTGTGGCTGCCCTTGCGGCCATGCCGCGTCCGTCTGTGGCTGATGGCCCACACATTCACTCTTTGGCCTCTCTGGGGAGGGCTCGGGGGTGGTGGCGCACGCGCTTGCACTTAGTCGCAATGGCATGTGGCGTGGTTGGTATGATGGGCAATGGATGGGATGGTGCGAGCCACCTCCCATGACGTCAGTGCTGCTCATGCTGTGGTGCGTCCCCCCTACACTTCCATTTGACTTGTGCTATGCTACACGTTGAGGTTCTATTGCCTGCGTGATATGACCAGGAGGAGCGCGAGGAGACCTCTCACACACCATGCTCCACTGCCATCCCGTGCCCTGTATCGCCTGTGCGGATTGACTATGTTGGGGTTACACCTGGTCGACTGGGGCTGTGTGTGCCTTGTCAAGGGGCATGGCGTGCGCACAACAGGATCCAGCTTGTCCACGGAGGGTGGGCTGACGTGTGCGCCTGGTACCGCATTGTTCGTGTGCCCGGCTGCTGTGCACACACGTGTTCACTCCCCCCCCCGACAGGTGTCCTCTCACAATGCCCAGGGAAGCGGTGGTGTACTGTTCATGACCCCTCCCAACACGGCGTGCTCCAACTTGGCACGTGCGCATCTACCCGTCACACCCACCCACCTGAGCACTGCGTCCATACGACTTCACACGACACATGTGTGTCTTCCACAGTTGTGCTACTCATTTGCGTTGACATCCAATACCAGTGGACTACATGGTCATGTCACGACTGCCGTGTACTTCACATACTCTCATCCTCTCTCATTCGTACTTGTGAAATGAGTCAGCGGAGACAGATTTGGTTTCAAACATTATATTGAGTCTTCTGTCCTCTGTGATGCAGTATAGTGGACACTACTGGCAGCGGAATACATGTTGAGGATATACTGAGCATGATTACAAATGGGATAGGGTGTGGGGTTACATGTGATTGGCTGTTGCATGTGGGATGTGGGCTTCAGAGTTACATCTGCTTGGCCAAGGCTGTGCTAATGTACATTTACGTATAGCTGCGGAGCTGCGGACTTTGACACAGACGGTATACATGTAGCCTACCAGACCGCTTGGCATCATGGGCACAGTCCATCTCAGTTCCATGTGACAGGTTTGCTGCGGTTGTTCCTCATGCACGCGTGCATGTGAGATGACATCAGGGCATGTGCTTGCGTGCATGCAGCGGCGTGCCACTTGTTGTTGCAATGTGGTGGTTACTGGACATGTCACAGTCACTGGGGTCGTGTTGTTGTTGTATGCACTTGTCGTCCATGCAAAGGTCCTGGTATGGGATTCCCGGGGCGGGGGTGGGAGGGGTGCAGCACCCACAGACTCCAGGCGACCTATTCATGTCCACTGAGCGGTGTGTGTGTCCATGGGCGCTGGATCCATGTCGTGTCCTGGTTGTTCGTGCAGTTCCGTCCATGTGGGTGCGATACACAGACCCCATGCCACTGCCTCCCACGATGCATGCGGTGTTCCTGGATGTGATGGGGAACAGTGTGCATGTCCCGGTCATATCCGATGTCATGGCGATGTCGTTGATGGTGTGGTAACAGTTGCCGGTCGTTTGGTATGGCTGTTGTGGTGGTGACTGGCCAGTCCGTGCGGAAGCTAAGCATGGGTGCGGGGTTGGACATCATAGGTCAATCGGGGAACCTGCGTTGTGGTCCGACGAATTTACAGGTTGTCAGGTATGCGATGCCGTCCAGCAGGGCTTCCATGTCATTGGTGGTGTACATGTTTGCCAGCCAATGTAGCGGATGGTGGCTGTCAAGGTGTTGTTCGTAAGTTGTCCCTTGGAGGACCATGATGGGGCATGCTGGGTGACATTCGATGTAGCTGTTCTCGATGATCCGTCGTGTGGAGGCACAGTGGTCCCATTTCAGTGCGGGTGCGATGTTGGCCACATACGCCATGCCCCCATAGGCAGAGCAGGCCCTGTCGTGTGCGTCCAGAGGGAGGAGTAGTGGTAGCAGGTCCGCCTTTAGACATGCCGGGTTGGAGAGGCACATCTCCACGGGATGCTGGTAGGGACACCTCCGACAGTAGAAGACGGGCATGATGCAGCTGAACAATGTGATGCGGTAAGTCAGTCGGTAACTTACGTTCAGCAGGGACAGGAGATCGCATCCCAATATATGTATCAGGTTGGTTTTGTACAGCTTGACCTGTCCGGCGTAGTTGGGTAGGTGTGTTGCGGTTGCCATTTTGCAGCGGTGCATTGTGGTGGCGTGCTCCGGCTGTGTGTGCAGTCTGCAATGTGCACGCTCCGAGGTTGCTGTGAGCTCTGTGTAGTCGTAGGGAGACAGGACTTGTGTTCTGTTGGCTTGTGCGGAGGACACGGGCCCTCATCCCACATGCTTCTCAGACAGTTCAAGGTCAGTGATGTGTGACTCCTTCCAATTAACTTGCATGTGGCCGACATGGGGGAGTGTTTTCTTTTTTCTTTCCCGTCCGTTGTGTTCTTCTGTGATATGCGCTATCTGCCCTGTGGTCGGTCTCCTCGGCATGCCTGTGTTGGTCTTTTCTTGGACAATGGCTGTATTCACCGGCTTCTTTCGTAGGGCTGTGGTTTCGGAGTTGGAATGGAAGGTCATTCAGTGCTGTCTGCTCTCCCTTGTGTGGGCGGCAGGCTGCCTTTCCGCTCTGCGTTGGGCCTTGTGTGTGAATGTTATTCTTGGGCCACCTGTTGTCGGTCCCCGGGCTCTTTGGTGTTCCGTTTTATATGTCTTGTTCATATGTGCAGGGTGGTATGGGTGTTTCAGTGTGGTACTGGCGTTCCTCTTCCCGAAGGGGCCCTGCTTCTCCTAGTTGGTGTTGCCGCCGCTGTGTGCTACGCCATGTTTGTTACACTGGGGTGTGTCCTGCTGTTGCGTGACTTCACTGACATGTGTGCATCGGTTGTGTGGCGTTGGGTGTTGTCCGTGAATTGGGCGTTGGGGACATGTCTGTGGCAGGCCTGTCACGTGTCATGTGCGTTCGGGGTGGGGCTGATGTGTGTGCTGCTTGGTTGTGTCCCTGTGTCTGTGTGCGACGCATGCATGGCGCTGCGGTTGGCCTCTGCGTTGTGCGCATGTGTGGCGGCGTCATCGCCGCTTTGGGGCCGTGACGGGGTCGTTGGTTCCTAGTCCCAGGTGGTGTGTACACATGTGTTACGAGATGTTACGATTTGGCCTGTGTGTCATATGTGGATGCAATGGTGGATGTGTAGTGTACACGCGGGGGTGGGGGTTGTCCGCTTTTCCGCCCTTGCACTGTGTGCGCTGTTTGCATGCACTTGTTGTGTGTGTGCCTACCTGCGTCTCCGCGGTACGTTGCGTCCTTGGTGGTGCATCAGCAAGAGCATGGGGAGGGCCTGCAGTGCTGGATTCATGCTCGGGGAGCCGCTTCTTCGGTGTCCGTGCTCGGCGTCCGTGTTACCGCTTCGGTTTGTCGTACGGTGTCTCTTAGCCGTGGGAGCCGTTTGTTTGCGGCATCGTAATTTGTACGCCGGGCGGGACGTGATTTCGTCGGACGGTGTGTGTCAATTGTGCTGCGCCGCTACGTGTACGGACGCACTTTGATGGCGGACGGTGTCGCTGGCTTGCCGGCGGTGTTTGGCCGACTTTTCGCATCGTAATAGGGCGGGCGTGTGGACTGCTGCGTGCCGGCGGTAACTGGTGGTTTTTGCATCCGCCAGCACGGCGGTTGTGCTTCCGCCCGCCATCGTAATGACCCCCTTAGTTTTTTAAATATTTTTATTGTTAAAATTTAGTTTGTTTTTAATTTTGAACTGACTGGAGTGAGAATATTAATTGTTACTCCTCTGAAATCCAACACTTTCCCTACTGTTGCACTCACTGGAGTGAGAATAATAATTTTTACCCCTCCGCTATCAAACACTTTCCCTTCTTTTGCACTCACTGGAGTGGGAATAGTAATTTTTACCCCTCCGCTATCCAACACATTCCCTAATTTTACAATTATTGGAGTGGGAATAGTAAATTTTATTCCGCCACTATCCAACACTTTCCCTACTGCTGCACTCACTGGAGTGGGAATAGTAATTTTTACCCCGCCGCTATCCAACACTTTCCCTACTGTTGCACACACTGGAGTGGGAAATTTAAGTTTCAAAATTTTTAAATAGTTTAATGTTTTAATTTATAATAGAATATTTTTTAATTAGATTTTATGTTATTGGTACATGCACATATATATATTCACTGAAAAAACCATAGGTTTCAGGTACGTTATAGTTAGAAATTAGCATTTAAAAAACCTTAGAAATTCACTGAAAAAACCATAGGTTTCAGGGACGTTATAGTTAGCTGGACATTTCACTCTTACAAAACCATAGAAATTCCACTGTTATAGTTAGTTCAGCTAACTATAACTCGCGCACCCGCAATGCACTGCTCATGACGTCACATATTACATCATTCATGACATGGTCAGTGACATCACTGATGACATCACTGATGACATCTCAAATGACATCACTGATGCCATCATCCAGTGACTGTGTTTCTGTAAAGTTTAAATATGTTTTATATATATTCCAATGTGTATTGAAGAATGAGTGGGTGTATAAGTGTCTGCATGGAGGATTTAGTAGGTGCGTAACTGACTGTATAAGTGAGTGATTAAATATGTCTTACTGAATGCATGGGTTAGTGACTAAACTGTGTGAATGTCTGTATCAGTCTGTCTGTTGTTGTGTAAGCTGCTGCATGGGTTGGTCAGTAGCTACATGAGTGTCTATATAGGTTATTGATTGGTTGTCTGAGTATTTTTTGGGGAGATTGAGTGTGTGTGTGGGTGGGTGGGAGGTGTGTGACTCTGTGCATAGATGTGTGAGTGGTTGATTCACTGGGTGTATGTGTTCAAGAGTGCATGTGGAAACAGCTGTATGTGTGCGTAAGTGTGTGTATGGGTGTGTTGGTAAGTGAATGGATGTCTCAGTGGTACATGTCCAAGTAACTACATATGTAAAAGGCAGTGTATGTGAGAGTTGAAGTATATAAATGACTATACATGAGAGTCAGTGATTGTGAGATTGGCTGTATGGATGAGTGTGTACTTGTATCACTCATTATATAAGAGAGTAATTATGCGTTAGTATCTGTATGAATAAGTGAGGTGGTGTGTGTATAATTGTATAGGTGAATAAATGGGAGTGTGATTGATTCTTTGCATGACTGACTAGGTGTGTGAGTAACTACATGGATGAGTGGCGGTGTGTGAGTGTCTGTATAGGTGTATGAGTGCATATGATAGTGTTGTCTTGATGAGTGACTGCATGTATGAGTGATTCTATGGGTGGATGTGTGTGTAGACCTAGGAATCAGTGAGTGCGTATGTAGTAACTGGTATTGGTGTGTCAATGATTTAGAAAATGGTAGTCTGTATTTTACAGTGGGTGTATCAAACGTTATATTAGAGTGTGAGGAGGTGCATCAGATTTTCACGTGGATGATGTCATCAGTGATGTCATTTGAGATGTCATCAGTGATGTCATCAGTGATGTCACTGACCATGTCTTGAATGATGTAATATGTGACGTCATGAGCAGTGCATTGCGGGTGCGCGAGTTATAGTTAGCTGAACAAACTATAACGGTGGAATTTCTATGGTTTTGTAAGAGTGAAATGTCCAGCTAACTATAACGTCCCTGAAACCTATGGTTTTTTCAGTGAATTTCTAAGGTTTTTTAAATGCTAATTTCTAACTATAACGTACCTGAAACCTATGGTATTTTCAGTGAATTTCAATGGTTTTTTAAATGCTAATTTCTAACTATGACATCCCTATTAAGTCCCCTTGAATCCTGAAGGTCCCTGGTGGCCAAGTAGCCCACCAGGTACATCCAGTAAGTGCCACAGAGCTGCTTTTCAGAGAGGTGTTCTGAGGCCACGCCCCTTTTTACACCACGCTGCAAACGCGGCTTCTGGCGCACTGCTGCTCAGAGGATGAAGTCCACTTGTGTCTTGAGGTCCTCAGGACACAAGAGGACCTCATCGCCCCACCAGCAGTGCACCAGAAGCCGCGTTTGCAGAGTGGTGTAAAAAGGGGCATGGCCTCGGAGCCCCTCTCTGCAACGCAGCCCTGTGGCATTTACAAGAGGTACCTGGTGGACTAGTTGGCCCCCAGGGACCCTCAGGATTGAAGGGGAATTAATCCCCCAACTTAAAACGCGCCACAGGGCGCGTTTGCACTGTGGTGCTGTGAGGGGGCAGGGCCTGATGTGACAAGTGTGCAAATGCGCCCTGTGGCGCGTTTTAAGTTGGGGGATTAAGTCCCTGAGGGTCCCTGAGGGCCAACTAGCCCACCAGCTACCTCCAGTAAGCGCCACAGAGCTGCGTTGCAGACTGGTGTAAAAAGGGGGCGTGGCCTTGGACCACCACTCTGCAACGCTGCTCCCTGGCGCTTACTGGAGGTACCTGGGGGGCTAGTTGGCCCCCAGGGACCCTTAGGATTCAAGGGGACTTAATCCTCCAACTTAAAATGCACCACAGGCCGCGTTTGCACACTTGTCAAATCAGGCCACGCCCCCTCCCTGCACCACTGTGCAAACGCGCCCCCTGGTGCGTTGTAAATTGGGGGATTAAATCCCCTTGAGTCCTGAGGGTCCCTGGGGTCCACCTAGCCCACCAGGTACCTCCAGTAAGCACCACAGAGCTGCGTTGCAGAGAGGTGTAAAAAGAGGCGTGGCCACGGACCACCTCTCTGCAACGCAGCTCTGTGGCGCATACTGGAGGTACCTGGTGGGCTAGTTGGCCCCCAGGGACCCCCAGTATTGAAGGGGAATTAATTCCCCAACTTAAAATGTGCCACAGGGCGTGTTTGCAGAGTGTTGCTGGGAGGGGTCGGGGCCTCCGGCACGATGGCGTTTTAAACATTTTTTAGAAGGGGGGCTGTGTGGCCCCCCTTCTTTTCCCAATCTTTTGGGCCCTGGGGACCCCATCCCCCAGGGCCTGACCCTTTTTGAAAAAATATATTGTAAACGGGAAAGGGGCCACATGGGCCCCCCTCCCGTGGCCAAGTTCGGCCCCGGGGATCCCATCGCCCAAGGCATGGCCACATATACTTATTTTTTTAAGGAGGGGGGCCTCCGTGGCCCCCCTCCCGGGCCACTTCTAGCCCCGGGGACCCCATCCCCCGGGGCATGGCCAGTATTTATTTATTTTTTAAATATATTTGGAGGGGGGCCGCGTGGCTCCCCTCCTCAGGCCATTTATGGCCCCGGGCACCCCATCCCCCAGGGCCGGCCTTTCCTTTTTTATTTATTTTTTTATTTTAGGGGAGTTGTAGACCCGGGGACCCCATCCCCCGGGGCCTGGCCACTCCGTTGGGGACCGTGGGGGGATCCCCAATGCCCCCACGGTCCCGCCGGCTCCCCGCCTCCTGCGGGAGCCGGCATTGCTTTTCCACACGGGGAGCTGCTGACATGCAGCTCCCCTTGTGGAAAAGCAATCTGGTTTG
Organism: Calotriton arnoldi; assembly: GCA_963921515.1. Classification (NCBI taxonomy): domain Eukaryota; kingdom Metazoa; phylum Chordata; class Amphibia; order Caudata; family Salamandridae; genus Calotriton; species Calotriton arnoldi. The sequence continues at coordinate 382,315 of CAWUFW010013632.1, read as the reverse complement.
GATTTTGGAAGCGAGAGCAGAAAACCTGCTCTCGCTTCCAAAATCCAAACCAGTGTTTGCTATGACAGGGCGGGAGCTGCAGGGCTCGCCCTGCCATAGCAAACAGCAGTGTCCCGGGGGTGGGCACCCCGGGACACTGCAGGAGCTGGCCCTGGGGGGTGGTGGTCCCCAGGGCCATCAAGGGCTCCTGGAGGGGGGCCACGCGGCCCCCCTCCCAACGTGTTTGAAGCCCCGGGGAGGTAGTGGTCCCCGGGGCATGGGGGTCCGTAACGGACCCCTGATTCTAAATTTAGAGTGCCCCGGGGAGGTGGTGGTCCCCGAGGTGTGTGGGGGGCTTGAGCCCCCCCACATATCTTTTTTAATTAAAAAAAAGAGCCCAGGGGAGGTGGCGGTCCCCGGGGCTGCGGGGGGGCCGCATGCCCCCCAGCAGTTTATTATCAAAGCCCCAGGGAGGTGGCAGTCCCCAGGGCTGCAGGGGCCCCCGCTATTTTTTTGGGGCAATGCCCCCGGGAACTGGCCCACCCGGGGGCCTCATTTAAATAAAGCACGGGAGCCCGTGCTTCATTTTCTTTCAAATTTCGGCGGGATTCGCGACCCCAACGCGAATTCTGCCAAATTCTTTTTTTTTTAAATGCTTTTTTTGGCCCTGGGGGTCCTTGTGGGACCCCCTGAGCAGGCCTGGGGGGGTCAGGGTGTTCCTACCCTGCCCCCTTTTCTTGTTTTTCAACTTTGTCTTACTGTTTTCTTGTGACTTGGTTCTACCGAGTCACAAGATGGCTGCCAACACTTCCTGGTTTGGAGTGTTGGCAGCCAATCACAGTGAAGCTCGTGGTCGGGAGGGTTCGCGAATCCACTGCGTCCCTAGATATCGAAACTTTTATTTTTGAATTTCTCAGCAACTACTGAACGGACTTACACCATTTAAAAAAAAGGTCGCTTTCTGAACCAAGGGCTACCTTTTTGCCAAATTTGGTGTAATTCCGTCCAGCAGTTCGGGCTGTAGCCGTGTCTAAAGTTTCCTATGGAAATTAACATGGAGAAAACACGTTTTGGGACCCCCCTTTTTTCTCGGCCCCCGCTTGGCAAATCACCCCGAAACTTTCAAGACAGGAGCTGACTGGAGCGCCCCCCTAGTTTAGAAAATTTCGCGAAGATTCGTCAAACGACGCTAAAGTTATTGGGAAAACAAAAAATGCTTTTCCTATGGAAAATAGGTCCTAACTATAACTACCTACTGGCGACCGCCAGTAGGTAATAATCACAATATCCTTGTTAAAATTGCAATCAAAAGATTCATTAAACTTTTCTAAGAGTTCTTAATATAGTTCATAATATTCCTCCAGGCAGTAGGATATGTAAGAACTCACAACATGACCGTACAAAGTGCGACAGATACTGAAGTGCAAGGTAATATTACAATATGTGTTACTTTAAATATAAACAAAACAAATAGCTAAAAGCCACCTGTACATTTACAGCGTTGGCCTCAGATGTGCAATGGAGACTGTGCAACATTTGCATAAATTGACCTTGCATAGTGCAAGTAAATAATTAATTTACAATACATCAAGTAAAGCAATCAGCTAGTAAACATAGCTATCTATAGCATTTAAAACTTTTAGTCTCTTGCACCACATCGCTTGTAAAAATGTACTTACAGCAACTACTATTTTTAGCGACGTGTCGCTTTTTAAAATCCTAAAAGCTTCCAGGTGACTAATAGTAGCCAAGTCACGGCAGATTGGAACTAGCCATTTGCGACGTATGGAATGGTACTCCCTGCAAAAGAACAGTACATGTTTCTCATCTTCATTACTCAAACCACATGCAGGGCATGTTTTGAGATCTTGGTTAGTACACCATTTGCTTGTAAAAGATCTCAGTGGTAGGATCCCATAGCGGAATCTTATGTACAACTTCCTAGTTGAAAATGGATATATTAAATCAAGGAATTATTTGTACATGGGGTAAACGTATGATCTAAAAAAGTGCTGATTACAGATCCATTATTGATATTCATAACCTAACGGTCGTTAATATAAGCCCAGTATTCAATTTTTAACAGTTTGTTATCTGATTTTACAATAGAGTTAGGGTCATCCCACAAGTTCTGCAATCCAAGTTTAAAAAACCAACCTGAGACTGCTGTGACCCATGGAATGTCCCTGGCTCCTTGGAGATTCAATAGCTCTGTCAGTGAATCTTTGAAAACTCCAAGTTCAGGTGTGGACCAAAGTCGGATCCAATAAGCTAGGGTTTTTAAAATAGCCAGATCAGCAACTCTTTTTATCCCAACATCGAAGTACATGGGGGTTAGCGGTGAGCTAGATGGTAGACCTAATAGCCTTCTGAAAAAATTATTCTCAGCAATCGTCAATAAATGTAGATTTCCACAGCCACAGATCTCCACCCCGTAAAGGGCAGCTCCCTGTGCAGTTGCGCGGTAGGTTTCCACTGCAGGGGAAATTATGCGCGAAGACGTTTTGATTGTAGAACCTTAGAATAGCATTAGATCTGTGCTCAATCGTTAGTGTAGATTTTTCCAATTGACTAGTCCATCTTAAATTATCCATAAGTCTAACCCCCTAAGTAGTCAAAGCTATGAACTCTATCAAGAGCCTCGCTACCTACATGGATACTTCGACTTCCCTTCTTCGACTTTTCAAACACCATAAACTTGGTTTTATTTTGGTTTAATTCTAGACCTTGAATTACAAAAATGTAAAAACGTATCAATTAAAGTTTGGAGGTCCATTGGAGATTTCGATAAAAGAAGCGAATCTTCAGCAAAAAGTAAAATCGTTATCTTATTATTATTCAAAACTGGGGAGTCGTTCCTGCACTTTTCTAAAACATCCACAACATCATTATTATACAGTGAAAATAGGGTAGGTGCTAAAACACAGGCCTGGCGGACTCCTCTCTCTATGGGTATACGATCCGTCAGTTTGTCGTTGGGGCCCCAGCGAACTTGTGCATAGTTGTTTACATGCAATTTTTTTATTAGATGTACTAAATTAACTGGGACCCCCATATTTAACAGGGCTTGCCAAAGAGCAGCATGAGGAATAAGGTTGAATGCTGCTCTAAGGTCAATAAAAGCCACGTATAGTTTTTGTTTCTGCAGTAAAACATATTTCCAATATAAAACAACGAATCTAAAAATCTGATCTGTCGTACTAATTCTCGATCTAAAACCTGCCTGGAGAGGGGATAAAATTTCATTAATATTTACCCAATAAGAAGTCTCACTAAAATTTGCTTGGAAAAGATTTATTGGGCATTATCAATGAGACTGATGGGCCTGTAGTTAGATGGCTCCCCTGCATCACCTTTTTATATATCGCTATAATTTCAGCCCCAAGCCAGGAATGTGGTACCTTCCCCCCAGCTGCTATAGCGTTTGACAACATATTAAAATAGGAGGACCATATTGAGGGTTTTGACTTGTACAGGTCACCAGGAATTTTATCCGGGCCTGGGGCTTTTGAGGATTTCAGAAATCAATCGCTCTGGTTGTTTCTTCCAGACTAAAGACAATAGAAGGGGCGGAATCCACTACCAAAGATGCATTTAAAGTACTAGTGCCATTAAAACCCGGGGCTCAGCTGGAGCATAAAGGTTAGAAAAGTGTAACACCCATTTATCAGGAGGAATAGTATAGTGATGGGAGTTAGGCTTTTCTGACTTAATTAGGGCAATAAGACACCAAAATAGTCTAATGCCATTATTTTTGCTGGTGTCCAAAATGTGTATATATATATATATATATATATATATATATATATATATATGTAGATTTTTATATAATTTTAAAATTATAAAATAAATTAAAATTAATAGTTTATTCATTGTTTTAAAGGAAATATATATATAAATTATTATGTATGTGTGTTTAACTTTTTTTAATTAAGTTTATTTATTATAAAATTTATATTAAACGACTTTACTTTTTTATTTTAATTTTATTATTTAACATATTTAATATTTATACAGGGGGGTGTGTACAATGTATTTAAAAACAGTATGGCGGACTGCGCTCCGAATGTGAACAAGGGCACTTGTTGCCCGAAACGCGTCATCAAAGTGAGGAGTGAGAAGCAATAAAACATCTTTCCAAAACATCCCTGGGTGTCCGGTACTCTCTCTTCGCCGAGAGGAGGTTGTGAGAGTTTGGAGGATTTTGATACAAATTACGGAAGTTGGTTGCTTCCGTCAACGGACCCCCTCCCCTGAAGCAGGCAGCCGCCCTCAACCAAAAAGTAACGAGGATCCATGGTGGAACGCTGGCGGCCGCCCCCTACTGCAGCCAAGGAAATTGTCATCGACCAGAGGACGACAGCGACAGGGTCGGAGGACCCGTCGGCGATCTAAATCAAGGCGGTGAGTCAATTGGCATAAGGCGTAGGTGGGGAGGTACGATAGATGGCAGCAAATAATTAAGCCAGCTAACATCAGGCTTAACTCACTGAGAATCCATACCTCACGATGTCTGCAGATGCGGTACGCGAGAGAGAGGCAGCGGCAGACAAATTATTTGGTAACCTGCCCAAGGCATCCACAAGTCGACAGAATTTGCATGAAAATGTGGCTAACAAGGAAAGTGATGTGAAAACATTAAAAAATCTAGAAAAAAAGATGAGAATCGAAATCACAAAATGGTGGGAGCACAAGTCGTTGACTAAATATTTGGAAGTGGGAAGAGTCCCACGGCGGCTAAGAATTCTACTCGCGCCGAGTTTTGACAATCCGAATCCGGATATGCTCAGAGAGTGGGGTGAGAGCAATTTGGCAGCTTCCATGAACTTAGTAACTATTCTAATTAAATATGCCGAAATAGACCGGAAAGCCGTATTAGAAGAGATTGACAAAATCAACGAAGAATTAAGTAAATCAGAAATGACAGATTACATAAAGACAACAAGAGGTGAAATTAAAGAGAGGCTCAAAAAACATGAAGATATAATCAAAATCCACAAGGCTCACAAATTTGCGCGGGAACAAGCCGATTACGAGCAAGGCCAAATATTTACCATTGCGCGTAAATTTGATAATGCGAAAAGACTAAGATATAATGACAGAACCAGAAGCAATACAATAAAAGAAACACTGAAACCTAGCAGTAATGATGAACTGTCCAGTACAGATACAGAGTCACTGACAAGCGAATCGGGCTCAGAATTTGGAAGTTCTAATATTGCAGCAACAAAAACCAAGTTGAGTCTTGGGGAAGAGCTGGATTTTTAGTCCTAGATCGATTACAGACCCTGAGGCCGAGAAATCAAAAGAGGCCAACTGAAAAAGAAAAAACGCAAAACGACGGGACAGACGCAAAAGGCGGAAATGTAAAGCCAAAGAAAAAATCAAAGTGGCGCAGGAAGTAACAGGAAATGATAACACCATTATCAATTTATCGTCGACTTCTCTAACTCAGGCTGAGGAACAACTACTATCACTGGGACTAAACTACTGCCCAGAGAGCAGTTTTAATTGCACGAGCACAAGGATTGATGTATTCTGTTTTATTCGTAAACTCAAGCTAAAAAAGTTTTTTACCATCAAAACAGGCTTGGAAAAGTCAAAAACGGCACAATATACAGGGGAAAGTGATGCACAATCACTCAAAGCATCTGATATTCCAACGCTGTTAACCCTGCAAGAATTAGACAATGAAACTGGAATTCCATCTCCGGAACTTGATTGTGAGGACTCAACACAGAAAAGAAATGAATATATCACAACGAGGTGCAGGAAGTAGTCCATTTAGACCGACATCAACTTTCCTCCCTCTCATGCCAAAAGATGCTGTGGATATCTTCCATGAGAGAGTGACAGAAGATATCAAAAAACTATACCATCAAGTAAAACACATGAAAAGGGGCAAACAATATAAAAAATTTGAATATGCCAAACTGATGAAAAAACTAGGAGAAAATCAAGAGATCATAAGAAAAAAAATCAGACAAAAGGTGGAAACATCGTGGTGTGGCCTAAAAAAGATTATATCCTGGAAGCAAAAAGACAACTAGACAACGAACAATGTTATGAAAAAACAGCAATAAGGGAATACAACAAAGCGAGGGAAACGCTAAAGAAAGATCTACAACAATGGAAACGGGATGGATTAATTTCAACGGATGAATTCAAATTTATGTATAAGGAATTCCCGGTCCTCCCAGTTCTATATCTTATCCCAAAAGTCCACAAGAGCACAGTACCCATACCTGGCAGGCCAATTATTTCGGCAATCAACAGCATGGGAGAACAGGTTGGGCAGTACGTTGACTATTTCCTACAAGACATGGTGAAAGGCCTACCTACCTCTGTAAAAGACACAGGAGACTTTTTAATTAAGATAGAGGACATTTTATGGGCAGATGATCTATTACTTATTACACTTGATATAGAGTCGCTTTATACAAGTATTGAACACCAGACAGGCTTAGAGGCAGTAAAGCATTTTTTAGATGCAAGACCCTGTGAATATTACCAACATAACAAGATGGTATTAGATCTTATCTCTTGGTGCCTCCACAATAATTATTTCATGTTTGGAAAAGAGATTTTCAAATAATTAAGAGGAGTAGCGATGGGAGCCTGTTTCTCCCCCAGCTATGCATGTTTGCATGTTGGCTGGTGGGAGGAACAGGTTCTGAGGAAAAGACCATCATGAGACATTTAATCAACATGTATTATATTGGCTCCGATATATAGATGATGTTTTTATATTGTGGAGGGGAGATGAAGAAAGTGCCAGACAATTTATTAAGGCAATAAACATCAATTCCATGAACCTTACTTTTACATCCCATTTCAGTAAATCTAACATCGAATTCTTAGATGTGAAAATTTATGTCAAAGAAGGTAGACTAGAGACTACCCTATTCAGAAAACCTACGGCTGGCAATGCCACGCTACACGCTAGCAGTGCCCATCCGAAGCACCTCATTAGGAGTATCCCCTATGGGGAAATCCTAAGGCTAAAATGTATCTGCAGTTCAGATACAGATTTTAGTAACTGTGTTGAGGAAACATTGGTCAGACTCAGAAAGCGAGGATACAGTGAGAAAATCCTGAAAGAGGCGATCAGTAAAGCAGAAACAAGGCCTAGAGCAAGTCTTCTGCCAAGTTCAGAAATGTGACAGAATGAAGTTTTATATATTTGTGATGTCTTAGAATGTTTTAACAAAACGTCCATGATATTAACAAAGGATTTAAGATGATTCTATATTGAGCCTATGTCGAAAGTATTTTCTCTATGTTCATTAACACGTGACACGGAGTAACAGGGGGGTGTGTACAATGTATTTAAAAACAGTATGGCGGACTGTGCTCCGTATGTGAACAAGGGCACTTGTTGCCCGAAACGCGTCATCAAAGTGAGGAGTGAGAAGCAATAAAACATCTTGCCAAAACATCCCTGGGTGTCCGGTACTCTCTCTTCGCCGAGAGGAGGTTCTGAGAGTTTGGAGGGTTTTGATATATATATATATATATATATATATATATTCACAGAAAAAACCATAGGTTTCAGACACGTTATAGTTAGAAATTAGCATTTAAAAAACCTTTGAAATTCACTGAAAAAACCATAGGTTTTAGGGACAGTTATAGTTAGTTGGACATTTCACTCGTACAAAACCCGTGAAATTCCCCCGTTATAGTTAGTTCAGCTAACTATAACTCGCGCCCCCGCAATGCACTGCTGATGACGTCACATATTACATCACTCATGACATGGTCAGTGACATCACTGATGACATCACTGATGACATCTCAAATAACATCACTGTTGACATCATGCAGTGACTGTGTGTTTCTGTAAAGTTTAAATATTTTTAATATATATAGGAAAAGACGTATTGAAGAATGAGTGGGTGTATAAGTGTCTGTATGGATGATTTAGTAGGTGCATGACTGACTCTATAAGTGAGTGATTTAACGTATCTTACTTAATGCATGGGTTAGTGACTAAACTGGGTGAATGTCTGTATCCGTCTGTCTGTTGCTGTGTAAGTGGCTGCATGTGTTTGTGAATAGCTACATGAGTGTGTATATGAGTTATTGAATGGTTGTCTGAGTATCTGTATGGGTGCCTGAGTGTTTGTGTGGGAGGGGTGTGTGCGACTCTGTGCATAGATGTGTGAGTGGGTGATTCACTGGGTGGATGGTTTCAAGAGTGCATCTGTGATAGACTGTATGGGTGGGTAAGTGTGTGTAAGAGTGTGTTAGTGAGTGAATGTATGTCCCAGTGGTACATGTGTGAGTAACTACAAATGTGAAAGGCAGTATATATGTGTGTTGGAGTATATAAATAGCTATTAGCGAGAGTGAGTGATTGTGATAGTGGCTGTATGGATGAGTGTGTGCTTGTATCAGTGATTGTATAAGAGCGTAACAATGTGCTAGTATTTGTATGATTAAGTGAGCTGGTGTGTGTATAACTGTATAGGTGAGTAAATGGCAGTGTGTTTAATTATTTGCATGACTGACTAGGTGTGTGAGTACCTCTATGGATGAGTGGCGGTGTTTGAGTGTCTATATAGGAGTAAGAGTGCATATGATAGTCCTGTACTGAGTGACCATAAGTATGAGTGACTGTACGGGTGAGTGAGTGGATGTGTGTGTGTAGACCTAAGAATCAGTGAGTGGGTATGTAGTTATTGGTGTTGGAGTGTCTATGGTTTTGCGAATGGCAGTCTGTAATTTAGAGTGGGTGTATCAAAGGTTATATTAGGGTGTGAGGAGGTGCATCAGATTATCACGTGGATGATGTCATCAGTGATGTCATTTGAGATGTCATCAGTGATGTCATGAGTGATGTCACTGACCATGTCATGAGTGATGTAATATGTGACGTCATCAGCAGTGCATTGCGGGGCGCGAGTTATAGTTAGCTGAACTAACTATAACGGGGAATTTTACGGGTTTTGTACGAGTGAAATGTCCAACTAACTATAACTGTCCCTAAAACCTATGGTTTTTTCAGTGAATTTCAAAGGTTTTTTAAATGCTAATTTCTAATTATAACGTGTCTGAAACCTATGGTTTTTTCTGTGAATTTCAAAGGTTTTTTAAATGCTAATTTCTAACTATAACGTGCCTGAAACCTATGGTTTTTTCAGTGAATTTCAAAGGTTTTTTAAATGCTAATTTCTAACTATAACGCCCCTAAAACCTATGGTTTTTTCAGTGAATTTCAAAGGTTTTGTAAATGACAATTTTTAAATGTATTAATTGTTATATTTATTTTTTTGATACTGATTTACTACATTTTTTAAAACTATTTATTTTTAGATATTTTATTTATTAAATTACATTGTAATTACATTATACATTACATTACAAAATATACTTTCTCTGAATGAATTACTTTAGTTTAAATAGTTTGCAAATAGGCAATAGAGTTTTAAGTACAGTAGTTACAGTTGTTGCAATGGGCAACACAATTTCAAACACAATGCAACATTGAGCTGAATGTGAATTTCTAGTTAAATGCAATTAGTTACTTTATGGATTACTTTTCTAACCACAGGACTGGATCCTAGATTCAGTCCTGGGACATCTCCTGTAAACAGTTGAGTAAAAGCGTTTTGGTTACAGTAGTGATTTTTAAGGAATATTATTGTATTTTAAAAGTTGACAGAAACTTTTTCACATAGAATCACCAATGTTATCCTATGGGAGGAAATTCACTTAGCAGGTAAGTAGTGTTATCGTTACTTTTTCTTACTCAGTGTTGGATCCTGGATCCAGCACTGGTGCATCTCCTGTAAACAGTTGAAAGAATGCGTTTAAGTCATACAGGCGATTTTTAAGGAATATTTGTAATTTGTGAAAATCGACACTTTGAAACTTTTCTGCTGAAAACCAGACAGTGGATTCCTATGCAAGGAAATATAAGTTACTGGTAAGTACGGTTAGAATTACTTTTCAGGGTCAGTGCTGGGCTAAAAGATGCAGCACTGGATTCTCTCCTGATAACAGGTGAGTAAATCGGAATTCGTAGTTCGGTTGATTTTAGAGGAATATTATAAAGTTCCAAAACTCCACACTTAGAAGAATTTCCAAGTGAAACCAGTCAATGTTAGCCTACGGAAGGAAATTCAAGTTGCTGGTAAGTACGGTTAAAATTACTTTTCAGGATCAGTACTGGGCTGAAAGATGCAGCACTGAGGTCTCTCCTGATAACAGGTGAGTAAATCGGAATCCGTATTTCGGCTGATTTTAGAGGAATATTATAAAGTTCCAAAACTGCACACTTAGAAGAATTTCCAAGTGAAACCAGTCAATGTTAGCCTATGGAAGGAAATTCAAGTTACTGGTAAGTACGGTTAGAATTACTTTTCAGGACCAGTACTGGGCTGAAGATGCAGCACTGAGGTCTCTCCTGATAACAGGTGAGTAAATCGGAATTCGTATTTCGGCTGATTTTAGAGGAATATTATAAAGTTTCAAAAATCGACACTTAGAAGAATTTCCAAGTGAAACCAGTCAATGATATCCTATGGAAGGAAATTCAAGTTACTGGTAAGTACGGTTAAAATTACTTTTCAGGATCAGTACTGGGCTGAAAGATGCAGCACTGAGGTCTCTCCTGATAACAGGTGAGTAAATCGGAATTCGTAGTTCGGCTGATTTTAGAGGAATATTTGGATGTTTCAAAAATCGACACTTAGAAACTTTTTCAGCAAAAAGCAGGCAATGATATCCTATGGAAGGAAATTCAAGTTACTGGTAAGTACGGTTAAAATTACTTTTCAGGATTAGTGCTGGGCTAAAAGATGCAGCACTGGGTTCTCTCCTGATAACAGGTGAGTAAATCTGAATTCGCAGTTCGGCTGATTTTAGAGGAATATTTGCACAATGGTGAAGGGAGGGGGCGGGGCCTGAGGTGACATCTGTGCAAACGCGCCCCGTGGCACGTTTTAAGTTGGGGGATTAAGTCCCCTTGAATCATGAGGGTCCCTGGGGGCCAACTAGCCCACCAGGAACCTCCAGTATGCGCCAGGGGGCTGCGTTGTAGAGACTGTACAGAGGCCACACCCCTTTTTACACCTCTCTGCAACGCAGCTCTGTGGCGCTTTCTGGACGTACCTGTTGGGCTAGTTGGCCCCCAGGGACCCTCAGGATTGAAGGGGATTTAATTCCCCATCTTAAAACACGCCACGGGGCCTGTTTGCACACATGTCACCTGAAGCCCCGCCCCCTCCCTTCACCACTGTGCAAACGCGCCCGTGGCGCGTTTTAAGTTGGGGGATTAAGTCCCCTTGAATCCTGAGGGTCCCTGGAGTCCAACTAGCCCACCATGTACTTCCAAAAGCGCCACAGAGCTGCATTGCAGAGAGGTGTAAAAGGGGCGTGGCCTCTGTACACCTCTCTGCAACGCAGCCCCTGGCGCATACTGGAGGTTCCTGGTGGGCTAGTTGGACCCCAGGGACCCCCAGTATTCAAGGGGAATTACTTCCCTTCTTAAAACGCGCCAGGGGGCGCGTTTGCAGAGTACTGCAGGGAGGGGGCGGGGCCTCCGGCACGATGCCGGTCGTTTTTGTTTTTTTTTGTTTTTTTAATGGGAGGGGGGCTGCGTGGCCCCCCTTCCCTTGGCCACTTTTGGCCCCGGGGACCCCATCCCCCGGGTCCTAAGCATTTTATTTTTATTTTTTAATAAAAAAAAAAACGGGAAGGGGGCCGCGTGGCCCCCCTTCCCTGGGCCTGTATTGGCCCCGGGGACCCCACCCCCCGGGGCATGCCCTCGATTTTTATTTTTTAAATTTGGAGGGGGGCTGCGTGGGCCCCCTCCTCAGGCCATTTAAGGCCCCGGGGACCCCATCCCCCGGGGCCGGCCTTGCCCTTTTTTTTATTTTTTTATTTTGGGGAGGGGGCTGCGTGGCCCCCCTCCCTGGCCACTTATGGCCCCGGGGACCCGATCCCCCGGGGCCTGGCCTCTGGTTGGGGACTGTGGGGGGGTCCCCAATGCCCCCACAGTCCCAGCCGGCTCCCCGCGTCCTAGGGAGCCGGCATTGCTTTCCACATGGGGAGCAGCTAACATGCTGCTCCCCATGTGGAAAGCAATTAGTTTGCATTTTGAAAGAGAGAGCAGGTTTCCTGCTCTCTCTTTCAAAATGCAAACCAAGTTTGCTATGACAGGACGGGAGCCGCGAGGCTCCCGTCCTGTCATAGCAAACTACAGTGTCCCGGGGTAGGCACCCCGGGACACTGCAGGAGCCGGCCCTGGGGGTGGCGGTCCCCAGGGCCATCAAGGGCTCCAGGAGGGGGCCGCGCGGCCCCCTCCCATCCAGTGCACAGCCCCGGGGAGGTGGTGGTCCCCAGGGCTTTGGGGGTCCGTAACGGACCCCCATATTCAAATCTTTAGTGCCCCGGGGAGGTGGCGGTCCCCGGGCGTGTGGGGGGCTGGAGCCCCCACACAGGTCAAAAATTTAAAAAGAAGCCCCGGGGAGGTGGCGGTCCCCGGGGCAGCGGGAGGGCAAAGAGCCCTCCCGCACCATTATTTTTTTTAAGCACCGGGGGGTGACGGTCCCCGGGGTTTGGGGGGGCCTTAGAGGCCCCCCCACATATTAAAATGAAACCCTGCATGCCCCCGGGACTTGGCCCACCCGGGGGCCAATTAACAACGAAGCGCGGGAGACCGCGCTTCGTTTTTTTTTTTCTCGGCGGGATCCGCGCACCCTGAGCGCATCCCGCCGATTTTTTTTTTTTTAAATGCTTTTTTCTGCCCAGGGGGTCCTTGAGGGACCCCCTGAGCAGACCTAGGGGGTCAGGGTGTTTCTACCCTGCCCCCTTTGTGCGTTTTGTGCACTTGTTTCTTCTGGGTTTTTTTTCTAATCGGCAGGATCCGCGCACCCTGAGCGCATCCTGCCGATTTTAAAAAAAAAAATGCTTTTTTCTGCCCAGGGGTCCTTGTGGTACCCCCTGAGCAGACCTAGGGGGTCAGGGTGTTTCTACCCTGCCCCCTTTTTGCGCTTTGCGCACTTGTTTCTGTCCCTCGGTTCTACCGAGGGACAAAATGGCTGCCAACACTTCCTGATTTGGAGTGTTGACAGCCAATTAGCATGCAGCTCGTGATCGGGAGGGTGCGCGAATCCGACGCGGCCATAGATATATATGTGATTTTCCTTTTGATTTTCTCAGGAACTACTGAACAGATTTACACCATTTAACAAAAAGGGTTCTTTCTGAACCAAGAACTACCTCTTTGCCAAATTTGGTGTAATTCCGTTCAGCAGTTCGGGCTGTAGCCGTGTCTAAAGTTTCCTATGGGAAAATGAATGGGGAAAACACGTTTTGGGACCCCCCTTTTTTCTCGGCCCCCGCTTGACGAATCACCCCGAAACTTTCAGGGTAAGAGCGGACCAGAGCGGGCCATAACGTTTGAAAATTTCGCGAAGATTCGTCAACCGGCAAGAGAGTTATTTCAAATAGAATGTCGCGGATTTCCTATGGAAAATAGGTCCTAACTATAACTATCTACTGGCGTCCGCCAGTAGATTATATATATATATATATATATATATATATATATATATATATATATATATATATATATATATATATATATATATATATATATATATATATATATATATATATATATATATTATCTACTGGCGGTCGCCAGTAGATAGTTATAGTTAGAACCTAGTTTCCATAGGAAAAGCATTTTTTGATGTGCTTATAACTTTGGCGTCGTTTGACGAATCTTTACAACATTTTCCAAAAAGTTCCTTTTTTCAGGTGAGCTCCTATCCTGAAAGTTTGGGGGTGATTCGTGAAGGGGGGGCTGAGAAAAAAGGGGAGTCCCAAAACGTGTTTTCTCCATGCAATTTCCATAGGAAACTTTAGAGAAGGCGCAGGTCAAACTGCTGAACGGAATTACGCCAAATTTGGCAGGAAGAAAGGTCTTGGTCCAGAAAGCACGCTTTTGTTTAAATGGGGTAAGTCCATTCAGTAGTTTTAGAGAAATATCAAAATTTACAGATATTGATATTTGAGAATTCTGACATCTGATTGGCTGAGGCGTTATGAGCACGAGCGTGCGGCTCATTGGTTGCTAACTGTTGAAACTAGGAAGTGTTGGCAGCCATTTTGTGACTGAGTTGAAAGGCGTAGGGTGAAACAAAAGAGAAAAATTGAATAAGAGGGTATAGTAGGAACACTGTGGTCTTACTTTAAGCAGTCTGTACGGTGCAGAGGCAGGGAGTTTGAATGTTGCGTAGGCCGTGGAAATCACGTCCGCAGAACAATGGTGCACGGTATTGCGACATGGTTGCGTAGGCTCTGGAAATCCAGTCGGGAAAACAATGCGCCGTATTGCGGCAAGCAGTGTGTAGGGTGCCCACACAGGTAGTGTGAATGTGCGGTATTGCGGCAATGTTCAGTAGGCTGTGTAAATCATATCGGGAAAATAACAATGCGCCGTATTGCAGCCTTCCCTTAATATAATGCGCAGTAATGTTTACTTATAATGCGGTGTTCACTTTCATCACGGACAGTGTCACTTTCTTAGACGAAATTTAATATTATGTGGGAGGACGTGTTCTGTTCGTGTGTCTGGAACAAAATTAACGTTTAATTGGCTGAGGTGTTCCAACAACGAGCTCAATGTTCATTGGCTCCGAACCATTGAAAGTAGAAGTGTTGCCAGCCATTTCCTCCCCGTCCGCGGAGTAGCAGGGACATCTGATTGGCTGACGTGTTCCAAGCAGGACCTTCCCAAGCTTAATGTTCATTGGCTGCGAACCATTGAAAGTAGAAGTGTTGCCAGCCATTTCCTCCCCGTCCGCGGAGTAGCAGGGACATCTGATTGGCTGACGTGTTCCAAGCAGGATCTTCCCAAGCTTAATGTTCATTGGCTGCGAACCATTGAAAGTAGAAGTGTTGCCAGCCATTTCCTCCCCGTCCGCGGAGTAGCAGGGACATCTTATTGGCTGACGTGTTCCAAGCAGGACCTTCCCAAGCTTAATGTTCATTGGCTGGGAACCATTGAAAGTACAAGTGTTGCCAGCCATTTCCTCCCCATCCGCGGAGTAGCAGGAACATCTGATTGGCTGACGTGTTCCAAGCAGGACGTTCCCAAGCTTAATGTTCATTGGCTGTAAACCTTTGAAAGTAGAAGTGTTGCCAGCCATTCCTTCCCCCTCCGCGGAGCATCAGGGACATCTGATTGGGTAACGTTTTCCAAGCAGGACCTTCCCAAGGTTAATGTTCATTGGCTGTAAACCATTGAAAGTAGAAGTGTTGGGAGCGATTCCCTCCCCCTCTGCGGAACACCATGGACATTTTATTGGCTAAAGTGTTCCGAGTACAAGTTTGCTCATTATTGGCTGGGAACGGTTCACTGTTGTGAACCATTTTGTGATGCACTTCAATGGAGTACGGGAAAAGAAAGTAGTAGCAGGGAGGGTAGGAACACTATTAACTCTGTACAGTGGTCACAAGGTGGTGGACAGGGATTGTGAAGGTAAAAATTGTTTTTTATATATTTTAAGGGCCATTTATATAATTGGCGTGGGGTGTACAAATCACGGCAGGAAAATAACAAAGTGTGTTGCGGTCTTCTTTTTATTAAGTTTGCGGGTGGGATACTTCCCAGGAGCACTGTTTAGTTATAATGTGGTGTTTACTTTTCTGACGGGGAGCTGTGGTTGCGCAGCAAAAATTTCAGTCTAGGTTTGAAATAGTTTTTATTAAGCAATTACAAATATACTTTCTTCCGAAACTGAAGCTGTATATATCAAAGGGGTGACAAATAAAAACGCAATTCATAAAATATCCCTTAAGCGTGGGCACACCCTCCCTTTTTTTTCTGCTATAGTTTGTAAAAGTGTTGCCCCATATTCTTGATAATATAAGAGGGCATGAGTTACTTTTAGATAAAGTAGAAAAGAACTGCTACAAGAAACACTTCCGCACTACATCATCTCAGGTCACAAGAACAATAACAAGTAAAAAACAGTTAAACACAAATCACTTTATATTACATAGAAATGTACGCTTTATCATTTTTTATAATTTCTATTCTGTATAATTTGGGAAAGTTCGGTCGTAGTGCTTAGAGGTCGCTCACTGCTCCGCAAACAAATCACGTACTCCTTTGAGAATATATAGGATAGTAGTATAATAATATACACTACTGGTAGTATATATTCTATCGGGAGAAGGTGAATATGAACCGCGACAGACAAAAATAGAAATATCAAAAAAACTCCACTGAGGTCAGTATAAATGTAAATATTACAATATACTTACTCACACTATATGATCTCAAGGGAGAAATAGACTAAAAACCAGAAGCTGCTGACGTTACATATAAATCTTTAGTCTTCGCGCCGACGGGTCACAAACTCCTCTGAGATCATAATGTGTGGTTATTATAATATACATACTCACACTATATGATCTCAAGGGGGAAATAGACTACAAACTAGAAGCTGCTGACGTTACATATAAATCTTTAGTCTTCGCACCGACGGGTCACCAACACTTCTGAGGTCAAGTACAGTGTCAATATTATAATATACAAAGTCACACTATATGAGCTCAAAGGAGCCAGAACAGGAACAATATTTGCTGTATTCTGTATGTTTCTGAAAACAAGCTGCTGACGTTACATATAAATGGCAAAAACAACCAATAACACTTTTTTCTAAATACAAGTGTTTAAATATTGACAAATAGCTACGTATTATAAATATCTAGTATGCCATAATCAAACAACTTACAACTCAGGATTATGTTTTCTGGCCGCAAAAGAAGAATCCGACTGTAGAAAAGAGCACCTGCATCACTGAATGGAGACGTGTAAATAACTCGCAAAAACGAAACTAATCAATCAACGGGTGTGGTTTATATACTTTTTGGTTATTGAGTAGTCTATGGAAGGAAGATGCGGCTCCGCCCATTTAGATGTCACGTTTTACAGTTGACACGTGCTCACGTTTTAACTGTTTAACTTGTGCACGTGTTGGGAAAAGTTACAAAATGTGAAGTGGAAAAAGTTTCGATTTCGAACCTGACACGTATAAGGTCCTTAATATGTACATACGTTGGAGAGCTTAAAAACTGTTACCTGGAAAACCGTGTCATTTCCATTCTCATGAGTAAATACATTTATTAATTGCCGTAATTCTAAATAGAAGACATAAAAAAAAAGATCTTTCAGAATAGAAGAAAAAAAACCGTGATAATATTTCTCATCACTATGGTTTTAAATTAAAAAAATGCGAGCATTTGTAAAGCGTACAGCTACCCCTGGAAAGGTGTGCCGGCGCTCCGCGACGTTGGAAAGATTAAGCAAGGTGTTGCCCACAGCTGGAGCTGGGAATCGAACTGTGAACGCTGTTGTTCAAAGTCAGGTATCATAGCTGCTCCGTCACACTTTTTCCACACTTATATGTTAATTAGTGCTAATTAAGTTTTAAACATTGTTAAATTATAACTTATAACAGACTACTGTTACAGTTAGTTTTTCACTAGAAAAAGTATGCACGTCTTTTTTAAATTTAGTTAAAAACAATATAGGTTTCAGGGACATTGTAGTTAGAAATTAGCATTTATAAAACCTTTGAAATTCACTGAAAAAACCATAGGTTTTACAGACGTTATAGTTAGAAATTAGCATTTAAAAAACCTTTGAAATTCACTGAAAAAACCATAGGTTTCAGGGGCCTTATAGTTAGCTGGACATTTCACTCGTACAAAACCATAGAAATTCCACTGTTATAGTTAGTTCAGCTAACTATAACTCGCGCCCCCGCAATGCACTGCTAATGACGTTACATATTACATCACTCATGACATAGTCAGTGACATCACTGATGACATCACTGATGACATCTCAAATGACATCACTGATGACATCACTGATGACATCATCCAGTGACTGTGTTTCTGTAAAGTTTAAATATGTTTTTTATATATATATATATGCAAAGGTGTATTGAAGAATGAGTGGGTGTATGAGTGTCTGAATGGATGACTTAGTAGGTGTGTGACTGACTGTATAAGTGAGTAATTAAACATGTCTTACTGAATGCATGGTGTTAAAATCCAAATCAAAATCCAGTAGATTTAAGTAGGTTTATTGTGAGCGCAGCACAGCAACAGGATACATCTGCTCAGTAGCCAAGAACAGTGCAACTGCCCTCGGTGTAAGCAGGACAACCAAGATTCCAGATGGAATCAGAATGTAAGTTGCACAGATGCAGATAGATTTAAAGGGGAAAGGGAACAAGGAAATAAAGACAACATAAAATGTAAGGAATATAACATACCTCCTTTTTTTACAAAGTAAAATGAGAATAAACCGGGGTTTTAAACATTATAATCAGACAATTTCAAAGGAGGACATCTTGGCCGGAACGAAGTCTTAACTCTAGAGGCCACAGTGTCCTCAGGCAGCCCAAACTTAGAAGAGACAACAGGACATTTGGCAACACGTTTGACGTTCCATAGCCTGCCATCTTGTGTGATGACACTGTTTTCAAAAACTTTAACAATTCTCATGGGTTTTCCAAACTTGTTAGAACACTTAGTGGTGAAACCAGGTTTCTTTACCCTGACAAAATCACCCATCTTGAAATCATGACTTTTGGTATGCCATTTGCAATCATACCATTTTTTTGTATTGACCTGTTTAGATTGTACTTTTTGAGCAATATCACCTACCATCTCATTGGAGAAGGACTTGTACTTGCACCTCTCTTTAAACCACCAAGGGCAAATATTAGACGCAGAGTCTCGCCCCTTTAGTAGGCGAAAAGGACTAACTTCGGTTGTGGAGTGAGGTGTGATGCGATATAACCAAAGTTTTTCCCTTAAGAGATTCCTCCAACCTCCTCCCATTTTGACTACATCAGACACAAAACCTTTCAAAACTCTATTAAAACGCTCGACAAGACCATTCTCATGTGGTTCATATAGTGATACAGTATAATGTTTGATATTTTGACATTTTAAGAATTCCTCCATTTCTGTTGAAGTGAGTGATACCCCATTGTCAGTGACAAGGACTGAGGGGCAACCCTCTCTGGAAAAAATCTCTTTGAAAAACTCAATGACCATGTTGGTAGAGGAGCTGGAAACAAATTTCACCTCTGGCCACTTGGAATGGTAGTCAACAAGAACAAAAGCGTAGCGTGAATCATGAGGAAGACACATGAAGGGCCCTGAAATATCAAAAGCCACTTTCTTCCATGGTTCAACGGGCCAGTCAGAATATTTTAACGGTGGTACATTAAGTTTCAACATTTTCTCACTACTCATGCAAATCTCACATTCCCTAACTGTCCGATCAACCATGCGATCCAAACCTGGCCACCAGAAATAATTCCTAACTAAGCGCTTCATTGCTGACATGCCGGGGTGTGATTTGTGTGCTAATTTTAATATGAGCTCTTGAATACCAAAAGGTGGTACACATTTTCCACCTTTGTATAATAATTCCCCTTCTAACTCTAATTCATCAGGTACCTTGAACATGGGCATAAATTCTTCAGAAACATTCTTCCTATCTGGCCAACCCTCCAGTATGTATTTTTTTATGGATTGCCACGTGAGATCATGTTTTTCAGCAAGTTTCCAGGACTCTTCAGTAATACCTTCAAATGACTCTGCCACCACATCTTGGATAGTGGTAACTACATCAGAGTCATCTAAACTGTCATCACCGGAGGGCTGACAAGGAAGACGAGACATAAAGTCAGCCATAACATTTTTTTTCCTGGAACAAACTCTGGTTTAAACGAGTACTCCTGCAACCTGGAGGTGAGCCTGGCAATACGAGCGGTGGAATTCCATCCACCTCCCGGGGAGAGAATGTTGACTAATGGTTTGTGATCTGTCCTTAAAATGAATTTACTACCCCAAATGTAATTACGGTAGTGTTCGATTGCCCATACACATGCCAGTAGTTCCTTCTCGATCACAGCATACCTGCGTTCAGTCTCATTGAGTGTGCGGGAAGCAAAACACACATTCCATTCATCTTTTCCACACCTCTGAGATAATACACCTCCAATACCGTATAGGCTCGCATCTACAGTGATGACACACTCTTTGTTAATGCAAAAAGGTTTGAGCGTGGGAGCTTTAAGAATCTCAGTTTTTATAGATTCAAAAGCTAGCTGTTGTTCTTGCTTCCATTCAAAAGTAACATTGTGTCTCAGTAACCTCCTAAGAGGTTCCATTTTAGAAGCAAAATTTTCCACGAACTTGCTGTAGTACTCACACATACCAGCAAACGAAAGTAATTGTTCCCTGTTAATTGGAGAGGGTGCGTTTGTGATGCCATCAACATTAGATTTTTTGGGCACAACACCATCCCCAGATAAAGTGTGTCCTAAATATTCCACCGTACTTTTAAACATTTTGCATTTGCTAGCTTTAAGAGTTAAACCATTCTTCCTCAACCTCTCACACACTTCACTTAAGTGTTTGACATGTTCCTCCTCATTTCTTGAAAAAATTAGGATGTCATCCTGAAAGCACTTGACAAACTTTTCTGCATCTCTAAAGATGTTGTACATCACTCTTTGAAATACCGAGGCTGCCGAGGCTAACCCGAACGGCATCCTGGTATATTGATACAGTCCCTGCGGTGTGATAAAAGCTGTAAGCTTTTTAGATTCATTGGTAAGGGAATTTGGTGGTATGCTGACCTGAGATCTAGAGTGGAAAAAACATTGGCACCCTCTAACATTGAGACAACCTCATTGATGTTGGGGAGAGGATGACAGTCTACCATAATACCTGCATTGAGTGCTCTGAGATCAACACAGACTCTCAATTTTTTATCTGGTTTCCTCACTAAAACTATGGGAGAAACCCACTCGGCAGAATCAATAGGTTCAATAATGCCTTCGGATACTAACTCATCCAACATGCTCTTAAGTTCCTCCCTGACATTTATGGGCACACCTCTCAATCTTTGTTTTACAGGAATGACTCCTTTTTAAGTTTGATCTCATGTGAAAATTGTACCAATTTACCTAACACATCTGAAAATACATCATTAAATTCTTTTTTTATCAAAATTCCTTTCTCATCAGAAGATATGACAGCGAGGTTTCCTGAAATAAACTTTCATCTAACAACACGGGTTCTCTTGAACGGGGATTTAGAATGATACCCAATTTCCATTGATCTTTCCATCCTAAAACATTTACTCCTTTGACAGCAATATACAACTTGATAGAAGCACTTCTAGTCTTGAAATGAATGATCACTTCAAAATAACCACTTACATCTATTCTAGACCCATCGTAACTCTCAGCAATGATATCGGATGGTAATATTTTGGAAAAATCTAATCTTGTGCTAAGCTTGTTATCAAAATATTCTTTTGATATAATGGTCCATGGAGAACCTGAATCTGCCATGAGATCAAGACTAACATTTTCTATTTCTACTACACACATGGGTGGACCTTTAACATGCATGGAATCAGGAACATTGACACTAGAAATTACTTCTGAAAGAACAACTATAAAACCCTTGTTGCTTTCAGAACATCCCGTACATTCACATTTTTGTACCGTGGTATTACTTTCGGAAATGTAAGATACTTTACTCCGGCTATTAGTGCTGTTTCTTCTTAAATCTCTACATGCAACAGCGAAATGTCCCATTCTACCACAGTTTTTACATTCCTTATTTATGGCAGGACACCCTCCATACGAAGCCATGTGCATCTTGCTACCACATCTGTAACAACAACCAGTTCTTTCATATCTGTCAGTTTTTTTAAAGCCTCCATAGGAGTTGACGCGAGGAAAATTTGATTCGTGGGTTTGTTGTAACTTCTCTGTGTTTCTTGTCGTTTGACCACACAAACATCCTCGCTGGATTCAACTTTATTATTGCTAGTGTTCTTGACAGTAAGCATCCATTTCCCTGATTGCTCAAGGGCCTTGGCTATAGAAATAGCGTCTGATAATTTGGGATCACCTAATTCCCATAAACGTTCTTGAGTCTTTTTGTTTTTGACATGCACTATTATTTGATCTCGGATCATCTCATCGCACATAACTCCAAAGTTACAATGTAAACTCAAAGATCTCAAGGCAGTTAAGAACTCATCAAAAGATTCAGAATCATTTTGCACTCTTGTATAGAATTTATACCTATTTAAAGCTATGTTGGTAACAGGTTTAAACCTTTGTTCCATTCTCAATAATGCCTCTTTATATACGTTGGTACCATCACCTTCACCTTCAGTGGGCGGAACCTGGGGTAAGGCTCTAAATACAACCTGACCTTCGGAACCCAAGCAATGTAAAAAAATACTTTTTTTCCTTTCAGCTCCCATGCGCTCCCCATCAATAGCCCTCATGTAGTTGAGAAACTCTTCTTTCCATCGTGTCCAGGGAATGGGGGGGTCCCCTTTGTTTTGAAGAAATTTATCTGGAGGATCAAACTGCATGCTCCTTGTATGATGGAGAAACGTACACAGGATGAATTAAATGACTGAAAATACTAGTGTTCTGATGCAAAATATCACCAGTCATGAAAGGAAAAAAAAAACACAGTATGCACTTACTTGGAGTCAAAGATCGTGTGCATACACATTCCAAAGTTCTGTACATAAACCTTACAAAAATCTGCAGATGATGAGGCAAAACCGAAAACTAAGAGTAAGGAAGATACAGCGTTTAGTGAAAGTGCCTGTAGCAGATTTAAACTGTGGCAGGAAAGTTATTGTAACAAGATGCGCACATTCCTTCAAAATTACTGCTGGTCTTGTGCTTTCAATGATAGTGGCGCTGCAAGTAAAGTGTTTTCAAAATAGCACTTACTTGTGAATAAATACGGTGTTACCATTTGCGCGATGAAACCAAGACTCTCCGTGATGTGGTTACCATGCCAACCCGACTTATCCAGATACACACAAAGAAAACAAAATGGCTGTCACGTAACGCGTAATTGAATGCGTTGCGTGAGCGCGCGAACGTGGTGACGTCTCTTCCTCACGATGAGAGAAATGAGGGGAGCGAGCAGTCTGGGATCCTACGTCAGACTTCTCCCGATGTGTAAGTAGCTCTCACCTGCCTCGCTCCAGAAATGTGAGTTGACTTTTGAAAATCTTACGTTGGTGCTCGAGCGTTCCTCGCTCCTAAGCACAAAGCAGAAAAGCAGAAAATTGTTAAAATAAACGGTTTTGTCTTCTATGAATTAGATTTTCGGTGGCTAAAACCTCTACTTTAAAGCAGACAGTCCTCACGTTGATGCGTTGTAGTCCAGAGTTTAAACACAGCACACCAGGTTCAGGAACACTCCACTCCTGTGCTGCTTCCAAAATGTTGGTAGGGGTGCTCCTCTTCTCCGCTCGTCGCCAAATTGTTAAAATCAAAATCAAAATCCAGTAGATTTAAGTAGGTTTATTGTGAGCGCAGCACAGCAACAGGATACATCTGCTCAGTAGCCAAGAACAGTGCAACTGCCCTCGGTGTAAGCAGGACAACCAAGATTCCAGATGGAATCAGAATGTAAGTTGCACAGATGCAGATAGATTTAAAGGGGAAAGGGAACAAGGAAATAAAGACAACATAAAATGTAAGGAATATAACACATGGGTTAGTGACTAAACTGTGTGAATGTCTGTATCAGTCTGTCAGTTGGTGTGTAAGCGGCTGCATGGGTTGGTGAGTAGCTACATGAGTGTCTACATGGGTTATTGATTGGTTGTCTCAGTATCTGTATGGGTGCCTGAGTGTATGTGTGGGTGGGAGGGCCTGCTCAGGTGTCTACTAACATTGTCCAGTGGCAGGGTAGGACTCTTTGAAGTTAATCAAGTTCCTGGGCACAGCCTAGATGCTTCTCCTACCAGAGTAGCAGAAACACTTCCCCAAACCCAAGTTCTTTGTACTGCTCTGGGAGCAGTTTTCATACCTCATTGAGGGGGCTATTCAGCTGCTAGGTGATAGTTGGAACTCATGCAAATCGGCCTCCAGAGGCTTTAGGTAGGGAAAAGGTAACTTTCTAAATCTACCTCTTACTTAATACTTATTAAAATCCCATGTTACCATTAATTTGGATTTTGAATAACTATTAAAAATAGAATTTGAATTATATTTCTAGCTGTTTCCTAACTGAAATTGCTATTGTGTTAAATGTAGTAGCGTAACCCAGTGTTTTCCTATGGAACTGCCAGCCTTGCTACAGTACACAGAGTTAAAAACCAGCAGCATCAGTCCACAAATAATGGGGGTTCTATATGTCACATCAGTTTCCCCTTATTTCAAGATAAGGCTGGAAGGAATATTAGAATGTTCCAAGTAAAGAAATTCCATTGGTGCCTATCAATGTCAGAACATTAACTGTAGCCTCATATCTGCCAATGGTATAAAGAGGATAACATCTCATGAAGTAATCATCAAAATCATTACCAATATAAAAAGCTAAATATATATTCCACATCAAGACATGTCAGAGCATCAAGAAAAAAATGAGCATGTGGTGAAAATTATAGCACATAATACTATAGCAATCCCTTTAAAATTAAACAGGAATTGTCATGTACTGGCAATGTAATTGCACAACTAGCACAAGGATGCCATATCCTTGTCAACATATCTTCTTACTGCTATCACATTCACATCTCCTTATGACTCCTCTCTACCTAGCATAGTATAAGTACAATGTTAAAACATGCTTGCTTGAGATGTGTGATTCATAGCATTTACATTCGATATATGCTAATGGAGAAACATTTCCTTCCTATTCTCTATACCATCACTTAACCAATATTCAATTACTTAATTGAGGACCCAGAAATACAGATGATCCAGAATACCATTGTTAGTATTAACAAATGCCTCTTCAATCTGATCAAAACAGAATGTAAACAAACACCGCTACGATGGATGTTTAATTACTGGATACTAGTCCGGACCTCAGAATGATCTGATACCATGAGATCTTTATCTTAGCTGATACCCTAAGAACCTCCCCTTAGTCACCCAGAAAATATTGGTATTCATGTTCAAATTTGTAACCAAGCTTCACTGCCTTAACTTCATGATCCAATTCACCTTACATCTCTGCAGCTCCAACTTTCTGTTACTTCCTCTTTCAACACTCTTGTTATGCTGTTTCACATAAACGTTGAGTTGCACATCCCTTTCATTCTCATGATTTTCTGCATACATTGCAGGGTCAGAGGATATTGTACATCTCAGTTTCTGATAGCTCTCACATGCCCCGGTATCCTTTTCTGCAAAAAGCAGATAGTGCTTACAGCTAATTGGAATCATGTGCTGTCTGTCATTGTAAAAGGCATTTAGCATGTAGTCACAATTTAATATCCTTACTTTTAAATTGAACACTTTTTGGTGACAGTTGTTGAGCAAGCACATTGGGGACTGTTTCTAAGATGTAATGTAACTGGTTTTTATTTGTTTATGTTAATTGCTTCCAGCCCTGAGGAAGTTCTTAGTGACTACCTGTCTATAGGACAAAACATATATCAGGAAGAATATTGATACGAAAAGGATATTAGCAACTCACATATAAACAGTGTAGATTTGAGCCTTGAACTGACACTGTAGAAAAGCTATTTTAGATCATGAATCTGGAATGGACACAGTGGGATAGTGGACTTGGATCTCAAAGGAAACTATGAACTGATTCATGGACAGTTTTTAATAATAGAAGTTTAATTAATTGTTGAACAAGTGAGTGGCGTGCATATTTTAAAAATAAGTTTATTCAGAAAGTAAGATTTTTCCAGCACAACCCCCTTAGTAGCCATTATTGAATACTTTTTATAAACTTCAGAAAAGCAATTCAAGATGATTGCAGTGTATACGCATGGATGTGTGCACACAGATAGAGGTGATCTTGGAATTTTTTTATAGTTTGAAAAAAAACATTGCAAGATGTCCACATGTACATCTGCACACTTGCGCACACAGGGGCACACGTTGTAGATTTGTTTTCAAAGTATAATAAAAATTATTCCAAAATATCCACTGGAGTGGGTGCATGCATGCCTGCTCATTTGTGCTCATGCAAGACACATATCTTCTGATGATTTTGATGTTATATTTCATTATTAACTTATGAACCCAAAATGGTGGATGGCTATTATGGAATCATAAATTAAAAAATAAAGTATGTACTTGGATGATGCGTAAATTCAGAGAAACAAGAGGCTATGTAGAAGTGTGCAGCTATTTATATAATAAATAATGATATAGAATTAAAAAAATACCTTAGAAATGCACTGAAAAAACAAAGGTTACAGAGACGTTATAGTTAGGCTCACATTTCACTCGTACAAAACCATGCTTTATATACACCCAGCCTAAGAAGATTGCTTTCTTTTTAATTTTCTCAAGTGGAACTTTACCTGGGGCACGTGCTATGTTTATATTTGTAAATGTTTCATGTCGAGGTTTAATTTTTGTAAAATCAACATGAGGATCTGAATAAAATCTGTCTACAGTTTTCTGGAAAATGTGTACTCATCTGCGTTACTTTGTACTGGGAAATTAGTTACTATTTTGATATTGTGCAAATGTCTGCTGCATAATATATACCACACCTGCACAATAGATCACCCATTTTGTATTTCTTCATGTCACTCCTTGTCAGTTGTTTCAGTGGATTAAATGTTTTATTTTTATTTTTTTAATCGTCGCGAATACGTTGCAACATTACATGGGGTGGCACACTGACGGTCGCTGTGAATTCATGAATATCTTGAGAGGAAAAAAATATTTCAACATATTATAATCGTAAGGGGTTTCTCAAACATCCCTATATTTCTCTCATGGGGTCAGGGCACATGCAACCTGACCCCTTATGCCTCTTTCTACCATTCAGTTTGAGCCCGGGGACTGCTCTGATGAGGTAAAATGGCGGCCGTAACTCTCTGCTCATATTGCAGCCAGCCAATCACGACATTCCTGTTGGTGCGCACACTTTAGCTAAATCGTTTCAAATTAGCCGCAATCCCATATAAACAAATTTCGATTTTCTTAAATTTCTCAACAACTACAGATTGGATTTACACCTGATAACTGAAAGCCTGATCTACGAACCATAATCTACCTTCCTGCCAAATGTAGTGTAATTCCATCCAGAGGTTCGGGCTGAAGTTGTGTCTAATGTTCTTATGGGAATTACCATGGGAAACACACATTTTTTTACGCCGCTCGTTGTCTTTGCCCCTGCTTGATGGATCACCCCGAAACTTTCCATGTACAATAGGACAGTTTCTTTGGAAATTTTCATGAAGATTTGTCAAACAACACCAAAGATATAGGCAAGTCAAAAAACGCTTTTTATGGAGACATGGTCCTAACTATAACTACCTACTTGCGACTGCCAGAAAAAAAACATATATATATATATATATATAATCTACTGGCGGTCGCCAGTAGATAGTTATAGTTAGGACCTAGTTTCCATAGGAAAACCTTTTTTTCTTTTCCCAATAACTCTGGCGCCGGTTGACGAATCTTCGAGAAAGTTTCAAAACTTGTGGCCCGCTCCGGTCAGCTCATATCCTGAAAGTTTCGGGGTGATTCGCAAAGCGGGGGCCGAGAAAAAAGGGGGTCCCAAAACGTGTTTTCTCCATGTTATTTTCCATAGGAAACTTTAGACACGGCTACAGCCCGAACTGCTGAACGGAATTACACCAAATTTGGCAAAAAGGTAGCCCTTGGTTCAGAAAGAGCCCTTTTTGTTAAATGGTGTAAATCCGTTCAGTAGTTCCTGAGAAATTTTAAAAAAAAGAGGTCGAAAATCAATTTCCCATAGGAAACTTTAGACACGGCTTCAGCTCGAACTGCTGAATGGAATTACACCAAATTTGGCAAAAAGGTAGTGCTTGGTTCAGAAAGCGTCCTTTTTTTAAATGGTGTAAATCCATTCAGTAGTTGCTGAGAAAATCAAAAAATAAAAGTTTCGATATCTAGAGGCGCGGTGGATCCACGGACCCTCCCGACCACGAGGTTTATTCTAATTGGCTGTCAACACTCTAAAGCAGGAAGTGTTGGCAGCCATCTTGTGACTCGGTAGAACCGAGTCACAAGAAAACAGGGTAACAAACGCAAAAAACAAGAAAAGGGGGCAGGGTAGAAACACCCTGACCCCCTAGGCCTGCTCAGGGGGTCCCACAAGGACCCCCAGGGCCAAAAAAAGCATTTTTTTTTTTTAAATCGACAAAATCGCGAATCCTGCCGTGAAAATTAAAAAAACGAAGCGCGGGCCTCCCGCGCTTCGTTAATATTTAGCCTTCGGGTGGGCCAAGTCCCGGGGGCATGCTAGATTGTAATTGCGGGGGCCCATGGGGGCCCCCGCAGCCCCGGGGTCCGCCACCCCCCGGGGCTTTCCTTAAATATTTGCGGGGGCACACGGGCCCCCGCAGCCCTGGGGACCGCCACCCCCCGGGGCTTGTTTTTTTAAAATGTGTGGGGGCCTCCAAGGCCCCCCCAAGCCCCGGGAACTGCCACCCCCGGGGCTTTTCTTGAATATTTGCGGGGGCACACGGCCCCCCGCAGCCCCGGGGACCGCCACCCCCCAGGGCTTGTTTTTTTTTTAAAAAAGAACCTGTGGGGGGGGGCTCGAGCACCCCCACATGCCCTGGGGACTGCCACCTCCCCGGGGCACTAAGTATGTAAATTTGGGGGTCTGTTACGGACCCCTGAGCCCCGGGGACCACCACCTCCCCGGGGCTTTGAAACTGAAGGGAGGGGGGCCGCGTGGAGCCCATGATGGCCCTCGGGACCGCCACCCCCCAGGGCCGGCTCCTGCAGTGTCCCGGGGTGCCCACCCCGGGACACTGCTGTTTGCTATGGCAGGGCGGGAGCTCCCGCTTCCAAAATGCAAAGCAGATTGCTTTTCCACACGGGGAGCTGCATGTCAGCAGCTCCCCATGTGGAAAAGCAATGCCGGCTCCCGCAGGACGCGGGAGCCGGCGGGACCGTGGGGGCATTGGGGCTCCCCCCACGGTCCCCAACGGATAGGACCTGCCCCGGGGGATGGGGTCCCCGGGGCTAGAAGTGGCCCGGGAGGGGGTCCACGCGGCCCCCCTCCCTCCCCAAAAAATAAAAAAATTAATTAAAAAAAGGCCGTCCCCGGGGGATGGGGTCCCCGGGGCCAATAGAGGCCTCACAGGAGGGGGGCCACGCAGCCCCCCTCCTTAAAAACATAAAAATATGTGGCCATGCCCCGGGGGATGGGGTCCCGGGGCCGGAATTGGCCACGGGAGGGGGCCCACGCGGCCCCCTTCCCGTTCAGATTTTTTTTTTTTTTAAAAGGGGTCAAGCCCTGGGGATGGGGTCCCCAGGGCCCAAAAGGAAAAGAAGGGGGCCACACAGCCCCCTTCTAAAAAAAAAAAAAAGACTGCGATCGTGCTGGAGGCCCCGCCCCTCCCAGCAACACTCTGCAAACGCGCCCTGTGGCGCGTTTTAAATTGGGGATTTAATTCCCCTTCAATACTGGGGGTCCCTGGGGGCCAACTAGCCCACCAGGTACCTCCAGTAAGCGCCACAGGGCTGCGTTGCAGAGAGGTGGTCCAGGCCATGCCCCTTTTTACACCTATCTGCAACGCAGCTCTGTGGCGCTTACTGGAGGTACCTGGTGGGCTAGTTGGACCCCAGGGACCCTCAGGATTCAAGGGGACTTTATCCCCCAACTTAAAATGCACCACGGGGCGCGATTGCACAGTGGTGAAGGGAGGGGGCGGGGCCTGAGGTGACATGTGTGCAAACACGCCCTGTGGCGCGTTTAAAGTTGGGAAATTAATTCCTCTTCAATCCTGAGGGTCCCTGGGGGCAAACTAGCCCACCAGGTACCTCCAGTAAGCGCCACAGGGCTGCGTTGCAGAGAGGTGGTCCAGGCCACGCCCCTTTTTACACCTCTCTGCAACGCAGCTCTGTGGCGCTTACTGGAGGTACCTGGTGTGCTAGTTGGACCCTAGGGACCCTCAGGATTCAAGGGGACTTAATCCCCCAACTTACAACGCGCCAGGGGGCGTGTTTGGAGAGTGGTGGAGAAAGGGGGCCTTTGTCTACCTCTCACCAATCCCACTGCGTGGGGCTTACTGGAGGTAAAAGGTAGGCTAGTTGGCCCCTAAAGGACCCCCAGCAGTGAAGGGGACTTCAATCCCCATCCAAGAGCGTGCCAAGGAGCGCGTTTGTAGAGTGGTGGGCAAAGTGGGCGTGGCCTGGTACGAGTACTTACCAGTGCTGCTGTGTGGGACTGACTGGAGGTAATAGTTTGGGAAGTTGGCCCCCAAGGATGTCCTTTGGGGCCAACTACCCCTCTTGTTACCTCCAGTAAGTCCCACACAGTGGGATTGCTAAGACGTCTTCGGAGGCAAACTACGGAATGGGGGATGAAGTCCAATTTAGTCCTGAGGGAGTTTGGTGGCCAAGAATCCCTCCTGGTACCTCCTGTAAGTCCTACACAGCGGAATTCCTGAGCGTTGGTTGGACGCCCAGCACACTTTCTCCACCACTCTGCAAACGTGACTACTAGTTAAAGTAGCATATTTCTGCACCTCTGACTTAGAGGTAGTTTTAATCCCCCTGCCCTATTATGTACTAGGGCCTTACAGAGGAGGTCATGCTAATCACAGGGGTACCTCCAACGCATAGTGTTCACTAGTGTATGTAGGTGTTTTCACTGTATTCTAAGTGTCTTTTAGCATAGCACTGGCTCTAGGCCTGGTTAGTGAAATTGAAATTGAAATTGAAATTTGTACTTGTAAAGCGCACCCATACCCCCAAAGGGGTGTCCAGGCGCTGTACGCATACCGCTGTGGAACCCTTCCTGGCTTTTCCCTGTGAAAATGTCCACTCCTGGGCACCCCCAGGGTGAAGCCAGGCATCCCAGCGCTGTTGGGGCCATTGTGGAGATTAAGCAAGCTATTGCCCAGAGTTGCAGAGTGGG
This sequence comes from Calotriton arnoldi, assembly GCA_963921515.1. NCBI lineage: Eukaryota > Metazoa > Chordata > Amphibia > Caudata > Salamandridae > Calotriton > Calotriton arnoldi. Next base: position 351,397 of record CAWUFW010013632.1, on the reverse strand, counting down.
ACCCATGATTAGAATAGGCACCGAGGCGAGAATTATCAGGTCCGAGGAAATTGAGCCCAAGACCCGCCGAGGCGGGAATTGAACCCTGGTCCCGGGCCAGATCTCTGCATCAGGGTCTGCCGCTCTAACCATTGAGCCACACTTCTCAAGAGTCAGAGTCAGTTACCACCAGTACCCGTCTGAAAAAGTTGTGGGCACAGGATGATTTTGCAACAAGGCCTCTTTCTGCTCCTCTGTTGGTTCTTTCTGCACATCTTTTGCTTCTTCCTGCACTTTTCTTCATCTTTGTGGACTTCTGTTGCTTCTTTCTGCATTTCTTTTGCTTCTTTCTGTGCATTTTTCTTCTTTCTTCACATGTCCTACCTCTGTAGGCATAGTTAGAAATTAGCATATAAAAAACCTTTGAAATTCACTGAAAAAACCATAGGTTTCAGGCACGTTATAGTTAGAAATTAGCATTTAAAAAACCTTTGAAATTCACAGAAAAAACCATAGGTTTCAGGCACGTTATAGTTAGAAATTAGCATTTAAAAACCTTAGAAATTCACTGAAAAAACCATAGGTTTTAGGGAAAGTTATAGTTAGTTGGACATTTCACTCGTACAAAACCAGAGAAATTCCCCCGTTATAGTTAGTTCAGCTAACTATAACTCGCGCCCGCAATGCACTGCTGAGGACGTCACATATTACATCACTCATGACATGGTCAGTGACATCACTGATGACATCTCAAATGACATCACTGATGACATTCCGATTTACTCACCTGTTATCAGGAGAGACCTCAGTGCTGTATCTTTCAGCCCAGTACTGGTCCTGAAAAGTAATTTTAACCGTACTTACCAGTAACTTGAATTTCCTTCCATAGGCTAACATTGACTGGTTTCACTTGGAAATTCTTCTAAGTGTGGAGTTTTGGAACTTTAAAATATTCCTCTAAAATCAGCCGAAATACGAATTAAGATTTACTCACCTGTTATCAGGAGAGACCTCAGTGCTGCATCTTTCAGCCCAGTACTGATCCTCAAAAGTAATTTTAACCATACTTACCAGTAACTTGAATTTCCTTCCATAGTATATAATTGCCTGCTTTTTGCTGAAAAAGTTTCTAAGTGTTGATTTTTGAAACATACAAATATTCCTCTAAAATCAGCCGAAATACGAATTCCGATTTACTCACCTGTTATAAGGAGAGACCTCAGTGCTGTATCTTTCAGCCCAGTACTGGTCCTGAAAAGTAATTTTAACCGTACTTACCAGTAACTTGAATTTCCTTCCATAGGATAACATTGACTGGTTTCACTTGGAAATTCTTCTAAGTGTGGAGTTTTGGAACTTTAAAATATTCCTCTAAAATCAGCCGAAATACGAATTCCGATTTACTCACCTGTTATCAGGAGAGACCTCAGTGCTGCATCTTTCAGCCCAGTACTGATCCTCAAAAGTAATTTTAACCGTACTTACCAGTAACTTGAATTTCCTTCCATAGGATATCATTGCCTGCTTTTTGCTGAAAAAGTTTCTAAGTGTTGATTTTTGAAACATACAAATATTCCTCTAAAATCAGCCGAAATACGAATTTCGATTTACTCACCTGTTATCAGGAGAGACCTCAGTGCTGCATCTTTCAGCCCAGTACTGGTCCTGAAAAGTAATTTTAACCGTACTTACCAGTAACTTATATTTTCTTCCATAGGAATCCATTGTCTGGTTTTCAGCAGAAAAGTTTCAAAGTGTCGATTTTCACAAACTACAAATATTCCTTAAAAATCGCCTGTATGACTTAAACGCATTCTTTCAACTGTTTACAGGAGATGCACCAGTGCTGGATCCAGGATCCAACACTGAGTAAGAAAAAGTAACGATAACAGTTTTTACCTGCTAAGTGAATTTCCTTCCATAGGATAACATTGGTGATTCTATGAGAAAAGTTTCTAAGTGTCAACTTTTAAAATACAATAATATTCCTTAAAAATCACGACTGTAACCAAAACGCTTTTACTCAACTGTTTACAGGAGATGTACCAGGACTGAATCTAGGATCCAGTCCAGTGGTTAGAAAAGTAATCCATAAAGTAACTAATTGCATTTAACTAGAAATTCACATTGAGCTGAATGTTGCATTGTGTTTGAAAATGTGGTGCCCATTGCAACAACTGTAACTACTGTACTTAAAAGTCTATTGCCTATGTGCAAAGTATTTAAACTAAAGTAATTCATTCTGAGAAAGTATTTTTGTAATGTAATGTATAATGTAATTACAATGTAATTTAAAAAATAAAATATGTAAAAAAAAAAATCTAAAAATGTAATAAATCAGTATGAAAAAATTAATATAACAATTAATACATTTAAAAATTGTCATTTACAAAACCTTTGAAATTCACTGAAAAAACCGTAGGTTTCAGACATGTTATAGTTAGGAATTAGCATTTAAAAACCTTTGAAATTCACTGAAAAAACCATAGGTTTCAGATATGTTATAGTTACAAATTAGCATTTAAAAAACCTTTGAAATTCACTGAAAAAACCATAGGTTTTAGGGACAGTTATAGTTAGTTGGACATTTCACTCGTACAAAACCCCTGAAATTCCCCCGTTATAGTTAGTTCAGCTAACTATAACTCGCGCCCGCAATGCACTGCTGATGACGTCACATATTACATCACTCATGACATGGTCAGTGACATCACTGATGACATCACTGATGACATCTCAAATGACATCACTGATGACATCATCCACGTGATAATCTCATGCACCTCCTCACACCCTAATATAACCTTTGATACACCCACTCTAAATTACAGACTGCCATTCGCAAAACCATAGACACTCCAACACCAATAACTACATACCCACTCACTGATTCTTAGGTCTACGCACACATCCACTCACTCACCCGTACAGTCACTCATACTTACGGTCACTCAGTACAGGACTATCATATGCACTCATACTCCTATATAGACACTCAAACACCGCCACTCATCCATAGAGGTACTCACACACCTAGTCAGTCATGCAAATAATTAAACACACTACCATTTACTCACCTATACAGTTATACACACACCAGCTCACTTAATCATACAAATACTAGCACATTGTTACGCTCTTATACAATCACTGATACAAGCACACACTCATCCATACAGCCACTATCACAATCACTCACTCTCGCTTATAGCTATTTATATACTCCAACACACATATATACTGGCTTTCACATATGTAGTTACTCACACATGTACCACTGGGACATACATTCACTCACTAACACACTCTTACACACACTTACCCACCCATACAGTCTATCAAAGATGCACTCTTGAAACCATCCACCCAGTGAATCACCCACTCACACATCTATGCACAGAGTCGCACACACCCCACCCACACAAACACTCAGGCACCCATACAGATACTCAGACAACCAATCAATAACTCATATAGACACTCATGTAGCTATTCACAAACCCATGCAGCCACTTACACAGCAACAGACAGACGGATACATACATTCACCCAGTTTAGTCACTAACCCATGCATTCAGTAAGATACGTTAAATCACTCACTTATAGAGTCAGTCACGCACCTACTAAATCATCCATACAGACACTTACACACCCACTCATTCTTCAATACGTCTTTTCCTATATATATATTAAAAATATTTCAACTTTACAGAAACACACAGTCACTGGATGATGTCATCAGTGATGTCATTTGAGATGTCATCAGTGATGTCATCAGTGATGTCACTGACCATGTCATGAGTGATGTAATATGTGACGTCATCAGCAGTGCATTGCGGGGCGCGAGTTATAGTTAGCTGAACTAACTATAACGGGGAATTTCACGGGTTTTGTACTGAGTGAAATGTCCAACTAACTATAACTGTCCCTAAAACCTATGGTTTTTTCAGTGAATTTCAAAGGTTTTTAAATGCTAATTTGTAACTATAACATATCTGAAACCTATGGTTTTTTCAGTGAATATATATATATATATATTCTGCTCCAAAGGTTGTCCACCAGGTGAGTAGCACTCGATCAGCAGCTTTGTTACGGGGTGGTGCACACTCCGTGGCAGGATGGCCGCGTATTACATTCTGTTCCAAAGGTTGTCCACCAGGTGAGTAGCACTCGATCAGCAGCTTTGTTTATGAAAGGCAGGGACGAGGATCCGCTTGTAGAAGCTGCTCCGTAATGGAAATGCCTGACGCGTTTCGAAGCTCCATATGCTTCTCTTCAGAGGCTTGAACGGAGACAGTGTGTGCAAACGCTGAACCCACTTCGCCATTTTCATATTGCACACCCACCAATGGGAAACTCGAATGAGACTGTGCATTGTGGGAAATGTGGTCCGGATAGCACACAAATCTTGTTCTGTATGGACCCTACAAGTGGACTCGTCCTCAATCCTGTTTGCGGCTGCTGACCCACGTAGCCCCCATGACATTACGGGGTGGTGCACACTTCGCGGCAGGACGGCCGCGTATTACATTCTGCTCCAAAGGTTGTCCACCAGGTGAGTAGCACTCGATCAGCAGCTTTGTTTATGAAAGGCAGGGATGAGGATCCGCTTGTAGAAGCTGCTCCGTAATGGAAATGCCTGACGCGTTTCGAAGCTCCATATGCTTCTCTTCAGAGGCTTGAAAGGAGACAGTGTGTGCAAACGCTGAACCCACTTCGCCATTTTCATATTGCACACCCACCAATGGGAAGCTCGAATGAGACTGCATTGTGGGAAATGTGGTCCGGATAGCACACAAATCTTGTTCTGTATGGACCCTACAAGTGGACTCATCCTCAATCCTGTTTGCGGCTGCTGACCCACGTAGCCCCCATGACATTACGGGGTGGTGCACACTTCGCGGCAGGACGGCCGCGTATTACATTCTGCTCCAAAGGTTGTCCACCAGGTGAGTAGCACTCGATCAGCAGCTTTGTTTATGAAAGGCAGGGACGAGGATCCGCTTGTAGAAGCTGCTCCGTGATGGAAATTCCTGACGCGTTTCGAAGCCCCATATGCTTCTCTTCAGAGGCTTGAACGGAGACAGTGTGTGCAAACGCTGAACCCACTTCGCCATTTTCATATTGCACACCCATCAATGGGAAGCTCGAATGAGACTGCATTGTGGGAAATGTGGTCCGGATAGCACACAAATCTTGTTCTGTATGGACCCTACAAGTGGACTGATCCTCAATCCTGTTTGCGGCTGCTGACCCACGTAGCCCCCATGACATTACGGGGTGGTGCACACTCCGCGGCAGGACGGCCGCTGTAAGACTTGGCATCTTTTGGCGTGTTTCCCCTGACTTTTTGCTTTCTGACCTCCTGGTTTTGACTCTGTTTTTGCTGGTGTAATGATTCTGCGCACTTTCCTCACTGCTGTCCAGTGGGAAAGTGCAAGTGCTCCTGTATAAAATGTGTTATGGATTGGTGTTTCCATGATTGGCCTATTTGATCTATGTGTCAGTCCCTAGTAAAGTGCACTGCGAGTGCCAGGGCCGATAGATCAAATGCTGTTGGTGGGCTGCAGCACGGATTGTGCCCCCACGCAAACAGCCCGTAAAGTGTAACTCGGGCCTGCCAACGCAGAGCCTGTGCGCAGCCTGGGGCTGCCATGTCGACTTGGCAAGTGCACACACTTGCAAGTCCCTAAACCTTCCCTTTTCTACATGTTAGTCACCCCTAAGGTAGGCCCAAGGTACCCCTGTGGGAAGGGTGCATTGTATGTGTGGCTCAATGGTTAGAGCGGCAGACCCTGATGCAGAGATCTGGCCCGGGACCAGGGTTCAATTCCCGCCTCGGCGGGTCTTGGGCTCAATTTCCTTGGACCTGATAATTCTCGCCTCGGTGCCTATTCTAATCATGGGTCCCACTCTGCAACTCTGGGCAATAGCTTGCTTAATCTCCACAACGGCCCCAACAGCGCTGGGATGCCTGGCTTCACCCTGGGGGTGCCCAGGAGTGGACATTTCACAGGGTAAAAGCCAGGAAGGGTTCCACAGCGGTATGCGTACAGCGCCTGGACACCCCTTTGGGGCTATGGGTGCGCTTTACAAGTACAAATTTCATTTCATATGTGAAAGGTAGGACATGTCCTGGTGTGTGTGGCATGTCCTGATAGTGAAATACAGCCTACTTCGTTTTTCACTATTGCAAGGCTACCTGTTCCCCATAGGCCAGAATGGGCAGTTTTGATTATTACAGCTTATAATCCTAACTGACCCAGGGAACATGGTAGAAATTCGAGTTTAGTATGCCTGGACTCAGAATGATAAAATGCATCTTTTAGTGGAGTTGGTTTTAACATTCCGTGTTCGAAAATACCACTTTTAGAAAGTGGGTATTTTCTTGTCTAACCATCCAAGCCTGCCTCTGATAGGTTGTGTATTCCTTGTCTGGAGTGTGAGTGACAGGGGCTGGGGGATGCCAGGAGACAGGGTGAGTCAGCACAGGGCTGAATAGCCAGATCTACATGTAGATGGGTGGGAGGAGTACACCTGGGACCTGAATAGGGCTGGGCCTTCCTTCCACAATGCTGGCTCCACCTCCTGTGGTGCGTCTGATGTCCCTGGCCTGCACCCTGAAAGGAAATACGGAGGCTTGTCAACAAAGTGCTCCAAGACTGACCAGAACTGGTTTGGGCCAGGCAAAGGCCTCTCTGCCTTCAGAGAACAAAGGAATTTGGGATATAAATATTGGGGCCCTGACCCCATGAATTTAGATCTCCCCGGAATCAAGGAACCTGTCAAGAAGAAGAGCTGGAGAGCTGCTAGGAGGAGTACTGCCCCTTTGCTGAGTGACTGCTTTGTTGGGTTGGCCTGCAGTTGCTGCTTCTGTCTTGGGCAGTGAAAGGACTGGACTGAACTTTCTACAAACTTGTGCTGAGTATCTCCAAGGGCCTGAAACCGAGCTGGCCTCCTGTTAAGAAGTCTCAGGGACTGCAAAGACTTACAAGCCCCTGGGTGCCGCTTCTGGAACGCTGTTTCAGTTGCCACAAAGGAAGGGAACCACAACCGACTCCGTCAACCGACTCCATCGCTGGCCCGGTGTCCTGTTTGCACCGCAAACCGCACCGTCCGCATCTCGCACCGCAACCCTGGTCTCACCGACGACGACGTCCGACGCCATCGCCACCGAGCCGCTGCTTGCACCGTGACCTGTGGGCACCGCAGTTCGCATCGCATCGCTTCACTGTGCCAGCCGGACCAGACCGACGCTGTCGCTGCAACTGGCTCAACAGTCGTGACCGCATCGCATTTGGGGCACCGCTCGCACGTTTGCGACACACCGCTCTGACTCGCACCGCTGTCCGACGCCAGCTCCCGCACTCCGGCTTGGTCGCCTGCATCGCAACCTGTCAGCCCCGCATCGTACACCGCTGCCTCGCCCTGCACCGCACGCCTTGGACTCACCGACTCAGTCTGCACGACGCTCATCGAGCCGCTGCCTGCACCGCATCGAGGACACCGCACCTTGCACCGCTCCGCTTTGCACCGCAACCGCGACTGAACGCCGACCGGCTCGCACGCTCCGTGCCCGCCACAACGAGAAAAGGTACTGTGACCGAGTCTGTTCACGACTCTGCTGGCCCGTGAGCGACGCGGTCGGCTGGAACTGTTGGACTCTGTGGATTTCAGCATCGCGGTAAACCCGGACGGGGCTACCGACTCGTACGAACTTTGCTTTTGTGTTATTCCTGCAAAGAAGAAGTTACCTTATCAAGCATACATTTTTAAAGTATTTGTATTGTGGATTTTTATCGTATTTGGTCTTGTCTTGAGTATATAAAAATATTGGTTATTTTTCTAAGCTGGTGTGGTGTCCTTTTGTAGTGCTTACATTATATTACTGTTGGTTATGTGCAAATGCTTTACACACTGCCTCTAGAATAAGCCTGACTGCTCGTGCCAAGCTACCAAGGGGGTGAGCAGGGGTTATTTTAGGAGTGTAACTCCCTTACCCTGACTAGGAAGGAGGGTCCCTACTTGGACAAAGGTGCACGCCCTTGCCAACTAGAGATCCCATTTCTAACATTGGTTGTCAGCGGTGAGGATAGGACTTGTGTTTGCACTTGACTTACAGTGTTGGTGTGCACTACTACCATATCGCAGACCATTACGTACCACTTACAGGTTCTTTTTCTTTTTGGCCTATTTTTGATCTTGCCAGTTTGAACTTGCTACTTCAACATGCCTGAATCAATAGTATCATCAATTGCATCAGTAGAAATTGCCTTTGAGGAGGATCGATTGGAAGCCTACAATGTCAAGGAGTTAAAATCGATTTGCAAGAACCTGAAAGTCCAGGTCAGAGGCCTCACCAGGAAGGATGAGCTACAAAAGGCGCTGAGGGCCTGGGTAGCAGCCAGAGGGGCCAGTGGGCAACCTGGTGATCTCAATGGAGAGGTGGAGGAGCCTGTTCCTAGGGTGGATGTGCTTTTGGGAGGGGGGAACCCTCCAGGCCAGGCAGCAGTAGTTTGTCCCCAGAGGAGCTGGAGGACAGGCGGGAAGTAAGGAGGTTTGAATTGGAGAAACTCAGAATAGAAAGTGAGAGGGAAGAGAAAAGAATAGCCATGGAGGAAAGGAAAATGATACTAGATCATGAGAGAATGATCAAGGAGCTGGAGCTAAAGAGTAGATCCGGTTCAGATGGTGGCAGCAATTCTTCAGCACACACAGACAGGATTGTACACATCCCCAAGAATGTAGGTAAAGAGTACAAAAAGGGTGATGACATACAAAGGTGGTGTCAAGGGTACGAGTCGTCTATTCATATGAATGGGGTCCCTGAAAGGAACTGGGGAGCGGGGTTGTGGCCTCTCTTTCCAGAGGAAGCTAGGGATACTCTGATAGCTTTGGGTAAGGGGCAGGACCTCACCTATGCTGACATGAAAGACGCTCTCCTCACTAGGTATGGGCTCACTCCTGAGAAGTAAAGGGATCAGTTTAGGTCCAGTAAAAAGTCTGAGACCAACACTTGGTTGGAATGTGTGGATATGTTCTGTAGGTCGCTGGATGGTTGGGTGAAGGGCAGTAATGTAACAGATTTTCAGGGGCTCTACAATTTGATTGCATGGGAGCACTTGTCTAGTCTATGTTTTGCAGATCTGCGCCAGCACCTAGTGGATAGTAAGCTAACTGACCCCAGGAAGCTTGCTATGGAGGCGGACCGCTGGGTGAGTACCATGGTCCACAAGAAAGCGTTTGGGGGAGACTCAGCCAAAGGTGGGCAGGGTCCCCAGCAGAAAGGCGGGGGGGACAAGGGTAAGGCACAGGAGTTCTCTAAAGGGCCCCAAACTAGTACCCAGGGTAAAGGTTCCCAGCCCCCCGGTGATAAGAAGAAAGGGGTCTCTACAGGGAAGCCTGTTGAGACCGGCCCCTGCAAGTGTTATGCATGTGACCAGGTAGGTTACTTTAAGGGGGACCCCAAGTGCCCAAAGGGGACACAGCCACCCACCGGTGGACAGTCCAAAGTGTTGGCTAGTGTAGCACTTGGGGAGGAGGGGTGCCCACAGGAGGGTGGGGATCCCGCAGAAATGACCCTTGTCTCACTAGGGGACAGTGAGATGGTCCCAGGAAACCAGGTGCCCCCTAACACAAAGAAATATAGCACCTGGGTGACCATTAATGGGAACAGGGTAGAGGCTCTCAGAGATACTGGAGCCAGTGTGACCTCAGTCCGGTGTCACCTGGTCTCTGAGAAGCAGGTAGTCCCAGGGGCATTCCACCAAGTAGTTGCTGTCGACAACTCTGGAGCACCAGTGTATGGTGGCGCAGGTTCCCTTTGAATGGGGGGTATCAGGTCCCTTGAGGGTGGTTGTGAGCCCTACCATGCCTGTAGATTGTCTGCTAGGTAACGACCTGGAGCAGTCCTTATGGAAGGATGTTGAGCTCAGGTCTCACTTGGAGATGCTTGGGTTGCCAGAGTGGGCATGCGTGTCTACTCGGTCAATGGCAGCCCGAAAGGGTGATCAAGAGGACTTGGAGCCTGGAACAGTGGCCCAAGTCCCTGCCAGAGAGAAAGGGCAGGGGGCGCGGGAAACCGGCCCCCGAAGTTCCCACGGACCGGGAGGAGGCAGACCTCGAGGGGATGCCCCGGTGCCTACAGGGGAGCAGGTAGCCGAACTGGGAGACATCTCTGAGCTGACCCATTGGCAGCAAGAAGGGGGTCCCACCAGGGAGGAGTTCTGCAGGGAGCAGAACGAGTGCCCTACTCTGGAGGGTCTGCGGCGGCAGGCTGCAGACCAGGCAGCTGGTAATCAGTCCGGGTCACATCTGATCTACTGGGAGAATGGTCTCCTATACAGTGAGCCTAAGGTTGCTGAGCCTGGGTCAGCCTGTGTGCTGGTGGTACCCCAGCGCTTCAGGACCTTCCTACTGGGTCTGGCTCATGACGTGCCTTTGGCAGGACATTTGGGGCAGGACAAGACCTTTGACAGGCTTGTCACCCACTTCTTTTGGCCCCAAATGCGAAGGCAGTCAGATGCACACTGTAGGTCTTGCCAAACTTGCCAGGCAAGTGGTAAGAGTGGGAGGAAGGTCAAAGCTCCTCTCCAACCTTTTCCTGTTGTTGGAACACCCTTTGAAAGGGTAGGGATGGATATTGTGGGGCCCCTGGATCCCAAGACAGCCATGGGCAACAGGTACATCCTGGTCTTGGTGGACCATGCCACCCGGTACCCGGAGGCAATCCCTCTCAGGACAACGACGGCTCCAGTGGTGGGCCGGGCGTTAATGGGGATCTTTTCCCGTGTGGGATTCCCCAGAGAGGTGGTTTCTGATAGGGGGACCAATTTCATATCCAAGTATATGACATCCCTGTGGAAGGAGTGTGGTGTAACCTACAAGTTCACCACTCCTTACCACCCACAGGAAACGGTCTGGTGGAGAGATTCAACCAGACCTTGAAAGGCATGATCAAGGGTCTAACAGAACCCATGAGGCATAAGTGGGACGTCCTCTTGCCATGCCTGCTCTTTGCATACAGGGAGGTGCCTCAGAAGTCTCTTGGGTACAGCCCCTTTGGAGCTCCTGTATGGCCACCCTGTCAGAGGACCTCTGAGTTTGGTAAAGGAAGGCTGGGAGGCAGCTCCCAGGAAAACTCCCAGGATGTGTTTAGTTACATGCTGGCCTTTAGAAACCAAACTGCCCACTTCAGGAAACTCGCTCAGGCGAACCTAGAAGCAAGCCAGGAAGAAATGAAGAGGTGGTATGACCAGAATGCCACTCTGGTCGAATTTCAACCTGGGCAAAAAGTGTGGGTCATGGCCCCAGTGGAACCTTGTGCCTTGCAGGACAAGTGGACTGGGCCATATGAGGTGGTGGAGCACAAAAGTGACGTCACCTACCTGGTGGATTTGCAGGCTCCAAGGAACCCTTTGAGGGTCCTTCACGTGAACCGCCTCAAGCCCCACTTCGAGAGGTCCGAAGTGAGTGTGCTCTTGGCAACAGATGATGGGGTGGAAGAGGAGAGTGAGCCTCTCCCTGACCTCCTGTCTACCGAGAAGCATGATGGGTCAGTAGAGGGTGTGATCCTCTCCCCTACTCTGACTCAGGAGCAGCAGCGGGACTGTCACCAGTTGTTGGGACAGTTCGCCCCCCTGTTCTCTCTGACCCCCGGTGTTACTCACTGGTGTACCCATGACGTGGACACTGGTGACAGCCCTCCTGTGAAGCACAAGATTTACAGGTTGACTGACCGGGTCAGGGCCAGCATCAAGGAGGAGGTCTCTAAGATGTTGGCAATAGGGGTGATTGAGCCCTCCAAAAGTCCTTGGGCCAGCCCAGTGGTCTTGGTCCCAAAGGCTGCTGCAGGGGTTATTTTAGGAGTGTAACTCCCTTACCCTGACTAGGAAGGAGGGTCCCTACTTGGACAAAGGTGCACGCCCTTGCCAACTAGAGATCCCATTTCTAACAGCCGCGTATTACATTCTGCTCCAAAAGTGAGCTTCCCATTGGTGGGTGTGCAATATGAAAATGGCGAAGAGGGTTCAGCGTTTGCACACACTGTCTCCGTTCAAGCCTCTGAAGAGAAGCATATGGAGCTTCGAAACGCATCGGGCAGTTCCATTATGGAGCAGCTTCTACAAGCGGATCCTCGTCCCTGCCTATCATAAACAAAGCTGTTGATCGAGTGCTACTCACTAGGTGGACAACTTTGGAGCAGAATGTAATACGTGGCCGTCCCGCCGCGGAGTGTGCACCACCCCGTAATGTTATGGGGGCCACCCGACATGGTAACTATCATGTCGGCTATGTGAGGCCAGCAGCCGCAAACAGGATTGAGGACGCAGTCCACTTGCAGGGTCCATACAGGACAAGATTTGTGTGCTATCCGGACCACATTTCCCACAATGCACATTCTCATTCGAGCTTCCCATTGGTGGGTGTGCAATATGAAAATGGCGAAGTGGGTTCAGCGCTTGCACACACTATCTCCGTTCAAGCCTCTGAAGAGAAGCATATGGAGCTTCGAAACGCGTCGGGCATTTCCATTACGGAGCAGCTTCTACAAGCGGATCCTCGTCCCTGCCTATCATAAACAAAGCTGTTGATCGAGTGCTACTCACCAGGTGGACAACTTTGGAGCAGAATATATATATATATATATATATTTTTTATTAAACAAATGCCCGTGAGCTCTAGGGCAGCACTCGACAGTTCGCCTTTTTAAATACGAGCTTGCCGTGAACTTCCCGCTGTAATTTCCTGATGCCTGACGCGTTTCCACGGCTCACGCCGTTTCTTCAGAGGCATTGAAGCAATCAAGTGGCGCTGCGGATGCTCCATTACATATTCAAATGTCAGGCGTATTTTTATTGGTTATTTGCCCCTCGTGGGACTCGCAAAGTGGGTGCTGATATTCCAAAGCCTGTTGGGACATGTAGTCCTGGGAGCAGTCAATTATTTTCCCTGAGTGGGTTCCCAGCGCTAACTTGTGAACATTATTGCTATCTTTAAACCTTCGTAGGTAGTAGGAAGTCCGCGGCAAGACTCTCTACATATTTGGCTCCCTGTGCTGAATGGCTTGGACACAGTTCCCGCCTCAGCCTCTCATCAATTTGGAGATGGTGCTTGCCCTCACGGCAGGGCCGCCGAGTCCATAATTTTATTAAACAAATGCTCGTGAGCTCTAGGGCAGCACTCAACAGTTCGCCTTTTTAAATATCAGCTTGCCGTGATCTTCCCGCAGTAATTTCCTGATGCCTGACGCGTTTCCACGGCTCACGCCGTTTCTTCAAAGGCATTGAAGCAATCAAGTGGCGCTGCGGATGCTCCATTACATATTCAAATGTCAGGCGTATTTTTATTGGTTATTTGCCCCTCGTGGGACTCGCAAAGTGCATGCTGATATTCCAAAGCCTGTTGGGACATGTAGTCCTGGGAGCAGTCAATTATTTTCCCTGAGTGGGTTCCCAGCGCTAACTTGTGAACATTATTCCCGCCTCAGCCTCTCATCAATTTGGAGATGGTGCTTGCCCTCATGGGCAAAAAAAATAATTATTTATATATATATATATATATATATATATATATATATATATATTCACTGAAAAAACCATAGGTTTTAGGGACAGTTATAGTTAGCTGGACATTGCACTCGTACAAAACCTGTGAAATTCCCCGTTATAGTTAGTTCAGCTAACTATAACTCGCGCTCCGCAATGCACTGCTGATGATGTCACATATTACATCACTCATGACATGCTCAGTGACATCACTGATGACATCACTGATGACATCATCCAGTTACTGTGTGTTTCTGTAAAGTTTGAATATGTTTAATATATATAGGCAAAGGCGTATTGAAGAATGAGTGGGTGTATAAGTGTCTGAATGGATGATTTAGTAGGTGCGTGACTGACTCTATAAGTGAGTGATTAAACGTATCTTACTGAATGCATGGGTTAGTGACTAAACTGGGTGAATGTCTGTATCCGTCTGTCTGTTGGTGTGTAAGTGGATGCATGGATTTGCGAATAGCAACATGAGTGTCTATATGGGTTATTCATTGGTTCTCTGAGTATCTGTATGGGTGCCTGAGTTTTTGTGTGGGTGGGGTGTGTGTGACTGTACATAGATGTGTGAGTGGGTGATTCACTGGGTGCATGATTTGAAGAGTGCATCTGTGATGGACTGCTTGGGTGGGTGAGTGTGTGTATGGGTGTGTTAGTGAGTGAATGTATATCTCAGTGGTACATGTGCGAGTAACTACATTTGTAAAAGGCAGTATATATGTGTGTTAGAGTATTTAAAAGGCTATAAGTGAGAGTGTGTGATTGTGAGAGTGGCTGTATGGATGCGTGTGTGCTTGTATCAGTTATTGTATAAGAGCGTAAGAATATGCTAGTATTTGTATGCGTAAGTGAGTTGGTGTGTGTATAACTGTATAGGTGAGTAAATGGGTGTGTGATTAATTTTTTGCATGACTGACTAGGTGTGTGAGTACCTCTATGGATGAGTGGCGGTGTGTGAGTGTTTATATAGGTGTATGAGTGCATATGATAGTCCTGTACTGAGTGACCATAAGTATGAGTGACTGTACGGGTGAGTGAGTGGATGTGTGCATAGACCTATGAATCAGTGAGTGGGTATGTAGTTATTGGTGTTGGAGTGTCTATGGTTTTGCGAATGGCAGTCTGTAATTTAGAGTGGGTGTATCAAAGGTTATATTAGGGTGTGAGAAGATGCATGAAATTATCACATGGATGATGTCATCAGTGATTTCATCAGTGATGTCATTTGAGATGTCATCAGTGATGTCACTGACCATGTCATGAGTGATGTAATATGTGATGTCATCAGCAGTGCATTGCGGGGGCGCGAGTTATAGTTAGCTGAACTATAACGGGGGAATTTCACGGGTTTTGTACGAGTGCAATGTCCAACTAACTATAACTGTCCCTAAAACCTATGGTTTTTTCAGTGAATTTCAAAGGTTTTTTAAATGCTAATTTCTAACTATAACGTGTCTGAAACCTATGGTTTATTCAGTGAATTTCAAAGGTTTTTTAAATGCTAATTTCTAACTATAACGTGCCTGAAACCTATGGTTTTTAAGTGAATTTCAAAGGTTTTTTAAATGCTAATTTCTAACTATAACGTGCCCCGCCCCCTCCCTTCACCACTTGTAAACGCGCCCCGTGGCGCGTTTTAAGTTGGGGTATTAAGTCCCCTTGAATCCTGAGGGTCCCTGGAGTCCAACTAGCCCACCATGTACCTCCAAAAGCGCCACAGAGCTGCGTTGCAGAGAGGTGTAAATGGGTCGTGGCCTCTGAACACCTCTCTCGCAACGCAGCTCCCTGGCGCATACTGGAGGTTCCTGGTGGGCTAGTTGGCCTCAGGACCCCAGCATCCAAGGGGATTACTTCCCCTTCTTACAACGCGCCAGGGGCGCGTTTGCAGACTGCTGCAGGGAGGGGGCGGGGCCTCCCGGCACGATGCCGGTCTTTTTTTTTTGCTTTTTTTTATGGGAGGGGGCTGCGTGGACCCCCTTCCTCGGCCACTTTGGCCCCGGGACCCCATCCCCGGGGCATGCCCTCTTTTAAAAAAAAATATATATTTTGAGGGGGCTGCGTGGCCCCCTCCTCAGGCCATTAAGGCCCGGGGACCCCATCCCCGGGGCCGGCCTTTACGTTTTTTGGGGTTTTTTTCAAAAATGTTCTTCTTGGGGAGGGGGCTGCGTGGACCCCCTCCCGGGCCACTAATGGCCCCGGGGACCCCATCCCCCGGGGCCTGGCCTCTCGTTGGGGACGTCCCCAATCCCCGCACGGTCCCGCCGGCTCCCCGCGTCCTGCGGGAGCCGGCATTGCTTTCCATAAGGGAGCTGCTGACATGCAGCTCCCTTATGGAAAGCAATCTGCTTGCTTCATTGAAGCGAGAGCAGGTTTCCCTGCTCTCGCTTCAATGAAGCAAGCAAGTTTGCAATGACAGGGCGGGAGCCGCGAGGCTCCACGTCCTGCCATTGCAAACAGCAGTGTCCCGGGGTAGGCACCCGGGACACTGCAGGAGCCGGCCCTGGGCGGTGGCAGTCCCCAGGGCCACCACATGCTCCAGGAGGGGGCCGCGCGGCCCCTCCCAACACATGTGCACAGCCCCGGGAGGTGGTGATCCTCGGGGCTCGGGGTTCGAAACGGACCCCCACATTCCAATTGTTAGTGCCCCGGGGAGGTGGCAGTCCCCGGGGCATGTGGGGGGGCTCGAGCCCCCCCACACAGGTAATTTAATTATAAAAAAAAGAAGCCCCGGGTCTGCGGGAGGGACGAGTGCCCTCCCGCACCATTTTTATTTCAAAGCCCCGGGGGGTGGCGAGCCCCGGGGCTTAGGGGGGGTCTTAGAGGCCCCCCACACATTTTTATTAACCCCCCGCATGCCCCTGGGACTTGGCCCACCCGGGGGCCAAATCCCATCGAAGCACGGGAGACCGCGCTTCGTTTTTTTTTTTTCTCGGCAGGATCCGCCCATCCTAAGCGCATCCCGCCGATTTTTTTTTTTAACAAAATGCTTTTTTTGGCCCTGGGGGTCCTTGTGGGACCCCCTAAGCAGGCCTAGGGGTTCAGGGTGTTTCTACCCTGCCCCCTTTTTGCGTTTTGCGCGTTTTTTTCCCTGTTTTCTTGTGCCTCGGTTCTACCGAGGAACAAGATGGCTGCCAACACTTCCTGGTTTGGAGTGTTGACAGCCAATTAGCATACAGCTCGTGATTGGGAAGGTGCGCTCAGGGTGTGCGGACCCTCCGCGGCCATAGATATATATGTGGTTTTACTTTTGATTTTCTCAGCAACTACTGAACGGATTTACACCATTTAACAAAAAGGGTTCTTTCTGAACCAAGAACTACCTCTTTGCCAAATTTGGTGTAATTCCGTTCAGCAGTTCGGGCTGTAGCCGTGTCTAAAATTTCCTATGGGAATTAACATGGAGAAAACACGTTTTGGGACCCCCCTTTTTCTCGGCCCCGCTTGCCGAATCACCCCGAAACTTTCAGGATAGGGAGCGGACCGGAGCGCCCCACAGTATTGAGAATTTCGCGAACATTCGTCAACCGGCGCCAAAGTTATTTCAAATAGAATGTTGTGAATTTCCTATGGAAAATAGGTCCTAACTATAACTATCTACTGGCGACCGCCAGTAGATAATATATATATATATTGTTTTTTTCTCCAAAGGTCCTCGCTTTCAGAAGGCACTCGGCAGCTCCCCCATTCCTCGGCAGTACGATATCTGTTGGTCAGCCCTACGTGTAAAAACAATATTACACGGCCGTCCAGCCGTGCAGAAGAGCACCTTCTTGAATACAAAGAGGCTGAGGCTGGTAACTAAGCCCGACCGAACAGCACAGTGAGCCCAACTACTAAAGGAAAGTGTCCTGGCAGACGATTTCCTACATAGGAAGAAAATGACTTCAACTTTGTTTGGCGCATGGAGCCCACTACGGGTAACAATATATCCCTAAGGGACCACATGTCCCAGCATGCAGTTGCAATCCACAACGTACTAACGCCATCAATTAAATAAATTGCATGCACCACAGAGAGGTCACAAGCACCAGAACTGTGAAGCAAGCCCCTGAAGGGAGGCGGACGGCCTCGAAACGCGTAGGGCTGACCAACAGACATCGCACTGCCGAGTGCCGAGGAATGGGGGAGCTGTCGAGTGCCTTCTGAAAGCGAGGACCTTTGGAGAAAAAATAATAATAATTATATATATATATATATATATATATATATATATATATATATATATATATATATATATATATATATATATATCAGTCCTTGTGTTGCTTCTTCCGCCCCACTCGGCCCGTGATAAATGGAGCGTACACACGGCGAAGCCCACCGGAAATTTTGTATTTTTCAAGATCCAAGTAATTACGCTCTCTCAGGGCAGTCCAATTGTAAAGTTTTTATTACCAGTTACGCGTTTCGGGAACACAGTCCCCTTGCTCACACACTGGGCAATCGGTAACACCACCACACTTATAATGAATAGACATAGTTAAGGGACAATCCACTTCCTTGGATGGGTAAATTACTGTGATAAAACGGCCTCCATTTTGTAATGGGTTATTTTACAATTCATATGGATACCAATTGCATATTCACATATATAACTACATAATAATGGTTATATACAGCAGTAATGCTAACATTGTATGTGTATGTTGCTTGCTGATCATAAATACATAAAGCCCAATCTAATAGAACTGACACCGGACAATCCATTTTCTTAGATAAGAGAATTACTGTGGGTAAAACGGCATCCATTTTGAAATGGGTTCCTACATACAGAACAGGTACAAATTGCATAATTCTAAATTGTTACTTCATAGTATTAATTACATATGGCATTTGTACAAGCATGTTAATTGTGTTACTTGGAACCACATGTGAAAGTAGCAACAATCTCAAAACCAGGTTTACTAACTGTTTAGATGGACAAACTTATTCTGTTATAACATCCTGTCATATCAGACAGATGGAGGGTGTAATCGCTCTAGTGGCTAAAGCAACATAATTAACTTGGTTACTTCCCTATTGGACATCTATATACAGTATATCATGATACTCCTACATTCAAAGATACTGGCAATTATATCAAAAATAATGCATAATTCCGGCGCCAAGTGGCACATTGGTCATAACCGTATCCAAACAACTAGGGACTCCTAATCTATAAGGCAACATGACAGGAATATGCTGTATCCGTATGATATTGCTCATAAACCATATCCAAGCAACTACGGACTCCTATTCTATAAGGCATTAATAACAGAAATATACTATGTCCGTGTGTCCAAACATACTTGAAGTAGAAATATCCTCTATAAATATGAAAATCAAAGTCAGTGGTGTACCCGACGTCAACAACTGAATATATAAAGAACTCTTTCACTAACCGTGTATACAGTGCAAATATCAAAAAATCGTGAAATAATCAAGTGAAAATTGTGTCATAATATCATGTATTAAAACTCAAAAGAATTATTGTAAATTAATTATCTTATCTTTAACCATCTCGAGTGCTGATTCCTCAAGGTCTCGAAGAAAAGGGTAGGTGACCTCTACTGCTACATACAGGTAAATATAGGTCCCTTCCTTTCCTCCTGTAAATAAAAGAGCAACAAATAAAAGTTAAAACTCTGAACCAGCACAAGATAAAGAAAGGTCTTTTAAACACATGCAAAGAAGTAAGGATACAGTGTACAAGCACAAATTTCAAGCCTACAGCTGTGTCTGGGTTGTGATAGAAAGAGGCTAGAAATTGCTCAGGTGTCCCTACTCTTCCTGTAAGTGTATAATCAATTCCTAATCTTGATTGTGGCCCCATGGGCTTTTTGTCTGTAAATCGATTATGTGCCATGATTCACGTTTCCTTAGGAGGAGTGTACGGTTTCCCCCTCTTTTTTTCACTTGGACCTGTTCAATGATAAAGTATCTCAAAAGTGAGCTGTTGGAAAGATGAAATTCCTCAAAGTGGCGCGCAACTGGGTAGTGTTTATCTTTGTTATGTATAGCCCATAGATGTTCCAGTATACGTTTTTTCGCTGCAAAAGTGGTGCTCCCTACATACCTCATCTTGCAGGGGCATTCAAGTACGTAGACAACATACGCAGTGCTACAAGTAAGAAATTGTTTTATGGTTTTGGTAACGTTAGATGTATCGTATGTTTTGACCATAAAGCTATACTTGCACGCTTTGCAGTGTCCACAGGGAAAAAATCCCTGTAGATTGTGATGGTGTTCCCTCTGCTGTGTAGTGATGTCTCCTCGCACTAGAATGTCTCTAAGACTTCTGCCTTTTCTGTATGTTATCATGGGGCGGTCTGGCAAGTCCTGCCCGACAACTGGATCACTTTTCAGGATCCTCCAGTTATCGTTTAGGATTTTTGCTACTTGTTTAGATTCCTCATTGTAGGTAAGAATAACTCTACTCACGTTATTTTCCTTTGTTATGGGCTTTTCTTGGAGGGTAAGATCTCTGTTTATTTGTTGTACTTTTTAATAGCTTTTTTGATCACCCAATTGGGATACCCCCGTTCTTTAAATCTTTTCTGCATCGTCTTACTTTCAACTTCAAATGCTTCATTAGTGCTGCAGTTTCTTTTTGCTCTCAGCAGTTCCCCGAATGGAATGCTCCATTTGAGCACATCCGGGTGGCTGCTGAGAGCATGGAGAAGGCTGTTTCCTGCTGTACTTTTTCTGTGCAGCTTAGTGTTCAGTTTGTCACCATCGGTTATTACCACTACATCTAAGAACTCAATTGATTCTCTGCTCATGTTGTATGTGAGTTTGATATTCCAGTTGTGAGTGTTTAATAATTCAATGAATCTGATGGCACTCTCCTCACTGCCTTTCCAAATTAGGAAAATATCATCTATGTAGCGGAGCCAGGTGGTAACCTGACTCCACATCTGATGCATATCGGGTGCCTTACGTATTTCTTCCTCCCATGCCCCCAGAAACAAGTTGGCAAAGCTGGGGGCGAAGCAAGTCCCCATCGCTGTGCCAAGTGTTTGTTTGTAGATCACATCATTGAACAAAAAAATATTGTTAGTGAGACAAAATCTTATCATCTCAACCAACATATTCGTGTGTTCAAGGTACCTGATAGGTCTCTGTTCTAGAAAATGTTGGCAAGATCTTATCCCTAGATCATGATCAATGATAGTATACAATGCGTTTACATCCATTGTTATCAAAATAAGATCATTTGCCCATTGTATAGTTTGTATTTTTTTCAGAAAGTCTTTGGTATCCTTAACATGTGATGGTAGATCTGTAACATAGTTTCTGAGAAAATAGTCAACGTATTTTGAGATGTTTTCGGTGACACTCCCAATCGAGGAAACAATGGGTCTCCCTGGTGGTGTAGTAGGATTCTTATGTATTTTTGGGAGTAGATAAAAAATAGGGAGTCTTGGGTAATCACGTTTTAGGTAACAAAATTCTTCCCAGTGTAATATGCCATTAGTTCTCCATCCATCTAATCTTTCCCACATAGCTGTGATACTTTGGTTATATTCCCTGATGTCGCTTTTGGAGTAGAAGTGTTTATTCTCTAGTTGTCTCAATGCTTCTTGTATGTACATTTCTTTGTCCCATATCACTATGTTCCCTCCTTTATCCGAAGGGCGGATCACTATAGTGTTGTCTTTAGCCAGAGATTGTATTATTTCATTTTGAGTTTGAGATATATTCCAATTCGTGACTCTTTGTTTCTTTTGTTCTCGAGTCTTGATAAGTTCTTGCATCATGATATCATGGAACGTATCGATATTGTCATGGGAAAGGTTAGGGTAGAATTTGGATTTGAAATCTGTCATGGCTGCTTGGTCAGTGATGATGTCCATACTTGCTAGTGTCTCTGTTTCTTCTGGATCTGTTTCTGCCAGCAAACTCTGAATGGCTAGGAGAGGACCCACATCTCTAACACACAGTATATCATTCTCTGTCGGTATAATGTTCGGGGCCTGGTGCATAGAGTTCATGGCATCCGGCATTTTCTCTGATCCTTCTTGTTGTGATTTCTGTAGTTTATGCCATTTTTTTAATTTCACTTTTCTGATATATTTGAACATATCAATTCTTGTTTCTGGGTAGTTAAAGCGATTGGTGGGGCAAAAGGAAAGACCTAGGCACAGCGTTCTTTGCTCTAATGTAGAGAGTGGTCTATTAGATAAATTAACAATAGTTTTGCTTACCATGTCATTATCCATCATTATTTCTTGGAGGTGGTTGCCTTGTTTCCCACTGGCATTTTTTCTCGTCCTCAGCCTCTTCTGTTCCCTCTGTTTGTCTCGCTTTCTTCTCCGCTTGTTTCATCCATATTTCTTCCCCGGCCTCTCCCTCTCTGTCCTCTGCCTCTCCCTCTTGTTCTCGGGGTAGGTGTTGCTCTCGGAGTTTGCCTTCCTGTTCTCATGTTGCGAAACTCATCTAAAAAAGTTGTAGGGACTCCAGTTTTCTCTTGTCTGTTTGGTCATCTTTCATTTCCTTGGTTCTGGACTTCATCAGCATCGCTGCTAGTAATTGAATCAGTTCCACTGGCAATCTCACTTAGTTCTTCAATAGGTTCACCTTGCCTTAATTTTTCGTATAAATAGTCATATAGGTGAGAATCCGGCCTGATTCATAGTCAATGCAGTCTCGGTGGAGTTTCCTTTGCTTTCTTGTCTTGATGTCCTCCTCGTATCCTTTCATCCGTGTTTTAAGTTCTTCCACATACTTTCTAATTGTTTCCTGTTCTTTATGGTGTTTCAGTTCGTCTTCCAACATTTTAAGTTCTTTCAATATTTCTTCCCTGTCTTCCCAAGCGTATTTGACAAGAATTGTCAGCATATTTTTGGAGCTCTGGGACGAGTTTTGTGACCATTCCTCGAGCATTTTAGGGTTAGGGGATTCATACGATGAAGTGGTGTATATCCTCAGGTCCCGTGGGACCATATCCTTATCGATGTAGTCTTGTAAGAATATGGCCTCCCACCACTTTCTCGGCCCCCGCTTGCCGAATCACCCCGAAACTTTCAGGATAGGAGCGGACCGGAGCGCCCCACGAGTATTGAGAATTTCGCGAACATTCGTCAACCGGCGCCAAAGTTATTTCAAATAGAATGTTGTGAATTTCCTATGGAAAATAGGTCCTAACTATAACTATCTACTGGCGACCGCCAGTAGATAATATATATATATATTGTTTTTTTCTCCAAAGGTCCTCGCTTTCAGAAGGCACTCGGCAGCTCCCCCATTCCTCGGCAGTACGATATCTGTTGGTCAGCCCTACGCGTTTCGAGGCCGTCCACCACAGAGACGTCACAAGCGCCAGAACTGTGAAGCAAGCCCCTGAAGAGAGGCGGACGGCTTCGAAACGCGTAGGGCTGACCAACAGATATCGTACTGCCGAGGAATGGGGAGCTGTTGAGTGCCTTCTGAAAGCGAGGACCTTTGGAGAAAAAACAATATTACACGGCCGTCCAGCCGTGCAGAAGAGCACCATCTTGAATACAAAGAGGCTGAGGCTGGTAACTAAGCCCGACCGAACAGCACAGTGAGCCCAACTACTAAAGGAAAGTGTCCCGGCAGACGATTTCCTACATAGGAAGAAAATGACTTCAACTTTGTTTGGCGCATGGAGCCCACTACGGGTAACAATATATCCCTAAGGGACCACATGTCCCAGCATGCAGTTGCAATCCACAACGTACTAACGCCATCAATTAAATAAATTGCATGCACCACAGAGACGTCACAAGCACCAGAACTGTGAAGCAAGCCCCTGAAGGGAGGCGGACGGCCTCGAAACGCGTAGGGCTGACCAACAGACATCGCACTGCCGAGTGCCGAGGAATGGGGGAGCTGTCGAGTGCCTTCTGAAAGCGAGGACCTTTGGAGAAAAAAAAAAAAATTATATATATATATATATATATATATATATATATATATGATTTCCAAGCAGTTTGCCCAACGCCGTATGCCTGCCCTTCGAAGCCGTGGCAGCAAAAACCACACAAATTCCAAACAATCCTTATGCACTCGAAAAGGAAGCGGCACACCGTTTCTGTTCTCATTTGTCATGCATTTATGATCTTTTGATCTCAGATCAGTATTTATAGGGTGTGTGATTTTTATGATCTTGCTTACAATTTCGTCATCTTGATATGCAATTATGATTTTTCCTTGTGCCGCATGTGAATTGATAGGATGACTCAGATTTTTTAATTCATTTATGCGGACATAATATATGTCACATGATTGTCTAAATACTGATTGCCATTGTGGTATATTTGCCACACATCAAGGAATTCTTGTGTATGAAAATTAATGAATTTTCTTTTAAAAATGTCAATTTGAATTATTCTAACTTTGAATGACTGATGCCAATTTGAAATGCGCAAACTTTATTAACCATAGGAGGTGCACAACTAGAATTACCTGAATCTTTCTACTATGTCCATTGAGTCACATGGTAACCTTATCGTCGCACAGCCCCTCTTTTATCAAATTGTATCCATTTGAGATTATCACGAATTTGGAGGGTATCTTTGCTCGTTAATTTCTAAGGAGCACTTATGATGACATAAAGCAAATTCAGGTATATTTTACACGCCCGTATCGTATTCTTGGTAAAACACCCATTAGGATGTTTTTTATTTCCATTATGACGTTGCATGTATTTTTACGGCACTGAGGGCAGTGATTTTCAAACTTGACAAAGGCCGCCTGGCCGAAACGGGTTGTTTTTTTGCACATTAAAACTACCTGTGGACAGAAACGGTGTGCCGCTTCCTTTTCGAGTGCATAAGGATTGTTTGGAATATATATATATATATATATATATATATATATATATATATATATATATATATATGACTTTCCAGAGATTCCCATAAAGCGATCACTCGGAGATATATTCAGTTTTCAAAGTTGGTATTTATTCCAGATAGGTAACGCGTTTCGCTTGACCAGCAAGCTTGATCACACAGTGAGTCTGGGAAACTGACAAGCAATACATAGGGGTAATAGAAACCGAAGAGGGTGCGCACACATGAAACTTCAATGAGAGCCGGCATCCATTTTGGAACATGTAAAGTACTAAGTGATATACAGTAATTAAATTAAATTAAATTAAACCTCCTACTTTATGCACATTATATTGGCCTGAGAGTAATTCATTTCTTATGTTTCATCATCTAAAGCCCCTTATTTTCAAATTTTCAATTTTTGCCGTTGTGCCCATTAATATCCGGATATTAATGGGCTACAACGGCAAAAATTGAAAATTTGAAAATAAAGGGGCTTTTAGATGATGAAGCATAAGAAATGAATTACTCTCAGGCCAATATAATGTGCATAAAGTAGAGGTTTAATTTAATTTAATTACTGTATATCACTTAGTACTTACATGTTCCAAAATGGATGCCGGCTTCTCTCATTGAAGTTTCATGTGTGTGCACCCTCTTCGGTTTCTATTACCCTATGTATTGCTTGTCAGTTTCCCAGACTCACTGTGTGATCAAGCTTGCTGGTCAAGAGAAACGCGTTACTATCTGGAATAAATACCAACTTTGAAAGCTGAATATACCTCCGAGTGATCGCTATGGAATCTCTGAAAGTCAAATGATGTCCGAGCGTGCTCCGCCGGCAATAAGCGATCCTCTGCATAGGGCGAGGGGAGACAGCAGGAGCAGAAACGGAAAATATATATATATACGGGCACAAAGACGCGTTTCGAGCTCAACAGCTCTTGGTCACATGACCTTTACCTTGAGTACACATTTTTTATAACTGTGGCTAGCGTCCCACACGACGCAGACATAGAAAAAAGACTGTATGCATACCCAACTTCCCAATTCCAAATAGTGTTAAACATGTACATAACACATTTATACAAAACAAAATTATAATACATTTGACCTCATGTGTTTTGCAAACCAAATTATTTTATACAATTTGACTAAATTTACGTGATATAAATGTCTTCATTTCCAAACTGATTTAAGTTCATAGAAAGACCGCTATTTCAGATATATTTGGTTAAAAACCATACTTCATATATCACCACTCAATTCATTATGGGTATAGTACCCCTTATTTATATGTCACATTGCATAGATTTCTGTCGATTAGTTTGAAGCTTTCCAAGATGAAATGGTTTCTTTATCAGACCCTTAATAGATTAAACATGTAATCATGGTATAGTACCTCATGACGTAATATCCTAATTCACTAACTTAAAAAGGTTCCACTGGATCATATACCCAATTGATACCTAAAAAAGAGAGAGCGGTTGTTTGTAGAAACATCCGGTTCCCCGTGCTCATACTTTCTATATTTAGCTGTGAGGAAGGTGATCAGGTAAATCCATAGTGGATCTGTAAAAAAAAACCACAATAAACAATTCAATTAATAACATATTCTATACATTCTATGCAATATAGTGAACTCAATATTAATGAGTCCTAAGAATATTAGTGGAATTGAAATATGCAGTCTTAGAGAAACACATTCTGATTCTAAAATTAGTTTGTCATTGTATCTCGAAATATTGTCACACCTTGCTTTGATTTTCAAATTAGCAAAACACATATCAAATGAGGGATACAAAAAGAAAAAAGTGGGGGATGGCTTTAAACAGGGAATATTTATAGTGAGTTTAAAAATTCTATATAATGTGTAAACTCCAGTTCCTGAATTCGTTGTTTATAAAGGGCAGAATTACAGATGCACATGCATCTCCTAGTCATTATTCATTCCAAATGGAAAAACACTCCCTGCTTGCAAAATAAATCTAGATTCAGATCTCCTAAGCGATTGGACTCGATTGCCTCCCCTTGGATTCTTGGGGATGGTATCTAGAGCTAAATATTTAGTTGCGGTCCAATCCCCATTATGTGCCTGGTTAAAATGCCTAGCAGTACTGTAGCTGAAATCTTTGTTCGTGATGGCTCGCCAATGCTCTAAGATCCTCTTCTTCACAGGAAAAGTGGTGGATCCAATGTACCACTTGCCACAAGGGCAAGTGATTACATAGATTACAAAATCCGTCCCACAACTGATGTTTTTCCTTATGATCCACTGTCTATTGGTTCTCTGTAATTTTACTTCACTGACATTCTGGCTGTTACTGCACGCTTTACATTTTCCACACTTGTGGAAACCACCAGTTTTTTCAAGCCAGGTGGATTTGCGGTGTTCCATATGACTCCTGACTAACATGTCTTTAAGAGAGGGGCCCTTTCTGTATGTTATGGACGGATGGTGTCCCAATTTTTCTCTCAACATCTGATCCTGTGTGAGAATATCCCACCTTCTCTTGATTATTCTGCTAAATAGTGCAGATTGGGTATTGTACGTTGTGATCAACCTGATCGGTGATCCCTCTCCACTTTGTTTGGTTTTTGGTGCTTGGTAGAGGGCTTCGTTTCTCTTTATGGAGTCAGCTCTATTTTCACCCAATTTCAGCATTTTAGGGGAATAACCTCTGGTTCGAAATCTAGCTTTCATCTCTTTTTTATTTCTCTGATAATTAGCCTCAGAGCTGCAGTTTCTTTTAGCTCTTAAGAACTCACTAAATGGAATGCTCCATCTAAAGTTGGGGGGATGACAGCTAGCTGAGTGTAGTATAGATTTACCCGCTGTTGTTTTCCTAAACAGATCTGTTACCATTTGGTTGTTTTCAATTGTCAGTCTAATGTCAAGAAAGTCTACTGTTTGTTGGCTATGATGCATAGTAAATTTGAGATTAACAGTGTTTTGATTTAATTCATTGACAAACTGTAAGAGTTCTGCTTCTCCACCCTCCCATACAAAAAAGACATCGTCGATGTACCTTAGCCATATATTCACTTTACTTGTCCAATGTTCCATGCAATCACTCCAGAGCACCTGCTTCTCCCACCAGCCCACCAATAGGTTGGCGTAGCTGGGAGCGAAGCAGGTGCCCATCAGTACCCTGTATCTGTTTGTATAGTTGTCCGTTGAACAAAAACACATTTTCAGTCAAACACATCTCTTTCATTTGTAACAACATGTTTGTATGTGATAGTAGATGCAAACTTCTTGTTTTTAAAAATGCTCACAGGCCTTGAGACCGTCTCTGTGTCTAATGTTAGTATAAAGACTTTCGACGTCCAAGCATACTAACCATTGATCATCATTCCAAAGTAAGTTTTCAATTTTTGCAAAAATCCTTCGTATCTCTCACATACGAGGTTAAATCTTTCACATATCCAGACAGAAAATAGTCAACATAGACAGATACTTTCTCAAAAAGACTGTTTTTTGATGAAACTATTGGGCGCACTGGTGGATGTAGCGGTTCCTTGTGTACCTTAGGGAGTAGGTAGAGAGTTGGAATTGTTGGTGTACTATTTTTCAAAAATTGCTGCTCATCCCAATTTAATAAGTTGTCATCAGACCACTTTTTTAACAGATTGTTAAATCTATTGTGTAATCCTACTAGATAAGATTTATCCACTCGTGTAACATACAGTGTCATTAAGTTGCCTCATAGCCTCATGTATGTAGTCTATACAAACAATGTGATTCCGGTTTTTTGGCAGGCACAACAACTGGTGCAAGTGTTGGGGCTGAATCCAAGCCCTGAATCAATTTTCAAAACAAAGGATGCATCACTCTCAAATCCAATATCCAACATTTATTTTCTTAAAGCATGTAATGCTTCACCAACGCGTTTCAGCCTCACAGGGCCTGTATCATGGTAGGTGAGTCTTTCTTTCATTATACTATTTATACTTTCACATTAGCCTCCAATGCGGCATTGTGGGAATCGTAGTTCATCATTCGCAATTAACATTTAACATTTACATTTTCAAATAACATTTAAATTCCTCATTCAATGTACAAAACGACTGTTCTTTTTACTTTGCACATAATTTTAGTGCTCGTATTTTGTTATTTCGCTAGCATGGTAATAACGTTATTGGTATAGTACTTTAGTATTTAGCAAATCCACATTGCAACTCAATCTAAGTCAAAGAGTGGCTTTTCCCAAGGATTACGTGTGGTCTGTATCATCTATATTAGTATTATAATTATTCCGCTATTGTTCCCAGTGTTATTTAAATAAATACACATTCGAATCCCTTCTGCTTACTCAGGAAAAATATTACAGCTATTTCATTAATTTGTTTAATCTACAAACATGTTGCAGTAACATTCATAATTCTTATTTATTGAGGGTTTGGTACCCTTAATTATCCATGGTTTATCAGTGTCCTCCACTTTTAGTCTTTTTGATTACCTCTTGTATGTCGACACAATCGTTTCACAAATGTCCAGTTATATACAATCTATTTTGAAGGTTTCCATACGGCTGCCATTTCCCATTTTGGTTGATCTTCATTATTAATCATAGATGTACACATAATTCTTTGTCATTGTTTATTCCTGATGGTGCCTTGGTCTTCAACCTTATGATACAACGCGATTCCAATTGTCGTAGTTTCCTCATTCTGTCACCACCACGTTCGTTGTTTGTTATTGCATGAATACCAAAGAAATTCATTGCCTTCCAATTGCTCTCTTGGCATTGTACCATGTGTTTTGCTGTAGCATAAGTCATGTCTTTGTTCTTCACAGCTCTTATATGTTCAAGAATTCTTTTCTTTAACATGCAGATTGTTCTCCCCACATATTGTTGTCCACAATTGTATTGAATGACATATATTACAAATTTTGTGGTACAGGTGATTTTTTGTTTGATTTCAATTGTTTTTCCATCCTTGTCATGTACGTTTATTCTGTTTACTCCAATTTTGCAAGCTTTGCAAATATTGCATTTTGAGAAACCCTTTTGTTGTTCTTCTAACCAGTTTCCGTTGGATTTTTCTTGAAAGTGGCTTTGTACCAGCATATCTTTTAATGATTTTGTTTTTTTGTATGTTACCAATGGTCTTGATCCTAATAAAGTTCCTATGTCAGGATCATTAGAGATTAGATGGCAATATTTTTGCATTTTGTTGATAATTCTTCCACTTTCTTTACTATATGTGATTATCAATCTTGGAGTTTCCGGATTCTGCTTTGTTGCTACTTGGTTCTCCCCTGGGACATTGTTGGAGATGGCCCTGGGGAGTAGCAGACCCCAGGGTCATCTAGGGCTCTAGGAAGGTGGCCGTGCAGCCCCCCTCTTTCAAGTAGTTAGTCCCAGGGAGGTGGTGGTCCCCGGGTCCTCAACAGGCCCTCTTAATTATTCATTTTGTGCCCCGGTAAGGTGGCGGTCCCCGGGGCAGCTGGGGAGCCCGTGGCTCCCCCGCAAATATGTTATTTCAGCCCTGTGGAGGTGGTGGTCCTCGGGCTGGGGGGGAAGGCCATAGGGCCTACCCTGCATTGTTTACAAAATAATGTATGTGCCCCGGGTAGGTGGCGTCCCGGAGGGAGCAGCGTGGCTCCCCTGCATATTATTACTGCCCCAGGGAGGTGGCGGTCCCGGGGCTGTGGGGGATGTCCTAGAGCCTCCTTGCACTCCTTTAAGAAAATCTGTGTGACCTGGGGAGGTGGCAGCCCCCGGGGCAGCGGGGGTGGCGGGGCGTGCCCCCTGCATTTCTATACTATGGTGCCCCAGGGAGGTGGTGGTCCCCAGGACAGTGGGGGAGCCGCACAGTTCCCCACAGGAAATTTACATTTACTGCTTCGAGGAGGAGGCGGTCCCCAGGGCTGAGGGGGCCGAGCGCCCCCCTGAATTTCTATACTATAGTGCCCCCGGGAGGTGGCGGCCCCTGGGTCTTTGCAATAGCCTAGGAGGTGGTTCCCATAAGCCCCCCTCCTTTATTATGATAAGCTGCATACCCCCAAGATTTGGCCCATCCGGTGGCTTAATGAAAAAGATGCACGGGAGCCAGCATGTCTTTTTTTTTATTTTGCCACGGATTTTCAGATCCACCTGTGAATTTGCGACAACATTTTTAAAAAAATGCATTTAACCCCGTTGGGGGGGCAAGGTATTCCTACCCTGCCCCCTTTTCATTCTTTTTTACTTTTTATGTGGGACTTGGCTTCAAGCTGAATCCCAATATGGCTGCCAACACTTCCTGGTTGAAGTGTTGGCAGCCAATCAAATTTTAGTAGGATTCGCGAGTCCACTGCAAGGACTCGTGTGCTCAGACATCTAAATTTTTAAAACTTTAATATCTCTGAAACTACTGAGCGGATTTACACCAAATCACAAAAAGCACGCTTTCTGGTCTAACATCTAGCTTACTGCCAAATATGGTGTCATTCCGTTCAGCAAATCGGGCTGTAGTCATGTTCAAAAAATGAAAAATACCCACAGACATGACAAAGGAAAAATGCATTTTGGGACCCTCCTTTTTTCTCAGTCCCCGCTTGACGGATCAACCTGAAACTTTCAACACAGCAGCTGAAACAAAAATGGGAAGTGTTTTGAAACTTTCATTAAGATTCAGTCAACTTAGACACCTACAAGAAATTCCTTGGCAAGAATCAGGTCAAATATCAAACGAGAATACTGAATTACTTCCACCTGCAGCCCACTTTACTTTTACCCTATCCCAAACCAGACATTTGGTCCCCATACTTGAATGCTCTATCTGATAGCATTTTAAAAGGCAACCCAATCACATCATCATGGCATGGCGCTGTCATCATACCCATCCATAAAAAAGGTGAAAGAACTAATCCCTCAAATTATAGACCCATAAGCTTGCTAGATAACCAACGCCAATATTGATGTTTGCAGATGACGCCCTGCTAATCTTTCGGACACCTATGGGCCTGCAATCGGAATTGAATGACTTTGTTACCTTTTGTGGCGAAAGGGGATTAGAATTAAATCAGTCCAAATCTAAAGACATGACGATAAATCCCCACAAAAACTGTAGAGGCAATGTGACTATTGAGGGGCTTCCTCTTGAAAAATTCTCACACTTTGACTATCTCGGGGTGAGGTTAAGTGATACCCAAACATGGGGCCCCAGATGGAAAAAAGCAAAACTACTCTTCATCAGAAAGCTTCTGCAATAGTGAGGAGATATAAGGCTGCATCAGGAGGAGCTGTATCCCCGGTTACTACAATATACAGAGCCTCATCTGTAGCATCAGCAATATATGGAGCAGAGATTTGGGGCTATGCTATGGCAGAGATTTGAACTAAAATAGAAAATAAGTTTATTAAGGCACTTTTTAAACTTCCCTCAAGTTCACCTGTTACCCCATTGCGATTAGACCCAGCCCTCAACCCTATTCATCTAATTGTTTTATTAAAACCTCTGATATATTGGGTTAGATTATGGCCCACTCATGACCTGGCAACATACAGAGACTGTGTAAAAGATCTGCTAGCTCTCGATAGAGACGAGAGAACTCCATGGCTGAAGAATATCAAAGAAACATCATATAGAATAGGAATGAGTGAGCTATGGACCTCCCCTGAACTAATTGTCAAAGGAGATGCATTATGAGTAAAACAGTTGTAGTGGGAGGCAGTCCTATTGCAAACGCGGGAAGCTCACCAGACCAACAGCCTAACAGGCAAGTTTTTGAACCACAAGTGTGCACCAAGGTTTGAACCATACATGGACAGAATGTACCCATTCCAGTCTAAATGCTTATATGTGCAATATAGATGCAGGCTACTCACATTGAGAACACACACTTCAAAATGGGCTAACGTACCCCCTCACTCCGATTCTTGCCCAAATTGTCCCAATGTAGAGGAATCAGAGACCCACTTCATGTTTTTTTGCCCTTCATATAGGAATTTGCGGAAAAAAAGGGTTGTTAGCTGCATGTAAACTTATGGGAGTGAGGCACTACTGGGAAGCCGCAAGACTCTTTAAGAGTGATACTAGAGAACTTTTAGCCTACGCGGTTTCCCGGTACTTGTACAGTGCCTGGATACAACGGAAGAAGGCCCTTGTTAATCGCGAAACATGATAGATAAATTGAAAGAGTTAGCCCTAGCAGGATACTTAGGAAATGTTTTTTTATACTGTTATATGATTCTTTTTAGACTGCTATTTGCACATGTCCTCTTACATAATTATATGAATTTTCCCCTGATTGTTAGTTGCACCAGAGGATATGTTCTTATCATAGACTGATTGATATTGCTCGATCTAAGGCCAGCAGCTATTAGTAAGTGGTTCGTTATTAAGGGATTCAGCTAGAACTCCACCTTAGTATCTAGTACTTTATAGTAATCACTAAATTGCACCTCAACCGATTGTTATGCTTGGAAAACTTTTTAAGCAGATACTTCAATGTCTCTAGATTCATTTTTAGCATGTTTTTATAGTATGGTAACTGAACTATGATGTACTGTATATTGCACAACTTATCAATGTATTTATGAGTGTTTCTGTAGATTTAACCCTTGTGTGTTTTATGGGCTGTGCACGAAATAAACGTTATATTATTACTAAAAGCACTCTTTCTGGATCAAGATCTAGCTTTCTGCCAAATTTGGTGTAATTCGGTTCAGCGGTTCAGGCTGTAGTTGTGTTCAAAATCCCTATGGGAAACAACATGTAGAAACTGCATTTTGGGACTCCCCTTTTTCTAGGCCCCTGCTTGACGAATCACCCCTAAACATTCAAACAGCAGCTGAGGTGAGTGGAAAACTTTTTTGGAAAAGTTCGCTAAGATTCGTCAAACGGCATCAAAGTTATTATCAAAACAAAACACGCTCTTCCTACACCTAAGGAAACTAGGTCCTAACTATAACTACCTACTGGGGACCGCCAGTAGGAAGGATATATATATATATATATATATATATACATTCACTAAAAAACCAAAGGTTACAGGGACGTTATAGTTATGAAATAGATATTGAAAAACCTTAGAAATTCACTGAATAAACCAAAGGTTACAGGGACGTTATAGTTAGGCTCTGATTTCCCTTGTCCAAAGCTAGTGAAATTCAGCAGTTATATTTACCTGAGCCAAGGGGCCAAATACAGCTTGGGGAGGGGGCGGTGTGCCCCATTCCCATATTTATTAAATCAGACCCAAGCGATGGGGCCCACAGGGCTGAAATGGCTCGGTGAGGTGGGCCGCCTGCCCGGGGTAATATAGCCTCCTTGCCATGCATTAAACTTCTATTTTATTGCATTTAAGCCACCCCCAAGGTAGGCCTAGATAGCCCTTAGGGCAGGGTGCATTGTATTTAAAAGGTTGGACATGTACTGTACTGAGTTTTACATGTCCTAATAGTGAAAAACTCCTAAATTAATTTTTCACTACTGTGAGGCCTACCTCTTCCATGGGATGACATTAGGTAGCCTTATTATATTTAATAGGTGGTAACTTTTGATTGGGAACAGGTGATCATTTCATGTTTGGTGTTTAAAATTGTAATTAAAAATCATCTTTAATGGTCAAGTCGGATTTTAACTTACTATTTTGAAAATATCACTTTTAGAAGGTTGCCATTTTCCTGCCCTTTGGCATTTGGTGCCTGCAGCCTGTACTAGGTCACATGACTGGGTGTAGTTAGCAGTTAGACTTTGTGAATTCCTCCCAGATAGTCACATCATAGAGGGATTAGGTGTGCCTCAATGGGCCATCTGCTGTCAGGATGGGGGTCGGAGCTGGGCACAGCCCCACTTGCATCGGAATAGGCTGTGTTCTGCCTTCAACACTCCATTGTATCTGAAGCCAGCTTAGAAGTGAGAGCAAGAGAGTTGGGAAATTCAAGCACTTCAAAGAGAAAGTTATCGAAATGTATACCACATCAAAGAAGACACCAGGTATAAAAATAGGGCCCTCAGACCTTCTCTTTAGTTCACTTTCTGGACCTGCAGAAGGACTCTCAGAGGACTGCTTGCTGCTGTGGCCTGATGTAAACTCCACAAGACTGCTTTGCTGCACCTAGAAGACTGATTTGCAGCCTGCCTTGAATCCTCAGAGGCCTGTCCTGCTGCTTGAGCCCTACTTTACCACCTGAAATCAGGACTACCAGAGTGACTCCAAGGGCTAGTTTGCTGATGTCCTGTTCAGAGCCACAGGGAGATAAAAGGCTCCCACCATCTTCAACCCACACTTGGACCCAGCCTGAGGGAGGTGCTCCTCCATTGCTAGACCCTTTTTTATGGTGTTAAATGTGTCCAGATACCTAAAATCCAAAACTTTGGACTTAGAAACTTTTTGGCTAAAAAATGCTCTGAGGGAAGACCTGGGCCTACCTACTTGTCGATCCACCTGAGGTGCATTACCGGTTGGCTAGATTTCACAGTAGCTCCCTGTTAGAAACTGGGCTTCTTTGCAGATGCCCCCCACTTTTTGTCCCATTTTAGACTGCTATATGCTGGTTTTTGACTCTGATAGTGTACTGGGACCTGCTAACCAGGCGCCCGTTCTCTTTCCCCTAAAAAGTGATGTGAATTGGTACACCCAATTGGCTAGGTACTTTTCCCTCTGATAAGTCCCAAGTATATGGTACCAGTGGGACACAAGGCAAGGATGGTAAAGGGGTCACCAGGGCTGCAGCACTGTATTGTGCCACCCTGGGTGACCCAAGTAAAAGTGAGTCTGCAGGTCTGCCACTGCAGCCCTGTACGAGCAGCCTGTATGCTCGAGAGTGACTCTGCACACACCATGTGCTGCAGAGCCACACCACTGCCTTAATATAAGTAAGTCACTCTTAATATTGTCCTCCTAGGCCCAGGTCCAGGCCCTAGGCAAGGTTTTACTGTAAGTGACCGGCAGTCCATAGAGTAACATGGGCTGGGTACCGAGGAAACCTCGAGATAGCCAGCTCAATTATGGAACAACTGAATTGTGTCATGTTTGGAGTCAAAAACCGTGCTTTTTTCACCCCCAACATGTTTCTCGTGTCGAGGGTGAAGTGGCATGCACAGGGGTGCCTCCCTGTGTGGGTAACACCCTAGGATACAAAGCTCCAGTGCCTTAGCGGGCTTCCCAGAGAAGGTTGCCGCCAAGACAAGAGTCTGCCCTCCTGGTGGGATGTGCTCATACTTCCCCAGGAGGGAGACAAAGACCTGGGCAGGAAGGAGGTCACACCTCCTCCCTCCCAGGAAGGCTAGTGTTTACAGCTACCAAGGTGGTGAGCCTCAAAGGCTTTACTGCCCTTGATAGGCACAAGTACTTGTCTCCCCACTCGAGTACAAAGCCCTTCCCACCCTGTCCAGCTTAACAGGTGGAGAAATTAGGTACTCAGGAGGTGTACAGCCCTCAAAACGCTAGCCACACCTTTAGGGTGGTCTAGGAGGTCTGTATGGCCAAGGAAGGGTTCTGCCATGTTGATAGACCCTGAAATAGAGGACTCTGGGTAGAAAGGTGATGTACACCCACAGAATAATGTCACCTCAGGGGCAGGTGAGCTGCAGGGACCAGTAGCCCATTGGCCACTGGCCCTCATGCCCTTATTGCCCCCTAAACTTGGATTTAAGGGGATCCCCTGGCACCAGAACATAAGTTCTGACTTTAAATCCAAGAAGTGGCACTAAGAAGACATTGTCACCGAAACCAGGACCTTGGACTCTGCCACAGGGCGAAGAGAGGACACTTAAGTTCCCTGAAGAGACCATATACTGAAAACGTGTGTCTACGTGTTTCCGTGGCAAAAGCTCATTGCTCCCAGCAAGATGGACTCCAGTGGACTGGACGCCAGAATGCCAGAAAGCGAAGTAGGCTCCGAAGGATTGGTGGGTCCAGTCCCCTGCAGGCTGCAGGAAAATTGACATGTTGCATGACAAGAATTGCAACCCGCTAGGCCTATCGAGAGTGATCCCAAAGAGAAGTGGTTTCCTGTCTGGAGTTGTAGCCAAGCTTTCACCAAGTTTCAAGCCGCTACTCCACTCTTGTCAACCTCCAACTGCCAAAGTAACAGTGGACTGCATTTGCTGCAGCGAAGGCTTGGTGATCGCCAGTCGGGTGATCAACCCCTTGAACGACATCTCCCGCCCGAGAGCACCTCACAGCGACAGACGTCATCAACGACCCAGCTGCTGTGGTGCTGCATCCTGAAGTTGGAGTCATTGAGTGTGCAGCAAAGGATCTTTGGCATGACCTGCCCCTGGTGATTGACATATGCCAGCTTCCTCTGCCCCCGGGGACGCTGAGCAAGGTAGAATAAATCCAGCTGTAAAAGGCTTAACACATGTTCCTCCAGTAATGCCTGACCGCTCTTTGCCACACTATCAGGATTGAGCTAAGGATTATTGTTGTTGAATCCAAGGATCATCCACTGTGTATTGTGAGAATATTGTATGGCAATGCTCCCCAGCCATACATATTATTCCACCTTGCAACACTCCTGCTACGTTCTTGTCCTGTTCAGTGGTCCAGGAGATCGGATACCCCTTTGGCGAAGGACCGCTGAACTCTTGAAGTAGGATTCTGCTAAGCGTGCACTGGGAGAGTCCAATATATTGAAAAATTCAAAATTTGCAGTGGGATTAGACAACATAAGGACCAACTGGATCCTTTTCTGACTGTTAGAAGAGCCTTAATGGAGTGGAGGAGCAGATGACAAATCAGGAAAGTGTATATTTAAAAAGATTTTTGTTTTGTCCTCACAGTTCTGGACAGCAGTATCCCTGCCCCCTCCCACCTACCCCGGGCTACCCTTTGAAGTAATCTCATTCTGTGTGGTCCATAAGAAAGTGCTTGGATGAAAGTAATTTACACACCGAACGTGCATTGACCATTTGTAGGAGCGCTCCCAGCCCACAACACCACAATGGCTTAAACAGAACACCTTTTCCCGTTGTATATTTCTCTGTGTATGTGTGGAGGGGCTGGGCTTTGGTATGCATGGATGGAATGATAGGTGTGTTTGATCTATGTATGAGCGAGTGCAGTATGGAGGGTTAAAGTATGTTTTATGTCTTGCAGTTTGCCAAATATGTGTCATACATAAGTTGCTTGTTAAATGATATGATAAATATTATGAAATCATTATTTATATATGATTAGTGTACTTATTGATGGCACTAAGTAAGTTAAAAAATAAAAAACTGATTTTTTTTACAAAGTATGTACACTATGCAGTGTCTTCTGGGTCAGAACACATAGCACTGTATAGGCACAGAGAAAGAAAAACAGGTCAAGTGGGATTTAGTTTTTTGTATTACTGGTTTTCTCCCCTTTGTCCCAGACCAAAAATTATGTTAGTAGGGGGTACCTTTTCTGTTTTGGTGATGTACATATGGCTCTCCATCAATCTGGTACTGTCTATATTAGAGCAAAGGTCAGCTTTCATGTCCCACCCAGATGCCTGCATTCTGCCAACCTTTTTCTGGCCAAAATTCCAAGGATCCGGTGGTCCAGGACAAGAGGCAGGACCTTTTAGTTCTTAGGACCTTCATCATGGAACAAACTTCCTCAAGAATTACAGAGCATCTCACCCACCTCCCAGTTCCGGAAGAAATTGAAAACTTGGCTTTTTAATCAAAACTAATAGTGAGGTACCTCAGTTGTTGTTCACTGTGGATGCATAGCGCCAGGACACTCCCCAGAGTAACAGAGCGCTTTATAAATGATGGTTACATTAGATTACATTTCTATCTTTCACTGCCTTGGTTCTTAGAGTCGAGTCAGACCCCTGGCTCAGCTATGAATCAGCTCTCCCTAATGCTGTGTCAAACACAATTCCCCTTAAAATGTAGTGCTCCTATGCCCTTGATTGTGACTCCCAGATCAATTCTAAACAGAGCATTACAGTGGATGAGACTCTATTAGGGGTCCTACACTACAGCAGAGATCCAAAAACTAGATGTCAGAAAGCAATACAACTGGGGGTTTTCACAGGTACAACCCAGATTGACACACAATGGACCAGGCATTCTCATCACACATGCCTGATTTGCTACCACAGGCGATCCAGGCACCATAACACAATCAACCACACATTTCTTGTCAGCTAAAAATCAAGTCTGTATCCTGCAGTTGATCTTAACCAAATGTTTAAGGGCTAGACTCATGATGGACCATTCACATTATCAACTCTCAGTTTTCACATTAAAAATCTGACTGTACACTTCCAGTAAAGCCAGGTCCAAGGCGAGATCAACTGGCTGTAAAGTGAGGTGATGCACTGCTTTTTTTCTGCTTGAGCTTTACTGTTCCTTGTCTTCCATGAGTCAGGTGGGGAAAAAGACTAGGATCTGATGTCAGTTGCCCCTTTGTCTTTATCACCTCTTCACATATATGACACATAGAAAGCTATTCCCTGCACAAGCATTAAAGAGCCCATGCAGATGGATGCAGATGATCACATTTCTACTCCAAAAATGGGGGAGTTGGGCTATTATTCTGTACACTGTATACACTAGTGCTTTTGTCTTGCAATTAAGACATTCAGTGCACGCGGGAGACACTTTTAATGCTTGCGGCCATTGTGGCTTCATTTACAGAAGTTCTGCGCTAGATCCGACTCCTTATGAAAAGGTGAGGTGTTTAACCCCCACAGTAGGCCCACTTCAACCTGTAGCTGTATATCAATTCTTGCATGCATTGCAAACAAAGTTTACACCAAACGTGTGTCTTTGTTTCTTTCTGGGAAATCTTGGCTGCAGTTTTTTATTTTCAAGATGTATGATATACTTGCATCTTGTTTTGTA
The DNA here is from genome assembly GCA_963921515.1 of Calotriton arnoldi. Classification (NCBI taxonomy): domain Eukaryota; kingdom Metazoa; phylum Chordata; class Amphibia; order Caudata; family Salamandridae; genus Calotriton; species Calotriton arnoldi. The sequence continues at coordinate 312,315 of CAWUFW010013632.1, read as the reverse complement.
TAAATCACAAATCAATATGCCAGGGCCATAAATAATTTTCACAGGGTTATAAATCATAAGTGTGACAGAATATTAATCAAACCAATGACAGGTCATAAATCATTTTGACAGGCTCACAATTCATGGGCATAAATCACCAATGGGTGACAGGTCATAAATCATCTCTGACATATCACAATCAAGTTCTGTTATTTGCTCGTCATATTTATGACACCTTTTAGACTGTTGAGGCAATCATGCATGCCGTTTTATGGAGTCATAAAGTTTCTTGTTGGTTTTTCTCTGATTGTGTGTAGGGGGGTAGCATCTTACTGCTGTTAGGCCCCAACTCGCTACCTTATCTGTCTATTTTGTGCCCTGCCGTCCAGCGGGTCTAGGATGCGATTGCAGTGCCATGCTTATTCCCCCTTTTCAGCCTACTCATCCTGCCGCAAAGCATCCCCCCATTGGGGGGTTCAAAGCATTACCTGGGTACCTATTGGCCTAGTTCTTTCACGCCAACAAATGTATCCCTTCATCCGCCACGCTGCATGTGAGGCTCACGTCTCCAAGTGGCTCCCCCTTCTTCATTATGTTATTCGGCATCTTAATCCTTTTTTAGGTGCAGCCTGCCAGTGTCATGGCTGCCCAAAGGTTGACCCAGAAAACTTTCAATCATTCCTCTTACAGATGCACCCTGTCCTTTGCGTATAGTTCCAGGCGCCTGGGGTTGATCAGGCCATACCTGATGCTCTCCAAGCTGTTTGTTTTGCAGTATTTGCTAACCGCAATGTTTAATTTCCTACTGGAGTTATCCACTTCTCCATTTGACATGGTCCCTCGCCATGATAATCCAGGGATGATCTCTGACCATATGATGGTGGTGCTGCCAAACAATCTGGCTGCTTCAGCTAACCCTAGGTGGATGTCAAGAATGAGGTCCTTCCTCCCTAGCGGCGCAAGGTCGTTCACACCCAGGTGGATTACCAAGACGTTGGGATGCCAGGCGGCTGCCGCCTGCCATTTGCCCAAGGTCGCCGACAATTGTCTCCATCTCATTCCTGAGTAGCCCCACCACCTAATGCATGTGGCTTCTGGCCTGCCCGCTTGCCTGTGGCTGCCATGTATCCACCATGTCTGCATCTTGTGGACGAAAGAGTGACCGACCACCCAAACCAATCTGGGCTGGGTCCCTGCCAAGCCAACAAGGACAGTGTCAGTTTTGTCTCACTGCTTGGTGTCCACTGTATTTCAAACCAGCAGCGGCCTCATGTATGTCTTATGCACGTTGGATCACCACCTGCCCACTGCCTTAATTTCGGCCTCTGGCATCCCGTGTTATGATGTCGTAGTTGCTGCCCCTGTACTTAATGAGTGTGATCCAAATGAGACGGGTAGGAGGCCTGCCTTGCCCAGGGCTTTGCACATGACAGCTGAAAACTGAAACTTGCTCAACAGATCCCCGTTTCTGTGTGTAAATAGTGGGCCTTCTCCTGCAGGCCTTATTGCCATGTATGGGAACAAGCAGCAAACTGTGCAGTATCCAGATCTGGGGTCTTCTATGCAGTTCAGCTGTACCCAGGACCCCTTGCCCGCCTGGACTGTTTTTGACCTTCTCAAGAGTAGCTCCATCCTTACTACTCCTGGCTTGATGTCTGATGCCTGCAGGAATACAGGAATACAGTGCCTGCCCCTTTTATAGCTAAGGCCATGATCTCGCTGACCCTGAGCACCCAAAAAATGTAGTTGAAAAGGCTGCTTTGAATAGGGACACCTCAAACAGTCCCTTTGCCACCCCATCCAGTGTGTCCATTAACTGGGTCAGTTTCCCGAACTCTATGGGTTGCCAGGGGTCCTGTTTCCTCCCTTCCAGGCGCTTCCAGCCCTTCATGGCTGCCTTGATATAGTGGGAGGCTGTGGGGTCCTTTCCTGTGATTAGCTTTGAGAAGTGGGCCACTGCTGCAAGGTGGGCCTGCACCCATGATTTTAACTTCTTCTCTAGGTATGCCCATCCAATGAAGTGTTCCACTGCCCTGGCTATGGCTCCTGGCTCCCCCAGTGTTAGTAGCCCCCCACCTGCTTCACGGTGCCCACGCATTTTCTATAACGTTTTGCTGCCCAGGGCATGAGTGCATGCTGAACTAGCGCTGACAGCTCTGATCCTCCAGCTCCCACAAATCCTTTGGGAAAGGGGTCATCCTTTGTTTTGCCGATGGTGCTAACCTCCTGAACTTGCTCATCTGCGAACGAGAGAGCGTATCTGCTAGTGAGTACTCCACCCCGGGGACGTATCGTGTCTTCAGTTCTAGCTTTCCCTCTGGCTGTAATTTCACCATGCGCTGCATTAACCTCAATATATCTGGGCACCTTGCTATACCCTTAATAATGGCTTGGACTACCCCCTGGTTGTCTGACCATAGTGTCAGTTTCATGTCCCTTAAGCTATCCTTCCAAATGGTCAGGGCCACTACTATGGGAAAAAGCTCAAGGAGAGTGATATTTTTGGTGATGTCCAAATCCTGCCATCTCCTGTTCCATAGCCCTGCACACCCCTCCTATCCTAGTATTGCCCCAAATCCTTGGCTGCCTGCCGAGTCCATAAATAGGGCTATCTGTTCGGATGTCACCCATCCTTCTCTCCATATGAGGAGACCATTAAACTCTGCGAGGAATGGAGTCCCACATAATCAGTTACCCCTTCACTCCTGCCCCCAGACTAGCGTGGTGGTGCTTTTCTTTTAAACCTACCGTCAGCTGTGTTAGACGCCTGGCAAAGACCCGCCCCGCTGGGATGACTCTTGTGGCAAAAATGAGCTTGCCAATCAGTCTTTGCAGTTCACGAAATGTCGATTTCGCCCTGCTGCACATTTTCCTTCTCTCTTCTCTCTTCTCTCATCTCAGTTACCTTATTCTCCAGAAACCTGGGTGTTCCTGCCACTGAGTATACCTCTATTCTGAGGAATACCAGCCTTGTTGCTGGGCCCACTGTTACTTTTTCTGATGCTAGAGGCACTCCCAGGTCCCTGGCTAGGCCTTGAAAAGCCTTTAGTGTGTCCTTGCCCTCCTTTGTCCCAGCATGCCCCATAAACAAGAAATCATCAAGGTAGTGCATTTTGCCTCCCTGTGAGTGTCTTTAGTGCAGGGCCTATTGCAATAAAGTATTGAAATGCTCAAAGTACAAGCAGACCGCTGAGTAACCCATTGGCATTGCCTTGTCAAATTATGTCACCACGTCGCACTGAAAGCCTAGCAGATAAAGCTATCGGGGTGAACTGGGAGGAGGCAGAAAGTGGATTTGATATATGCCTTTGCCAGAGGGACCCCTTGCCCATTGACCTTACTAAGTCGACTGCATTGGCCACTGTAGCATACCCCACTGAGTATGCTTCCAAGCTGATCCCATCATTTACTGGTGTTCCTTCCAGGAAGGAAAGGTGGTGGATGAGCCTAAACTGACCCACTTCTTTTTTGGGTATCACCCCTAGGGGTGAGATCACCACCTTTTTGGAAGTGGGTGTGCTAAGGGGCCCACTATCCTCCCCAACTCTTTTTCCTTCTTGATTTTTTCCCACACTATCTCTGGGTGTTACTGGGCAGATTTAGGTTCTTCACCTTGCCCATGGGGGTGGCACCCTCAAATGGAAGAACAAAACCCTCTTCAAAGCCCTTTACCAGTATGGTGGCGTCTTTTTTTTGTTATACTTGTTGGCGAGCCTCCTGAGCTGATGGATGTTGATGGGTGATCTGAATAGATGAAAACCTCCCCATCTTGTTTGTTCTCCTCCAGCCCTCGTGCCCCTGCTAGTGCTTCTTCTTCTCTTTCTTATCGCTGTGGCGTTTGTTGGGCCTGCACCCTGCTGCTGGGGTTCCCTCCCAGCAGACTGAGCAAGATTGCTTAAATTTGCATGAGGCACCCCACATGAATTAATCAGTCGTACTTCTAGCACACTGCTGGTGACCCCCATGGGCTAGCGCTTCCAAGTTGTTGTGTGCTATGTGTAGGAAAGTAGGATCTGCTTCTTATGGTTACCCCCACTTTTTGCTGATGTATCACTGTTTTTGGACTAGTCTGACTGGGATCCTGCTATCCAGGACCCCAGTCTATCTGCTTTCTCCCTCAAATTGATATGCATGTACTTTAGGTACACTCCAGATTGGATACTGGGGTATCCTTATAAGTCCCTAGTATATGGTACACCATGTACCCAGGGCACAGGTACCCCAGAGGCATCCCATGGGCTGAAGCATGTATTATGCCACCCATGAGAGGCCATTCAAAATGACACAACAGGTCTGCTACAGCAGCCTGTGTAAGCAGGTGCTTGCACCACTTACTTAGATATAGGTTCACTATATCTATCTAAATCACTACACTTAAAAACCTATCAGTCACCCCTATGGCAGGCTTTATCAATCCAGAAGGCAGGGTGCTGGGTTTTACGTGAGAGGGTGTCCCTGCATGAGCAGAGCCCCTCTGCAGCCTTCGGAGACCATTCTCCGGGGTTGTCAGTGATGCAGCCAGACATATAGGTTAAGTTGCATTATAACCTCGCGGTAAATGCTAACTTTAAAACGGCTGCTTAGAAACATGTTGTGTTTGGTGTCAAACACCTTGGAATCAAACCTCCACACCAGTAACTGGTGTGAGAGGTATGATTACACCCTTCTAGAACCACTACTGTGGGTCACCGGTATACCCGGTACCAGCTTTCTCGACCTGGGCAGCACAAAATGGATGCTGCCAGCCACAGACACGATTCTGCTCTCCTGCTGCTGAGCCAAGCTCAAGCAGAGGAAGGCATGACAATAGGCATCCTGTCACAGGGAGGTGTGACCACCTCCCAGACAGGGTTTAGTGTATTGGGGCTGGGTGGGTGCACTCTGAGAGTGCCAGAAAGTCTGCACTGGGGGCACATTTGGTGTCCCTGTGCATAGTCCAGCTCAAACCAGTTCTCGGAGCCAGTGGCTCCTGCTCTGGCGCGAAACTGGACAAAGGACATGGGTGTAGCCACCCCTCTGTCCTGCCCCTCCCCTAGGAGGGTCCACAGAATCTTTCCAACCCTCTCCCGTGGGTATAAAGTGGGATACCTGGCTACAGGACTTTAGATTTTACCTGGACAAGATTCTGCAAAGAAGAAACCAAGTACTTTGACTGTCTGCACGATGCTGGACGACTGAAGAATCTCCCTTGGAGTAAAGGAGTTACTCCCCTGCAGCAGCAGGCACCAAAATACATCTGACCGGCTTGCATCTCCAGAGCTTCTGCGGACTCCGAAGATTTCAGCAACACAGGAGGTGGGTTCCCGAAGGTCCTTGAGGTTGATCTGACCTCTCAGCGATTCTGAGACCCGTATCCCTCGTGGGGATCGTGCAACCTGAACCCCTGTGCACCGCGTACATTTGCAGAAGCATATGCTTGTTGGCGATCCCTGAGCTTGTGCTTTGGACTTCGTGTAGTCCTGACCTTGAGCAGCATTTGCACTGAAGATATCTAGCCTCCACTCACCGAGTGCTCTGTGGGCTGGTGCTTTGTGAATTCTCTCGAGGTCTCCTCGCGATCCCTGGTCCATTGGCCTGTGGGTCCTGGTGAGGGTCACTTTGTTTATCCTTGGGATTTCCTGGTTGCTCCAGACGTGCCCTGACTCCCCATTGCTTGGAGAGTCTCCTGGACCTTGCTGGTTCACACCGTAACCTGTTTCCTCTGCCTGCGTGGGCTGCATTTGCCAAGGCTTGTTGGTGCTCCAGTCGGACACTGACCCCTCAGCACTCGACATCCTTTGTGGGACAGCTCACCTCCGGACTTTGGTCATCGTCGACATCTCCTGGTCCCCGTGGCTGCAGAGTCTAGCATCCTTACTTCTCACCTGAAGCACAAGACATCGGTGAGCATTCGACTACCGAGCCCCTGGTCACCTGAAGTGACCCAGACTCTGTCCCCTCTGCTTTCAGGTTCTTCTCACCTCGAATCCAGGCTTGGATTCCACCGGACACTCTTCGCCTTCCTGGCAGCAGTACTTCTTCGCAGCTCTCCATTGAAAACGACGGAGGTTTCCGACACCACTTGACCCCTATGCACCCGGCTCCTCTGGGATAGGTAACATGGGTACCTCGGTACTCACTGGTGTGTTGGCTCTAGAACCTCTTATGCTCCAAAGGGTTTGCTTGAAGTCCTCGTAGAAGTGTCCTTAAACTGCAACTTTCCAACCGCGACTTTCCCATAGAGTTGCACGGAGCACGCAGTTGTGTTTCCTCACTGCACCCGTCCTCCGTGGGCGCCCTGTGTCACTGCCTTGGGTGGTTCCTTGGGGTCCCAGCGATTCTACGTGCTCTAGGCACTGTGTCTAGTCAAGTTGTGATTGTTATACCATTTTTTTAGTATATGGTTCGGTCTCCCCCTGGAGCCCGCTGTGTATTGTGCTACTTACAACTGTTCTATTGATTCTATATTGTGTGCTTTATGTTCTAACCTCGTGCAGAGATTAGTAGAGAGTGTTATATTAATAAATACATATTTTTATATCACTACTGTGTGGTTCTCCTTTCATTTAGTCATTCAGGAGGTGATACTCTGGTAAAACAAGCTGCTTTACATTCCTTCACGATTAAGCCTGAAGGCTGCTCTCCACAGCTACCACTAGGATAGCTTTCTAAAGGTTATCTTTGACCTCAAACATCATAAGGGTCATGTGGACTGGTACAAGGTGCCCACTTTAATTAGTGGACAGCATATACCAAGCCACCTTCTCACACTATGGGTTTGTAAAATGACTTGTGTTTCCCCTTGAAGGGAGTATTCTGAAAGGGCTGCTCACCTTTTCCTGCCCAAACCTAGGGTTCCTTTGCCGCTAACATCTTGTGGATGAACCCTGACACATCTTCCTCATTCCACTCCATTTCGGGTTGGGTCTGCAATTTTGTTCTAAAACCCTTATCATGATCCAACCATGCCTCCCCCAGGCATTGTCTATGAGCTTCGTGAATGTTAGCCTCAGAGTCAGAGGTCTGCTGCACAGTGTGGGAACTTCTCCACAATAATACATGCGATTATTCTGAATGCATTGAGCCAGTTGTCTAAATTTCTTTCTTTTCTCATCCTTTTTCTCTCACTCTTATCTTCCTCTTTTTTGTCACTTACTGTTAGGTCTTACCCTTCTAACTGTATTTCTAGCAGTGAAAAAATGTCAATGAATTTGTTCATCCAAATCCTTTCCTTTACCACTAGAGGGATGAGGCTTGATAGCCCCTGCACTCTTGTTTGTGATTGTAGATGACTGCCATTGTGAGGGCCTTGCTTATGCCTCAGGAGCTTGTCCCACCAGCGCTCGCTTGTTCTCTCGCTCCTCCTGCACTGCACTAGGCTGCCATGGGAGATACTGATCCCCTGCTGTTACCCTGTACTGTGGTTTGACCATTTGGGGGCCCTGTCATGATGTCTTTACCCGCTGGGAGGCCACGCTGCCCCTGTGCGTGGCCTAAGCCTGTGCGCCCTGGGTCCATCAGGTGCAACAGGAGCACAGAAGCCCCTCCCTCCTGTGCTAGTACACCTGTTATGCCATGCCCTTGTGCCGCCCCTATGCCATTGAACAACAAGGGTGCAAATTATTTTAACACTCATGCACAATTGTGCTGATATGCTCACCACCTGCCGCCATGCTGTTGGCCTTTCTGCTGGATCTCAATGTCTCCAGGATGGCTGCAGGTGGTGGGTACACATGCCCAAGACCTGCCCTCACCTCTGCTCTCTTCTGTGCCTTAGTCATGGTTCTCTTTCGCTGCCTGGCTCTTTGCACTTTAGCCAGCTCAACGCTTGCTTCTTCGGTGTCTCCCATGGTGCCAGATGATTCACCGTCCTGTTGGCTGCTTGATCCCTCACCCAGGTCCTTGCCCAGATGGCGAGGCAGCCAATCTTTCTATGCTTCTCCGATGCTGCACATATCAGCCACAGTAGCTCCTCCACTTCGTCTGGCTGCCCCCCCCCCGCCCCTTGATTCTCCGTGCATCAACCTTGAGTTGCTGGGCTGGTCACGTCGCCTGGTTTGGAGGGGGAGAGGAAATACTGTGTTGGTTAGTGGCTGGGTCGTGTCACTTGTGGTGAGCTGTCCCCAGCCCTTCCAGCCTCTACTCCTGTTTTGCTGCCACAAATGAACCAGGTCACATCGCTGGCCACCAGCTATCCCCAGATCGCTTTTTCTTTTTGGCTTTGCACTTGTACAGACTTGGTGTGTCTTTCATGCTGTAAGTGGGGTGCAGCCTCTCTGTGCACCGAATATCACTGCCAAAGTTTTACTGGTAAATACTTTATAAAGATACACAATCACTTAGAAACCAGGACTCGAACCATTAACCTTCAGCGTGAGAGACTAAGACCTAACCCACTAGGCCAGAGTGATTCTTTTTTTTAAGTTTTATTTTTGAGTTTTATATAGCGCAAACTAGACCCGAAGGTATCAGAGCACTTTGCATGAGCACCAGTTGCGTTACAGATGAACCCATTCATTTTTTTTTTGTTAGGCACGGGCAGATTAAGTGATTTGCCGAGAATCACAGGATGTTGAGCATCCCTGCCGAGACTCGAACCCGGTTCCCCAGCTCCGAGGTTCACTGCTCTAGCGTTAGGCCACATCCTCCCTCCAAGTTTTAAAGGCCAGAGACACTCTCTTAGCCTTTTGCCTTCAGCAGAGTGCTGCTGCTTCAAATTGCTCCCTGCACCAAGCTTACACTGTTTGCTGGGTGGGCGGGGTCAACAGCCCTGCTCCCGGGCAGACGTTGTCTGGGGATGCGCCGGTTAAGTGTTTTTGCCCATAATTGCAGAATGCTGTAGCCGACGCAGAGACTTGAACTTGGTTCTCCGCTTTGACGTCAGCAGCTCCGCCAGCAAGGCCACACTCTCCCCATGCCGCTTCGTGTGGCTGCTTGAATAATGGGCAGCTGGTGGCCTCCGTGCAGAGTCACGTCGCTGCACGGTGCAGTGGTCCTCTGCTGGTCTCGGGGGGTGCCTTCACTGCTTCCGCACACCTGATGAGCAATGCACACACAGGTCTCAAGAGGGCTATGACTCTCTGACACAACAACGAGGAGCACAATCCCGGCAGCAGTGGTGCAGTTGAAGTTGTGCTCTGCAATGGGATCAATATGCCAGGGCTGTACTGCCTCAACCCCCCCAGCTGTGCGAGCATCCCACCGGCCCTCCCGCCGTTCCTCCTTTCCCCACAATCATAATTATGTACACCAAGACATTTGTGGCGTTAGAACGGCCGCAGTTTATTCACATCTTAAGTTGTTACACACTTGTCATGATGGCATTGGTCATCAACATGTTCATTCCTCGCTTATCTTGGATTTCCTCATAAAGCATTTCATAGCAGGTTATACTGTATACCTCTTGTATTCTATTGCATGTTGGTAACCCTTATTTGCCGAACCCTTCCATGCGCCAACCTTACAGCCATGCTGTCTCTTCGCGGTTGTCACAAATCGCTTCCCATTGCTGTGACAGCTCTACTTGTCACTTGGTACAGCGTGTCGCGGCTTCCAGGCTTCAACTTGCTACCGAATGTGTGGCGTTCGTGGCCCTGTGTCCATGCCTGGGCTGCAAGTGCCGTGTCCGCCTAGAGCTGACCATTTCTTACTTTCTTACTTGCCCTCAAGTATCTCTGCCGTGAGGCATCCCAAAGACCTTGTCCGGGCACTTCTCTCAAGAGTCCCTGCCGTAAGGCATCCCAAGGACCTTGTTGGGGCAATTGCCCTTGTGTCAAGAGTCCCTGCCGTTAAGGCATCCCAAGGACCTTGTTCGGGCAATTCCCCTTTTACCTCCTTCAGTGAAGATCTTTATTGGTAAAACCTCATGACTCCCTGCCATGCTGGAGGTGGTTTACCGACCACTGACAGCTTCCCCTCAGACCCTAGGACACTCAATTTTAGTGCCCATATTATGTTCGGGAGGAAGCTAACTCTCTCTCTGCTCGGCAGGTGACCATTAACCTCTTTGGTCCTCCCAGGACACTGAGATGGGGGGGCTCCCTGACTTCTGCGAGTCCCCGCACCACCATAAACCTTTACGATAGTGAGGCTTGTGGCAACCCCCAATGCTATGCCCCAATCTGGCGGCTCTGATTCCTCATAGTATGGGCTTGTGCCCAATGCTATTATTAAGCTATGATTCGAGCCCCGATTCATTCCCCTTGGGAGTACTGTTCACTCGCTGTATAAGGCCCTCTGTTCTTGACTAGGGGTTGATGTACGGGTTACCCTGGCTCACCGTGAGGAAAGAGCCCCTCCAACCCCTTCAGCCTGAGCCTCTGGCTGTGTTTCCTACTGTACCTCGGTCCAGTGTGCGCCTAGCACTTTGCCACTAGCTCTTCGTCCTTGCCTGATGTGTTCCCAACTAATGGCCCTGCTCCTATGGTCGATTGAGTTCCCGGCTTCCCTTTTTTGGGGGATACAGTGTCCCCCCCCCTTCCTTGACATGCCCATGGTTACTGCACTTGTTCACTGCCGGCCGATAGGCTTAGTTTGTCTCTATTCTATTAGTGTTGTGAGCAGCCTAGCTCACCCTGACTTGTCACGTCTGAACGTGCTGCTCGTTTAAAGCAGTAAGCTATGCATCCTTCCGCTTGTTAGACCGTTCCACAGATGGGACCAAGGTAACAGAGTCCTTGTAAATACTTAAACTGTCGTTCTGGCGTCAGTGTATAAGTAATGTTACATAAGAGAGACGCTTACCAGGTATAGTGGTCGCAAGCCATCCGTCTGATAGGCAGTATAGTCTCTGGTTCTAAGGCATCAACTCAAAAGTTAATTGTAACACCAAGGTTACGGATACCCCTACCCTTAACAATTGATTACTACCGGATTGAAACTTTTATGCAACCTTAGGATAACAAATGATCTTTGGTGTGGTGCTCATGCAGGTCCTACTGCTTGCAGTGTCGCCTAAATATTTTACACCTTCAAACGTGCCCAAAGGAAACAAGGATTACCCAAGCTATCTATGTAAACCATCCTGTGCTCTGTCTGATGCCCACTCTTCGCAGGAGGCACCCTAACCCTCTGCTGTACTTTATTGGAGGCAGCACTGGCCTAGTCCATACTCCAGTCCCTCTCCAGTAGGCGTGTTACCCACCAGCATTATCTGCCCTCTCTATTGGTGCCCGGGGCTGCCGATTCAAACAAGGAACATTGCAGCAGAGTCTTTTAAACCTTTGTTAACTCTTTTTTTTTTTTTTAACTCTTTTTATTTTGGTACAGAGCATCATACTTTTTATTTAACGTTGAGACCAGTGTCTGTCATATCTTACAGTTCATGACGAACTATGCTGTATAGGTACGAGAGTGCGTTACATTAGACACAGTATACATTTTGCGGGTCATTCACTGTCCTCCAATAATGAATCAACAACAGGTATGTCACATATATTCCCCCTGAAGGCGTTCCATTTCCCCCACACCCGTTCCCATTTCTTGGGGCACCCTCTATGCAGGTATACCGCTCTTTCAGCCACCATTGACATATCCATGTTGTTACTCCAATCCCTTACCGTGGGAGTATTATGTGCACCCCAATGTTTGGCAATATTTCTCTTAGCTATGGTTATACCCAGTGTCGCCCAGGTTTGCATTGCAAAATTAAGATCCGTGGCTTCCCATATGTTTAATAAACATCGCCGAGGCTCCGGTGGTACAGGGGCCCCGCTTACTTCCGTTATTGTGGACATGACTGCCTCCCAGTATGTCACTATTTCAGGGCATTCCCACAATGTGTGGTAAAATGTGCCTATTGCTCCACATTGACGAAGGCAGAGCTGACTGTCTGTCTTTCCCATTTTGTATAGTGTAGCCCTAGTGTAATAAATTCGATGTAGCACTTTCAGTTGGATTAGGCGCAGTTTTGAAGGGATTGCCACCTCCCTTGGGGACGACAAAGCCTCTTGCCAGTCTGCCTCGTCCAAGTCCCCCACCTCTTTCTGCCATTTCTCCCGGGTGGATTGTGTGGGGTCAGGGTGGTTGTTAATGATTTTTCGATATGTCAATGATGTGGCTTTTTTGAACATGTGTTCCGTCAACAATCTGTCCTCCAGGGGAGAGGCCTCCGAACCTTTGTTAACTCTTAAGGCCGCTCCCCCAAAGTTTGCCCAAGGTGTGGCTGCATTGCATTAACGTTGGACCTGGCTGCTGTCTCTGTTGGCATCTGGCTGCATCCCGGATTCTAGCCTCCTGGCCCGATGGATGCTGCTCATGACCGACGCCTGAGAGGCATTGCACTTTGTGCACCTACTTGTGCTAGGAAAATACGAGGTGTGAATTGTAGGCAAGGGGCGATTAGGTGACTTGCCCAGAATCACAGAGTGTTCCCGCTGAACCCTGACCCTGGCACTGGTGGCCAAGGGGGACGAATTCAGCAGCTCAGGCCGCTACCCACCTTTACCCCAGTGGGCTCCCATTTCTTCGCTTCCATTTGGGGAACGTGCAACCATGTAAGTATGAAATCCATCTATTAAGCCCATTTTCCTTCGTGCTGACCTGGGGACATTGCCAGCATCACCCGAGAGCCCTGGTGGGACTGGAGTCCCAGGGCCCAGCGCACTTTGCACCCCAGAGGCATCGACCATCTAGGCAGGGGACTACCTGTCCCAGCGTGCCTTGCTGCCTCCACAGGTGCCGCCAGTCAGGGGGAGGCGCCTGCACACCATCGCGCATAAAGCGCTGCCTCTCCCCCCGCGGCACGGGAGCCCATTTTCCTCCGTGCTGACCTGGGGACATTGCCAGCATCACCCGAGAGCCCTGGTGGGACTGGAGTCCCAGGGCACACGCACGCCAGCGCACTTTGCAGCCCAGAGGCATCGACCATCTAGGCAGGGGACTACCTGTCCCAGCATGCCTTGCTGCCTCCACAGGTGCCGCCAGTCAGGGGGAGGCGCCTGCACACCATCGCGCATAAAGCGCTGCCTCTCCGTCCGCGGCGCGGGACGTGCGCGGGCCGCACCCGGGCGAAGCCCGGGCCAAGGGCGGGCCCGTCCTTGCCAGGAAGAGGCAGGGCAGGGCCACCTCCCTTATATCCACCTGTTGGACTGGGCCGCACACCGTCTACAATCCAAAAAGGTACTGTGTTATGTGATATTTTCTCCACCTGGGACCACCTTTACTGAAGCAGGGTCATATCAGGAATTTAACATTGTAATCATTGCCCAGGGCCCTGGGACTTAGTAGGAAAAGCTGACCCTTATTGAACGTTTAACCTTGTACGCTGTGACCAAATATTTAAGGGGCCTATTGTATTGTACTTTGGTGACGTATCAATCCAACCGGGGCAATAAGATGGGCAAAAGGAAAGTGATGGAGGGAGTGGGGGCGAGCAATGGCTCGAATGGGGGAGCAGAGAAGGTTAAAAAAGCAAAAAGGACACACAAACGCACTGCAAATAACTGTGTGATGGATAGGATAGACACCCTTATTCATGAGTGCGAAGATATCCTAGATACAGAATTATTAACACCTAATTCTAACATTCAACCATTACCCCAAAGTCCCAGCGGAGTACATACACCAACCATCCCCTCAATGTTTCGCAAGCACTCCAGGAAGGGAGCATCGACACACAGTAATAAGACCCCATCGGAATTCACCGAGGTGCAGACGATAGATCCCTCTCCTCACGACATACTTCCTCAAGCTCCAATCACTCCAACTACAACTAGCGGTAGTCAACCTGGTCTTCCCGTTCTCTGCACGAATATGTTTGCAGTCTTGGCAGACACTATGGACGCCTCGGCGGCTCAGATTATGCCCCCATTGCCGCAAATTCAAACTGAGAGCAGTGAAGAGGTGACTCCACCATTGCAAGACCTTCACCAGCTAGTTAGTTTTCTCAGGCTGGATATAGGAGTCATGAGAGTTAAGATCGAGGAGCTCATCAACACGGTAAAAATCCTAACCCTGAGGAATACCTCGCACAAGTACAAGCAGCCCTTATGCCCCCCGGCCGAACAACGTTTACAGCATCCACATGCCCAGCGGATTTCCCCCTCCATACAGGCAGAAAGAAACCAAGCAGGTGATAGAACCCTTGCGCTCCCACCAATATCGCATAAATTGGTATCCTTACCTTCTATTACAGGACAGCCTGTTACCCTAAAACCCCATCCCGAGAATCCAGTTTCTTCTCAAGCCCCTGCACACCACACCACCCAATTAAGCGCACTAACAGCTACGCGTCCTATGGTGGCAAACCCTCAAAAGAGGAATTACCCACCATATACTTCCTCTCCACAGGTAAAAAGAGTTTTTATGGTCAAAGTCCGTAAACTAGACACTATGGGTGGTTATGAAAGCGAGGACTCATTAATTAATAAGTCGATACACTGGATTCGTCATGTTAGGGGGTGTCGATCACTCATTCGGGAGGACATTGTCAGGGCTAGGAGAAGCACGTCACGTATACAATCATTGGACTGCATCGAGCTTACCCTGACTAATGCAGATCTGGCAGAAAACCTTCTCTTACTTGAGTTTCGTACTTGCTCCCCTGACCCTTCAACAATACAGCTTAGGCGATTTCCAAATGTACCATCTACAGAAAGATTAGGCGATAAGCACTCGCCAGGGACCCGAAGAGATTCGCCTTCACTGGAATCCATTGATTGACTACAAAATGAGACCCGGTTAGTGCAGCCGCCACAAGTCCCTCCTACAGTTATTGATCACAGCCCCATAAACGACCGAATCCCTCCTCTTGACTCCAAACTATCGTTAGCTAGTCCGGACTTTCCTGTTCTAATTTTCAATCAAACAGTTAATGTTAGGGCTCAGGTGGCTACCTCTCCAGTAGCAATTGAATTTCTTGCTTCTTCTGCTTTCCCATCACCCCCAGCCCATAACCCCATTATAGACACAACTCAAGATCTAGTCCCTCCCCATCAGTTAAAAATCATCTCCTGGAATGTTGCTGGCCTTAGTAGCAAATTATTATTACCCCATTGGAATGACCTAGTAGAGGGCTATGACATCTGCGCTTTCCAGGAAACGTGGAGCTTGTTTCCCTTATATAAATCGGGCTACAGTTGTTATCATATACCAGCTACCACCATAGGGAAGGGTAGACCTTCGGGAGGGCTGATTGTATGGGTTAATATTGCCCTGAATTGTAGAATCTTCGAACACCAAAGCTTGAGTCCAGACATCATGAGGCTTACAATTAAGGGTCCAAGGGGGGGCGAAATGATGGACTTATTTAATGTCTATATAAGGGGGACAGTAGGGGGCAATGCCTCACCCACTATTACACTACTCGAACAAGGCTTGTCAAGCTGTTTGTCTCATTCTAGAGTTGCAATTGTAGGAGATTTTAATAGTACTTTTGAGCCTCTTAGCACAGAGGATATATTAGGGATAGAGGAAGACGAGAGAAAATGGGGCGTTCCCCCCACTAACTATACCCCCGGTAAAAAGATGGTCACAGATAGCTATTCAACTTAATGCACTCACCGTGGAATATGGTTTGAGGGCAGCTAATGGCAGGACCAAAACAGACGCCCAGGGAGCTTTCACTTATAATAGAGCAACTTGTCCGTCTCGTATTGATTACATCCTACTAGAAGTTAGGCTCTGGGGGTATGCTCCAGATATGGTGGTGGGGAACACAACTGACAGCGACCACAACCCTCTCTGTGTCTCCATGAAGCTTCCATGGGCACTTTTCTGCTCTCCATCGAATATCCACACGTACTCTGTGACTAAAGAGGTGATCCCCTCAAACTCTAGAAGAGCCCTAAAATGGCACAAGGTTGCCCTTCAGGACGCAAAGCTAGAGGCCATTAGGCAAGTACTGTGCAAAAACATCATTGAATTACGGGAAGGAATAGTAGTAGGGCCCACTAATGCTCTCATCATACATACACGTACTGTTGAACAGATTAGCACTCATTTCCAAGTGCCCATTTGGCCTATCAAGCCTGCATCCTACCCAAGGAGAGGGCAATCATGGTACACCAAGGACTGTAGACTTAAAAGGAAGGCCTTGGCAACAGCCATTAGAGTCAAGGATGGCCCCGCTATTAGCACCACAAGGAAAGATTACAGAAAGGTCCTGTACCAAGCAAAGCTTGATTGGGACGAAACCCATTGGCAAGCTCTAAAAAATGCCAGTTTAGCAAGTGACACTAACCTCTTTTGGACATTAGTTAGAGGGGCAAACAAGGGGGAAGTAGATCAAATCTCCAACCACATCCCATCTCAGACTTGGCAGGACCACTTTGGGGAACTCTACTCTGGGTCTAACGATGTAAGTGTGGATGGGCAATGTGACCATCCCCTGACCAATCTTGGGGATGGCGACAGTGACCCATTCACTCTGAATGAAGTTGAGTCTGCTATAAGCAGGATAGTCCCTGCTAAGGCCCCGGGACCAGATGGCCTCCCTGGAGACCTGTTTCTGGCAGACCGGAAAAAATGGGCTGAGTATGTCCTCCTTCTTATTAATTCCATCTCCCCAGGATGTCCAGTCCCAGAATCCTGGAAGGGTGCGGAGGTAGTCCCAATTTACAAGAAGGGAGCTAGAGAGGACCCTGCCAACTATAGGCCAATCAGCTTGATTGATGCAATGCAGAAGCTAGTTGGCAGGGTCATATTGCAGAGAATCCAATCGTGGGCTGAGGAGGAAGATATCCTCTCTCAATACCAGGCGGGATTTCGGGCCAACATGGGAATGGTGGACCAGGTCTTTAGGCTCCTCTTGATCTATTGGAAGGTGGTAGTGATTGCCAAGGGCAGTCTTTATCTCGCTTTTATCGACTTAAAGACTGCCTTTGACCTGGTCCCTAGGAAAAGGTTATGGGAAATATTTCATGATATGGGCATCCCTTCACTAATCCTTAACCTACTGGTAAGACTTCATGAGGGTAACTATGCGCAGGTTAGATGGGGGTCCCAAGGGCAGCTTACGGAAAAGATCCCACTAAACAGGGGAGTTCGGCAGGGCTGTGTGATGGCACCCACCCTGTTCTCCCTATATGTGAACGGGGTGGTCAGCTTTTTGCAAGAGATACCAGCTGACGCACCAGCCCTGGCAGGTAACAAGGTACCAACTCTCCTGTTTGCTGATGACACATTGCTGATCTCTAAGACCCCAGCCAGCCTGCAAAAACTCCTGAATAGATTCCAACTTTTTTGCAACACTCGGGGGTTGGTCATAAACACATCCAAGACAAAATTTATGACATTCAATCCCCACAAATCGTTCAGAAACAATATTACTCTAGATGGGACACACCTAGAGAGAGTAACCACCTTCGACTACCTTGGGATACGACTCACAGAAAAAATGCAGCGGAGGCCCCATCTCGACAAAATGCTTCTGAATCACAAGCGTGTTGCTGGGGCGCTGAGCAAAGAACACCGCTCATCAATCAGTAGACCTGTTGCCCCAGCACTCGCTGTGTATGGAGCTAAGGCAGTTAGCTCGGCTCTGTATGGAGCCGAGCTTTGGGGCTTCGATAATCTAGAAGAGATCAGTAGGTCAGAACATAAGTTCTTTAGGGATCTGATTATGCTGCCTCGGAGCGTCCCTCTAACTCCTTTGATATACGACATGGGCAGGCGCCATATCAAAGACATGGCGAAACTTCGCCCACTGCTTTTTTGGGCTCGCCTTAGGAGAACTCCGGAACTCACTAACTATGCAAAGGCATTTGCAGAAGTAATGAGTTTGGACACCAGCAAGGGGGTTAAATGGATTGCCAATGTTAAGGCACTAATGACAACTCTTGGCCTTAAGGAATCCTGGGAGACCCAAAATCCACCAAATAGGGCAGAACTCAAACGCACTTATTGGAACTGGATAGACGCTAGAGATCTCAACAGTCCAAGCATGGGAAGGCTTACGGAAGAATTCTTCCAGTATAAACAATCTCGAAGCCTCGAACCATACTTGGACATAATTCAGATCCCAAGAGACAGGGCACTATACACCCAATTCAGATTTGGCTTTCTTCCAGTTCATGAATTCACTGCGAAGTGGCGCCCCCCACATCAAACTACTGAAGAATGCCCTTCCTGTGGGGCGTCTAAAGAGAGTGTTGCGCATCTTATGTTCGCTTGCCCAGGGTACGCAAATGCTAGGTCTGGGTGGCTTGAGCCAATCTGCAAACAACTAGGCACTCTCGATCATCGAGTAGCTTTACGTATATTAAAATCCGACTCGAGAACCCTCTTTGTTTGCGGAGTCGCCAAGTTCCTAGGCTGTGCCTGGATAATCAGGCACAGAGCCATGAGAAGGACGATTTGATTTTGATCCAGAACCCTCGTGAGCACGTACAGTTGAGCTAAAATGGAGGACAAATGTAATCTGAATTGTTATACATTGTCCCCTATACGGGGCACCAAATACCCTTATTTTTAACCATATTTTTAGTGTTTTTATTTAACTAATCCGAAACGAAATGTTCAATCCATGATGAAATAGCTTTATACCCTGATTGTTTTAATTTATGTGCTGCTATATTTATTAATTTTAATAGTCTGTATTCTCTTTTTTTTGTACTGATGGATTGTTTGATGCTTTTATGATACTCGTTGTCGAAATAAAGCTATTTGACTGGCCATCTATTAAGTCTGTCAAGTTCGAAATCCTATGCAATGCGGTGACGTGTATGTGCTGCCCCGAAGTGCCCCCTGTGGCCAAAGGAGATCATTTATCTAACATAACATTTCATAAAATAAGTAATCAACACTGGTGTGGTTTGAACACGATACCTAATGCCTTCATAACCGAGGTTTTGCCCCTGCGCTCTTCCGTCTCTAAAAATTCCCCGACAGAACAGTCATTTTTAAATATATACACAGTGGGACAAACGCAGACACTGCGGGGGCCCTACCGTTCCTCATCCCAGCATGCCCTGGCATGGATTCTCCACCAGTGCCTTTCGTCCAGAGAATGCGCTACAGTTGGTCAGCGTTGAGTTGGTTACTCTTTTTTTAATGTAAAGTCTGTTTATTGAATATAAAACAAGTAACACAAGCCAAACAAATTGAAGACTCATGTCCCTGTAAAGAAAGCATCAAATAAGCCCACATTCCATGATACATGGCATAACAACTTAGCAAAAGCATACATATCGAGATCTAATCCATGCGAAACGCTATCAGGCTTTACATAGTAACCTTATACCACAGTGGGGGGGAACGAAGCTCGCTTGAACCCCATCTCCATTTATCTAAACAGTAGCCCCATTACAGGGAAAGCGGAAAAGGACAAGTCTAATGGTTACATTTTTCAACATGTTCCTTCTCTGTATATTTGCTGCATTTTGGCTGTAGTAATTCGTAACTACTGAGGGGATTTAGTCAAATGCTGCTTTCAAAATCTACCCCACCGTGTTAACATTCTAATGATCCACAGTCCAAGGTTTATCGTTGGGCATACGTGAACCCTGTCAGTACGATTATATCTGTATAATAAACAATTTTATTTTCATTAGCTACACGCGCACCGGTACCCTGGTGACTAATTGTGATGTAATTCGGTCACCCCAATGAATAGATACTTTGAGCTTTTAACCTGGTGGGTCGTCTAAATAAGCGAGTACATTGCCAACCTATGTGCCACTAGTTTAGCACAGCTGCTGCTAATGCGCTACGTCTGTGCTCCAGTCTCTTGGCCATACTATTTACAAAAGCTTGCAGCCGGTGTTAATATTGATTAAGAGTTTCGGAACATCATTTCCCTTCCCGTGGCATGCGGAGTACCACCTAGCAACAGAGATGCTGGGCCTCTCAATCGAATCCTAAAATGGTCAATTGGTGTCCTCGCCCCTCCCTGCTCTGCAAATATTCAGGCCGAAAGCTTACGCAGATTAACTTGAGCGCAGTGGTCCAAGCCTTCAACTTTTCAATGTGACTTTCGTTGGCCCTGCCTTCCTTACAGTATGGATACTTTGCAGAAGTAGTTTACCTGTTACGATTCCGAGTGCCTTTCTCAGAGGCCTTCGGTACCGTGGCAGTTCACAGTTGCGTGACCTCTTTCATACTCCCTGTGCTGCTGGCATGTAAACTCATGTGGATATACCTGCTCACCAACCCCTAATAATAACTTGTCTCATATGGCAGAATGTATCGGCCCCTGAAGGATAAAAGGCTATAACCGCCCTCTACAGTGGAAGCTTTAATACACTAATCCACCAGACCCGGATAAAGGTGGCCATCCACCACTGCTAGGGCTTGAACCCTTGCCTTAAGGCACCCGTAACACCGTAGGCTGAAAACATTCCCTCCGAGCTGCATCTCCTGGTTGAGCTGCCTATCGCCGAATTGGACAATGCGAGCAGGGCCTGTGCCCCATATTGGAAGCATGCTCACAAATACACAGAACAATAATTGTTGCATACGGCAGAGTGTAGACACCCCTGCAGGAAGACTAGGACATTTATGTGTTCTTTATCGGCACGAGGGAATTAAATCATTTTGTCAGCTTTTTAAATGTTGAGTGGACGCAGCGATTCACACCGGTCTTCCGTCGTCAGCTCTATTTGTTTTGCCACCTCCTCTTGTTACCGCAAGTAGGTACTGTGCCCTAGAGTTGGAGCGTGCCACAGACACCTGCCCACCGGCATATGCTATGAACTTGCTTATACGGCAAAGTTTAGCGACCCTTGAAGGATGAACGGCTGCGCTGCTAGCAACAGCAGGGGGACACAGGCAGGAACTGTTCACTTACGTGGGGGCATGCTATGGAACCTGCCCACACACCTGATAATGTATATTATATTGCAACGTATAGCGACCCTGAATGATGAAAGACTGAGCCTCACTGGTAACCTCCGTGGACAAACCCAGGCAGGTGCTGTTTACTAACCTGTGCGCGTGCACCCAGCCTATGTCCATACACACCTAACATCGCTTGCCTTGCAGCAAAATATAGCGACCCTGAAGGGTGAAAGGCTGAGCTGCATAGCTAGCATCAGCGGGCAAACACAAGCAGGTGATGTTACTTGTGAGCGTACAACCAATCCCCCCCACCCCCCAAACGCGTAATACGATTTGCCTTATACCAAACGCAAGCAGGGCCTGTGCCCAAAACTAGTAGTGCGCAACAGATCCCTGCCCTCAAACACCCGGAGCTGCCTTGCTTTGTATGGCAGATTGCAGCGATCCCTGAAACTAATAACTCTGGGGCATATTTACAAGGGCTTTATCTCCGCTTTTTTGGCTTAAAAAGCCAAAAAAGCGGAGATAAAACTATCGCCCTATTTACAAGAAATGAATGAAATGAAATTCGTACTTGTAAAGCGCACTTATACCCCCAAAGAGGTGTCCTGGCGCTGTACGCATACCGCTGTGGAACCCTTCCTGGCTTTTCCCTGTGAAATGTCCACTCCTGGGCACCCCCAGGGTGAAGCCAGGCATCCCAGCGCTGTTGGGGCCGTTGTGGAGATTAAGCAAGCTATTGCCCAGAGTTGCAGAGTGGGACCCATGATTAGAATAGGCACCGAGGCGAGAATTATCAGGTCCGAGGAAATTGAGCCCAAGACCCGCCGAGGCGGGAATTGAACCCTGGTCCCGGGCCAGATCTCTGCATCAGGGTCTGCCGCTCTAACCATTGAGCCACACTTCTCCACAAGAGGGTGCTAACATGCATAATCGCATGTTAGCACCCTTTTTCCCAACGCCTCCCTTTGCATCTCTAATGAGATGCAAAGTGGGCGTACTCCCGGATGGATCTACCTTGCAAATATCGCTGATGTTCACATCGCGATATTTACAAAGCTGCCCCAGCATTTTAGCACGCTGTTAGTTTTTGGAGAAAACCGCTGTTTTCTCCAAAACTAACGTCTGCTAAAATGCAGACTTACCTATCCCTAACATTGGGGTGGATTATGCTGATACGACCCTGTGGGTCGTATCAGCAAGGTTATCGCCGGTTTGCAGGGAACATCGCTGGAAAACCAGCGATGTTCCCTGCAAAACGGCGATAACTTCGCTATCTCTGGAATTTTTATCACCCTGGAGAAACGCGTTGTTAATAACGCGCTACCAGGGCGATAAATTCCAGAGATAGCCTGCGATAATAAAATTATCGCTAAGCACGGCCAGCGATAATTATCGCTGGCCGTTGATAATATGCCCCTTTGTGCTTTGGAGGGCATGATTTTCTTCTGACACGACCGGCTTCTACCACTGGCAAACCAGAGAGCACGGCCGAGGTAAACACCCTGGACCGCATTGAGGCCTTAAACAGTGCCATGGTGGTTTCGCCAGTGGGTCCATAGCTGCCAAGGTTTTAGATTGCTATGTGTGACATTTTCATAATTTCAGTGTAATTATGAGTGACATTTCAACGACTATGAGTGACACTTTCTGCAAGCTTAAGTCAAGTAAAAACATGATGGAAGCATATACATATCAGAAATTACACCCATTTCACCAAAGAGAAACTCTAAGAAGATCTTACTATTACTGCAAAGCGCCAGATATGGAAGGGCACTACCCTAGTCAGTGGTGGCTAGTGACATTTGAAAGTGGTGAGGCGAATCAGCAGCAGCAGGACTCGGGGTCACGGCTAACTCATACATGCCAATAACCTGATTCGGGAGGGGCACCCCCGATTTTTCAAGCCAAAAACGACTTTATTTTAGGAACGGAGACAATATCAGCTGCTGAGTTTACAGTAGGCCAGCCAATTGTCTTTTGATGGGTCCAGGTAGTTACACCTACAAGCATATATGCACTCTCTGAATGTTGTCAGTATTATGAAGTGTCAGGTTGTTCCTAAAAGCATCAAACGTGGCCCAAATGGTGGTGCATGTGAGACACCACTTTGCATCAGCTGGCAAAAATCATTCCACAATTGCACCTTCCAACACCATCAAGGAGCAAAATAGTTCTCCAAATAGATATATACTGGATATATTTCATTCAAAAGCAAACAATTAGCCCCGGTATAATATATAGCAGTAAGAAAGAGGTTGAAACAAGTAAAGATGTTGGAGTGTGGTACATATCTTACACAGGAGATGATTTATGTTTGTCCAGTCACACGAAGTAAGAAGCCTGATTTTCTCTGCTTGTCTGCTGGTGAATATATTTGTGAATCAGTTCAAAACAGGAATGCGCGCACTGGGAGGTTTAGTTATTGTAGAAACAGAAATGCTACTCGCAGTGTTAACCGGGCTCCCAATCTTTCATTTGAGCAGGGCAACAATCCTTTTAATTAAATGCTCAGCACATTGGCCTAGCAGCAAATGACAGGCCACATGCAAGAGCCCAGGGCCTACAAAGAATTGTTTTTGGCTCGGGGAGACTGGGGCTGCATTTAAGCTCTTCTCTTCGCAATGGTTGTCACAATGTGTACCGAAACATGCTTAACTCTAATTTCAATGTACTCTCCCTCCTACATGCAGTCTACATCACGTTTTTTCCCTGTAGCATTCTGCATACACAAGCACTCAAGAGTAGCAAGCGCCGAAGATAGCCACCTTCCACGCAGTAATCCTGCCATGTTTTACATCTTCAGTCGGTTCCATCACCTAGCCAATTCTTCTGTTAAAGTAGTAACAGAAACAAAGAAATGTTTTTGAATACGATAGATAACCTGGCTCTGTGGGTTACATGTTCGCTTCTGTCATCAATGCTAAACTTATGGGTCGGATGTTTGAGTGCTGGCGCAAGGTCGACACATCCAATGCCATTGTGGTAGATAAAGGTAGCGTCTGTTTTTTGAGAGATACGAGATTGACTGAACTACAGAAACAAGCAGTTCTTGAAACATTCACGCAAATAGAGTTATGGCTGGCCATCTTGTTTTACTAGACAGTCCAGTACTTTAACTCGTGTAACAGTGCTTCGGATTAGCAGTAATTCTGCAATTGTGTATACCAGCACTCACTCGTGGCTCTGGGACCTGGCCCAAACAGGATGTGTGAGCCCCCAACACACTGGTGCCTAGTGTTGTCGCAGTCGGGCAGGCAGACAAAAAACAGAGCACTGAGATTGACAGCCAAATCAATCTGGAGAACACCATCTCAGGACTCGGGCCGCTCTCTGTGACACGAGTAACGTCACCCGGCCCAACAGCAGGGATCATGTGATAGGCCTCAACACAACAGTTAGTCACGGACCCACCTGTGTCTCGGTGATGGAGCACTAAGTGACTCAGACAGCAAGCAGCTGAAGCAGCAGCCCTGATTGCGTGCTCCTAGGCATTGGTAATTAAATTTGTGTTAACACTTTACAAACAGTCTGGGGTAGTAAATGACTGGTAAACAACTGTCTACTTACATTGAATGATCTTTAAAGCCAGCGTGACTGGCGCGTCAGCAGCTCATTCTGCAAAGCAGCAATCCACCTTAGACTTCGGTCCAGGCTGCCGGCTGTTCTCAATGAGTCCTGGCTGACTCTCAGATTGAGTCCCCCGCCGCTTCTGACCTCACTTCCTCTTCCTCCAGGCCGTAACGAGGCACTCACATCCTGATTATCCGGGCCCCCCATGGTGTGCCACAGCCAGTAAGAAACACTGCTAAGGGCAGGCCCCGCCCCGGGTCTCGGTAATTGGCAGTGGTGTGTGAGTCTGTCAGTCATCATGTGGTGCGTGTCTGAAAGCCGCGCGGCGCCGCGGCCGGAGGAAAATGAAATAATGTTGCCAGGCACGCGACAGGCTGTGCAGATTTCATTTATAACATTGTAGCACTCTCAGCCACTCCAGAGCTGAGAGCTGACAAGATTAACTATTAACTTACTGAGAGCCCTGAGCTGCAGCAAGTCTGCGGGGAGCAGCAGAGCCAGGCGCACAGGCGCCGGCTGCGCGCGCCTGCACCCTACGTAGCCAGAGTTTCAGAGTGTGGCAAAATGCGTGACAATGCATTTCAGTGCGGTGATGCGGAACACCACACTGAAATGCGTTAGCGTCACACCTGATGCGTGATACTTGGCAGGCCTGTGGGTCCCAAAGCCCGCGGTCACAGTGGCCGTAGCCCTCCACCGAGGCCAGGCCATCATTACCCTATACTTTCATACGGAGTTCAATATTTTTAGGTAGTCAGGTCTGCAGGACCCATGAAAGTTCGGCTTTATGTAGGAACCTAGTCCTCCTTTGTACACTGCAGTTCGGCCTAGAATAATGCACAGGCATTGATTACAACCAGGGAGCGCGGCCGAGGGAACCACCCTGGGCCGCATTGAGGCCTAACCGCGCCGCGGTGGTTTCACCCGAATGAGACTAACTATGCTCTGTATAAAGCTGCAATAACCCGAGGCTACAATGCGCCCCCCACCCCTCTGTCCGTCTTTGCTTAACCGGAGCCTTCTGATTCCGACCCGTGCTCACTCACCTCACTCCTTGATCATCAACGGTTCCAGGGGGCACCGCCGCCCGCACCGACCCAACCGCAGTGTGAGAGCTGCCCTGCCGGCGTCTTCACTCAAGGTAGAAGCTTCCGGTCAGATTAACCTGCACCTTTGAGCATGGACGTATTAGCTCGAGGGGCCCGTGAACCCTGCCACCATCTTCGCCCGGTGACCGCCGTTCTGGCTGCCGGTGCCAGACCGTGTTCTCCTGTTTCTTGATGATCACCACCCCGCGAAGCTGGCGCTTCTCCGGGAGGCGCTTCTCCGGGAGGCGCTGAGTGTGATCATGGCTCAATGCACCGCACTTCGGCCTTCTGCCATTGGACATCGTCTCCGTGGTGAACATTGTTCTGTTCCACCTGCGCTCAGTAGCGGTCGGTGGTGGGAGTGCTGCCGGGCGGTGACGTGGGGCGGGGGAGGGGCAGGGTGGGGGGTAGTAAAATACGGAATTCGGCCGAATACAGGTAAGTAAACACAAAAATAAATAAAACGAATTTCGTTGCGCGAATACAGGTAAGTAAACACAAAAATAAATAAAACGAATTTCGTTGCGCGCGCTGCATCGCATTTGGCGATGCAGCGCGCGCAACGAAATTCGTTTTATTTATTTTTGTGTTTACTTACCTGTATTCGGCCGAATTCCGTATTTTACTACACCCCACCCGACCCCTCCCCCGCCCCATGTCACCGCCCGGCAGCACTCCCACCACCGACCGCTACAGCCTGCGCTGGCATCCCGGGCGGTGACCACATCAATTTTCTTATGGCGGCAAGGAAACTCTTGCTGCCACTGCAAAAGCCCCCAATCTCCCCCGGCAAAGGAACGATACAGCAAAAAGCCCCGATCTCTGCGGCAAAGAATTCCCAACAGCTAAGGTAAACCTTGAATTGTGCAGCTGTGCACTGCCCCTGCTTTTCGAAAGTAGCCTGTGCAGGGGCATCATGTTGTTTATACACCCCCCTGTGCCCCTCTGGCAGGTAGCGGCGCCCCACATTGGGGGGTTCAAACAATATCTGGGCACCTACTGGCCCAGTTCTTTGACGCCAACTGAATTTGCAGGTCCACAGCAATCGTTACGGCACCTGACCGTGAGGCACGCTTCTGGGGCGGCCTCTGCTAGAACACCAGTGCACCTCCCTCTGTGAACGAGTACCGCCCCCCAACTCAAGGTGGGGATGTGCGTGCCCAAAGCCATTTACATAAAATATTAAGCAAGTGCACACATTAAGTTCGTGAAATTGCACAAGCTCTAACTGTGTTTTTTCCCATTTCTACTAGGGCAGATGGGGGAAAAGCTTTCTGCTTCAAACTATTGGTATCTTGCTTTGTTTGAGGCTCTTCGTTGTGATGTGGGTAACATCTTCAAAAACAAGCATTGCAATGCAATGGGTCTTGCATTTGTGAAAGTTGGAGCTTTTGGTGTTGTAAATGACAATGTTTTTTACTTATTTTTTTTGTTTGCAATGCATCTTTTAAAGCAGATAAAATTAGGTACATGAACAACCAAATAAATGTTTAAATCTGTAGCTATTTGATTAGACCTTCTTATGATTAAAGAAAACACATTTTTTTCCCTAAAGTGTGGTATTCATGTATGCAGTCCCGGCTTTCCAGCTCAATCCGCTCTGCATTGTGGTTCTTGTAGTTCCCTGTTCCATTATAACTGAAGATCTACAGTGAGGCAATCTGCCATTAAATAAAATAGACCCAGATAAATTATGCATGCTCTCCTGACAGTTTAAGTGCTGCCAAGCTCAGAATGCAGGGAGACAGGTGCCACATGACAGTCATTTATTACAAGCCCGTCTCTCTGCCACCAGTTGTTTGCGGTCTACAGCGGAGGTCCAGGACTGCAGGAACCATCCTGCACCGCCACACACGTCACGAACAGCGCCAGGAGGCGCTTGAAAAACCACTGCTGTTTCCCGCAGGCGCGGGACGCGCGCGGACAAAGCCCGGGCCAAGGGCGGGCCCGTCCTTGCCCGTCATCGCCCAGAAGAGGCTGGGCTGGGCAACCCCTCTAACTCCTGTAGGACCTGACACTGGTCTGCAGTTATGAGGTACTGTTACGATTTTTATATTACTGTTTAGTTTTATTTTTGTTATTTTTTCCCATTAACTGTGCTGTACTCAGGTGGCCCAGTATTCAGCTCTTTTCTTCCGGGTCAAACCTTGTGGTTTTACTGCTTGCTCCCCTGCGCAGTTACCATTTTTACACCACGCTATCGAAGTGCGTTTTATGGTGCTGCTCAGAGGTGTCACCCATAATGAATAAATGCACGTGAATGGCGGGTACCCTGGATGCTTTCATCGTGAGGGCGGAATCTATACTTTGCCATGAGATTGAACTAACGGAGAGGCATCTATCGTTAGACCCTGTATCTCTGCAAAGGCGCCTATCCTTAGGTCAATACACAAAGAGGGGACTGGGGGGCTTTTTTGGAGAGGTCCAGCATAAGTGCCCCGGAGCAAGTCTACAAAAGAAGGTTATGCTGTTCCTCGGGGATCCGTGTCAGAACACAAAGGGAATCAAAACCAACCCGACCGGATAGGTTCAAAGTTGGGGATCCAAATATTGGATTATAATGCCCTCACACACCCAGTTGGGTGTCATGCTTCATCATTTGGGCTGCTCCTCATCGGGTCGGCGGTGCAATACCCGACGGGCTCCCTATAGTAGGGGCACTTTAGCGGATATCTTTTTCCAATAGCCGTATGGTGAAGTGGGGGTAAGGGGCCAGAAATGTGTAGATGTATGGATTGAGAGTGAATCTAAAATGGGGTTGGAAGTGCCAGTGACATCAAATTTTATTCAATAGGTCTCCTACCATAAGTAAAAACAGGCAATAAGGCGCTCGACCAAACTAATGTTTTGGAATGAGCGTACTTATTGGTGAAAGGTCAACATGTTTCTCACTCAAAGTGAAGTCTACAGGCGATTCGTCAGGACCAAAGCAATAAAGACTATCTACAACTTAGAATTGGTGACGTGGAAGCATACTCACATCAACCAAGCAACTACCTATTAGTGTACCTGATAGTACTGGAACTACCTGTGAGAGGAGACAAAATATATGACATTGGTTACATCTGTATAGTACACGTGTCTGTCAAATCTCTTATCCCTTGTGAGGCTGACTCTGGAATATTAACCGGTGAATGGTGGATGCCAATGCATTGCACACAAATAAAAAACATTTAAAAATAGTTAAAAACAGTGCCACACAGTGAGTACACAAGGTGAGCTAGTGTGAACTACAGCTCTCGTGGCACGATGTACCAAGCAGCAAACATATCCTATGTGGACTCACCCAATGTTGCGGACTAACCAGGCATCAGCAGTACCCGGTAGGTTGTACACGAGGAGTTCCTCATGTACTGGAGTAATACATTGGGGAGACAATGAAGGGAACAAATATTAGTTTCATTCTGTTGTTCAATATATTCGTAGTGCTGACCCAAACTATCGGTCTCACTCACAGATTCATATATATTCAAGCACTTATTCCTTAATAAAACCGCCTGCCCATGTAGTTATACGATGTGGCATCAAACGTGTAGGCAAGTGGGTAAGTAAATGCATATTTCATCGGTACCCATCCTTAATGTTGTGAGGTTCAAGAGGGGGGTTATTCATATTGCTGCGATGACGTACTTTAAATGATATAGCTTATCTGCACATATCCAACTAGATGCCTATATGCCAGTGTTGTATGCGCCTGCTTGTAAGTATTAATGCGCTGAATTTATACGCATATTAGGTTAAATGAGTGCTAATTCGAGTATAGATAAGGCTCCTGGTATTACTCAAGCCTTATTCAATGATCGGGACCAGTTTTAAGGAGTCCGAATCATGCCGGAGTCATAATGCTCGCGATGCATGGCAGCGTGTATTGCTGCCGGCAGGTGAGCGTGGAGGGTTAGCGCGGGGGATTGGTGAAAATCAAGTAGGAGTTAGCTCCCCGCCTTTGCCGGTCTACTGAGTGCCAATGCTTGGTAGCGTGTAGGGCTGCGGACAATCGAGCGTGTGGAGGTGAGCGCAGGGGACGCTGCTCCGCATAGTACTTACATACGTGCCAGTATCACGCAGTCTCACGACCTACCCCTCCTACCGGGTCCGGGAGGTGGGGAGGTCTGAGACTGCCTTCGCTATATGGCGTTTCACTACTTCCGGTAGTGGGCGGTGTCTAATTGCGTGTGCTTATGCCTAGGTTGTTTACGCCGTTATGGCGGCCATCTTGTAATGGTTTAGTATTGGGGTGATCTTGAATGGTATTCCAGATCCGTAAGGTATCTCTCCACATATGTCCCAACCATGGTCACTGAATTGCGCAGTGTGATATTTAAGTCTATGGCAGTCGGAGCATGTCTATGAATTTAACGTATCATTACCGATATTAATTATGTCAAGACTTAAGTGGCTCACCTGCCGGCAGCAATACACACTGCCATGCATCGCGAGCATTATGACTCCGGCATGATTCTGACTCCTTAAAACTGGTCCCGATCATTGAATAAGGCTTGAGTAATACCAGGAGCCTTATCTATACTCGAATTAGCACGCATATAACCTAATATGCGTATAAATTCAGCGCATTAATACTTACCAGCAGGCGCATACAACACTGGCATACAGGCATCTAGTTGGATATGTGCAGATAGGCTATATCATTTAAAGTACGTCATCGCAGCAATATGAATAACCCCCCCTCTTGAACCTCACAACATTAAGGAAGTACTGATGAAATATGCATTTACTTACCCACTTGCCTACACGTTTGATGCCACATCGTATAACTACATGGGCAGGCGGTTTTATTAAGGAATAAGTGCTTGAATATTGATGAATCTGTGAGTGAGACCGATAGTTTGGGTCAGCACTACGAATATATTGAACAACAGAATGAAACTAATATTGGTTCCCTTCATTGTCTCCCCAATGTATTACTCCAGTACATGAGGAACTCCTCGTGTACAACCTACCGGGTACTGCTGATGCCTGGTTAGTCCGCAACATTGGGTGAGTCCACATAGGATATGTTTGCTGCTTGGTACATCGTGCCACAAGGGCTGTAGTTCACACTAGCTCACCTTGTGCACTCACTGTGTGGCACTGTTTTTAACTATTTTTAAATGTTTTTTATTTGTGTGCAATGCATTGGCATCCACCATTCACCGGTTAATATTCCAGTCAGCCTCACAAGGGATAGGAGATTTGACTGACACGTGTACTATACAGATGTAACCAATGTCATATATTTTGTCTCCTCTCACAGGTAGTTCCAGTACTATCAGGTACACTAACAGGTAGTTGCTTGGTTGATGTGAGTATGCTTCCACGTCACCAATTCTAAGTTGTAGATAGTCTTTATTGCTTTGGTCCTGACGAATCGCCTGTAGACTTCACTTTGAGCGAGAAACATGTTGACCTTTCACCAATAAGTACGCTCATTCCAAAACATTAGTTTGGTCGAGCGCCTTATTGCCTGTTTTTACTTAGGGTAGGAGACCTATTGAATAAAATTTGATGTCACTGGCACTCTCAACCCCATTTTAGATTCACTCTCAATCCATACATCTACACATTTCTGGCCCCTTACCCCCACTTCACCATACGGCTATTGGAAAAAGATCTCCGCTAAAGTGCCCCTACTATAAGGAGCCCGTCGGGTAATGCACCGCCGACCCGATGAGGAGCAGCCCAAATGATGAAGCATGACACCTAACTGGGTGTGTGAGGGCATTATAATCCAATATTTGGATCCCCAACTTTGAACCTATCCGGTCAGGTTGGTTTTGATTCCCTTGTGTTCTGACACGGATCCCGAGGAACAGCATAACCTTTTGTAGCCTATCCTTAGGTCCCACTGGCTCGGGCGATCCTTGTTTAATCCGCTCGCCCCCCATTGTTCATGGCCAGCCTCAGCCCCCTCCGGAAATTGATACATCCCTCACGGATTTGCAATCTGGATCGATGATAGCAACAAGGTCGCGGACCATTACTCCTCTTACCAAGGACATTGAGGATAAGCCGAGCGAGTCCGCAGGGAAGCGAAGGAGAGGGGCAGGCACCATAAAACCCAAACAGCAGAAGCGGAGTCGCCGAAATAACCCCGTGGTGCCCAAAAACCGCACTATTAGCACACAAACTGATGATGCTCCTTCTGTATGTAATGTTCCTGGGCACACTGCGTTGGACTTGGGGGGGGGGGGGGCTACTTTGGACTCAGCTTGTGCACAATTGAAAGAACTGATTGACAACAGCCTTGTTCCTCTCAGGGGTCGTCTATACCATTTAGACTCCATCTTAAGTAAAATGATTAGCTCTAATGGGTCTTTACAGTCTGTTGGGGAGAGCTCGGGCCCTGCAGTACCTCATACTCAAGCCATAGTTCCTTTAGAACAAGTATTGGCTAGGATAACAGCTATTGAGGATCTGTTAAAAAAAAATAATGGAGAACGTGCTAGCGATTCTTCGCACAATCCCCTAGTACTGGATGGTGGTATTTCAGCTCCTGTTCCTCAGGCCAAGTCGCCCAACGCATTAGATATAGCGCCCACAGGTCCTAAGACTACTACTGGTCTAATCATGCACTACAAAGAAGAAAGTATGCTGTTCCTTGAGTGATCAGACAAACGGGTTACTTGCCGATGCCAGCGGCGAGGGGTAGGTGATTCGGCCCCATTTCCTCATACAGAATGGACATCATATTTTAGTTGTCCCGGTTCCCTGCCGGACATTGAATGGAGCGAGACTTTTAATACTGTTAGGTCATTCCGTGAGACTGCGGGTACTTTCACTCGCAGTGTTGGTACGTGGTAGGTAGAATTCACACCCACCACTAAGTGTAGATAGTTCACCCACTAGGTCCTGATGTATTGCCATGGATCTCCCTGACCAACAGGCATGAAACATGTTGACCTGTAGAGTTGAGCATAGCTAAACTGAACCATCACGTCCGATAGCTGCCACTCTTTTTCTGTTTTTAATCAGGAGGATAGCCAGTCTGAATAAAAAGTCTCTTTGGACTATCCGACCTGTTTTAAATCACATTCTTACCACATCTACACCACCTAGGCCCCTTACACCCACTGCACCAAAGGCAGGAACAGAAGATCTCTGCTAAAGAGCCCCTTTATGGGTGCCCGTCGGGTATTGCAGCGCCGACCCTACGAGGAGCAGGTCCATATGATGAAGCAGGACACCTAGCTGGCTGGGTGTGTGAGGGCCCTAATTCTGACAGGAGGAATCCCTTTCCTCCCTTCTCCTTTGTCTTGACAAAGCACAATACTAGTGACTTTCAGTCTTTCTTCCCATTTGTCTGATCGCTCGAGGAACAGCATACTTTCTTCTTTGTAGTGCATGATAGGGCATGTATGCTGTACCTCCAATAAAAAGCTCTTTAGTCCCCATTTTGTTGATTTACTACTGGTCTAACACATAATCTAGCCCCTGCTCATGTTAAGCCCTGTGTCATTGCTTCGTCATTAATTCCGCCCGCAGTTTTTAGGGTTAGGGAGGAGGCAAGGCTGAGTCTGCCCCCTGAAGCTACCCCACTAACCATAATCTTGGCAAATGTACCGCTTCTTACCCCTCAGGTAAACGAATCATGGGAGGCATTGAGAAACAAGGCTCTCTGGTGGCTAGGGGAAAAAATCGGACTATCAGAGGCCTTGTTTAGTGAGTTTAAAATGGTGAGAAGAGTAGGCTGGGTGGGGAGAAGGGAGAAAACATTCCCTGGGGACTGTATTGTTCTTACTTTTAAATCTCCAAAACTGGTACGTGAGATTCTGTACAGACTCGGTAGCGACCATGTGCTACTAAGAGGAATAAATGTTCTGCCCTTAGGATATTTTTATCCCCCAGGGACCCAACTTTACCAGCCCTCTCACCTGAGATCCATAACCACTAATACTCACCATCAATTCAGTATACCTCTACACAATAGATTTGATATACTCCCGTCTCTGGAAGATATAGATTGACTCACCTCCACAGCTAGTCCCGTAGTTCAAAGTAGGACGTTAGAAACTAATTTGCCCAGTTTAAAATTGTATCTATGGACTCAAGGGAGCCTAACCAAAATGTTAAAAGCCACACTAAAGCCCCAGGGGAGAATTCTACTCCTCAATGTATGGGGTTATCCGGCAATGCCCAGATTGACAGAACAGTAGCTGAGGATCACTTTGCACCTGGCACTAATAAGCAGGGACTTTTACCAACTTCTGCAGACACTTACCCTGCACACCCCATAATTAATAAGGCTTTCCATCCAAATGTCCTCACTTTGGACAGTGTCCACGCCGAGTGTGTAATTAAGGGTGATCCCAGGTCTAGCCTATTGAACATGCTTTCATGGAATGTGGCTGGTTTAATTAGTAAATTGTCCAACCCTGATTGGCTTAAATTCATTTATGATTTTGATATCCTATGCCTGCAGGAAACTTGGGCAGTTGAAAACCTACACATTAATGGGTTTAAAACATTTTGTTCCCCGGCTGTGCCCTCCAGTCATGGGAGGAACAAGGGCGGTTTATGTACTTTTATATCTCACAGGCTGAATGTAAGTAGGGTGGCCCTGGTGGTATCTAATACCTACTATCAGGTACTAAAAATTCACATTGATAAATCTCATTGCACCGTCCTTTTAAATTTTTATAACAACATTCCCGCCTTGTGTATGAGGGAAGTTATAAGGCAGCTGCAGGAGGACCTGGATATTGCCTACAGGAATACAAATAAAGACCTCTGCATAATTTGGGGAGGGGACTTTAATGTGGGCCCTTGCACTTATGCGGATGGGGGACATTGTGGATTATCATCAGATGATGTTACAGACATCTCTCATTTTTCACATTCCCCAGCCGGGGATATGCTAAACTCGATTAAATATTCTTTGGACCTGGGTTTTGCAAACGACCTCTGCCAACCACCCATATCGTTTTGTACTACTTTTAATGGTCGTGGGTTGTTTCCAATTATTGATTTCTTTTTAATATCTAATAGATACGCTGATAGAATACATAATTTAAAAACACATACAGTAGCTTTTAGTGATCACTTTCCTATTAGTCTCACCATAGACCTGCCGTGTTATCTACTGGATCGATGTATACCGAGCCTTTACAAGACATCGCTATTAACAGATCTAACGGTTATACGATTAGATGGGCGGGAGTGGATACTTTGCAATTTACCAAGTTACTTTTAACAAAGTGTAAAACAGATTTTTTGACTTACCTTGACGAGATGGCCACAAACATAAATATTTGTAACTCCAACCGTAAAATTTCGCAGAGCCATCCAAAACAACTTGACAATTAAATCTAAAAGTTGTCCCAATGGTAAGTTAGGTTGGTTTGATACTCAGTGTAGTAAGTCACACGCAGTTCTGAAATCCCTACTGCACGAACAGAGAAGAGACCAGGAAGCAATTAAAAGGGCCAGGGCGGCATATAAGTTGTCTATCAAAAAAAGTAAAGAAGCCATCAGATCTGAATTGTGGCAGGCCCTTAAGCAAGCATCTGCTTTAAAGGATATGAAAGGCTTCTGGAAGGCAGTGAATGCCCCATTTCTGGCCCCTAAAAATTCACCAAGTTTTGAAAATTCGTTCGGGGAGGACCAATGGGTGTCTCATTTTTCTAGCTTATATTGCAGTAATGCAAATTTTAATATTTGTGAGGCTCTTAGCTCCCAATTCGCATTGATTTTAATATGGATGAGGTGATCTTGGCTATTAATGCAAGTGTAGGTGGAAAAGCTCCTGGGCCAGACAGTATACCAGTGGACCTTTATAAATCCTGTCCTTTACTTTGGGGCCCATTTTTAACCTCGGTCCTAAGGGCGTGCTGTACGCCTGGCTTTACCCCGACTTGGACAGAGTCCACTCTTGTCCCTATTTTAAAGAAAGGTGACCGCAACGACCCGGCCTGTTATAGACCTATTTCATTGCTGGATTCTCTAGTGAAAGTGGCCGGGCGTGTTGTTTTAAATAGACTGCAGTCATGGGCGCAGGATGCAGGTATTATATCTGAAGTCCAGTACGGATTTCGCCAAGGCCTAGGCACTGTGGAACAGAGCTTGAACCTGAGTCTCATAATGGGAAAATATACCCAGGCAAAAAAAGGGAGTCTTTTCATGTGCTTCGCTGACCTGAGCTCGGCGTTCGATTGCGTCAACCATCAGAAACTTTGGCGCATACTAGAGGACATGGGGGTGGAAATACAATTAATTAATTTTTTTAAACAGTCCTACCTAGAGGCTCGGGCTAGGGTCCGTTATGGTAGAACTGGTGAGCTTAGCAATAGCTTCTCTACCAGAAAGGGGGTAAGGCAGGGGTGTGTTTTGGCCCCCATCTCTTTACCCTCTACATAAACAGTCTTGGTGATACTCTATCTAGGGAATGCTCAGATTTGCCTAGGGTGGGTACAAGGCCAATTGGTACATTGTTATATGCCGGTGATGCGGTCCTGTTAGCCCGCACCCCGATTGGCCTACAAAGAATTGTGACTAGCTTTGCTTCATACATGTTAAGTCTCGACCTCAACGTTAACATTTCCAAAACCTTTATTATGAAATGTAGCAAGCCCAGTGTCAAGTGTCGCAATATTTTTATAAGCAATGAAAAACTAGAATTGGCTGATCACTTCTCATACCTGGGAATCGTCTTTCATAAAAGGGGTTCTTGGGCAAAAGCTGTCAACTGTAGAAAATTGCTCTTCGCTAAAGCCATTGGTGCCTTGATTTATTTTGCCAGGAAATTGGGATGGCACCCTATAAACGACCTGTTGGTAATATACAAAGCTAAATGTATCCCAGTTGCTTTGTACGGAGCCGGCATCTGGGGACATGTAAATGTGGAGCATCTTCAGCAAGTTGAGAACGGGTTTCTGAGGTATCTCCTAGCTATCCCAAATAGCACGGCTACGTACATCTGTCATGCTGAACTGGGGCTGTCGTACCTGTCCGACCTCATTAAAATCCAGCCAATTTTGTTGTGGCATAAGGTATGGACAGGTGCGACCACTGGTTTAAATCGGGACGTTATCAGAGATTGTTTGAACCTGCAACAGGTAAAATGTATCCCCTGGCTTGCATATATTAAACATTTTATGTACGATTTAGATCACCCTGCGTTTTTTGATAACCTTGATAGCCTGTCTCTCATTACGAGGAGGGATCTAAAGGTACTAATCATAAACCACTTGGAGTCGACTAGGATATCCTCTATTATCATGACAACATCGGTCAGAGCTAACCAACTGCTCTTGACTCAGACGGGGATACAACCCTATTTACTATTCACCCTTGGTAATTATGACAGGTTTTTATTGACGCGCTTATGTTTAGGCAACTTCCATAATCTGGTCACTTTTCCCCAGATAAATGATTGGTCACGTTCTCTCTGTCCTTGTCCTTGCGATGATATATCAGTACAGTCAACAATCCACATTATATTTTTTTGTAAGTTTTACATTTTGCTCAGGAAAAGGTGGATATTGCCCTATCTGAAATTGCAAGGCCTGAGACTTTGTCGACCTGCCTTTATTAAGTTGCAATTCTTGGATGATGAATCTGTTACTGATCACATTGTGAAATATCTGAAAGGGGTGGTCAGAATAAGGAAAACCATGCAAGGTCCGACCCCTGTTTAAATGATAACGATCTTTACCTAAGCTAGGGCTGAGTAATGACGTGAGACTATGGTTTTGATTGCAATTTTTAACATATGCTACTTTTAAGATTTGTCTGTAATTTTTAAATTGTTGTTACTGAATTTTAATTCTTAAGTCTATTCTTATGTTTGTATACATGTTGTTCTTGATATGTATTGTGCTTTTATGATTTGATATTTTAAATCGAATAAAGCGTATCTTGACCTTGATGTCGTCACACACAGGGGCTACTAACTGAATGACCAGTGAACAAGACGCAGCAAAGCAATGATGCACCTACCTCACTTTCATTTTGGTCCAAGTACTGAATGTCTGCTATTGTTTATAGGCTAGCTGCCAACAGGGCTGGGATGGCCAGGCCGCCACTACAGAGCTTTGTCTCATTGGTTCCGGCTCACCACCTGCAGCTGGGAGCTGGCCCTACTGCCCCTAGAGCAGCTGCTTGCCATGCAGCCCGACTAGCTGCCGCCCAAGGACAGCCTGGTGAGCTGCTACAGCAGCGGCAGAGACTATAACTGGTTCTCGGACTGAGGGTCATGAGTACGGGGTCGGGTTATCAACTGCATCAGCAAGGGGGGAGTTACTGTAACCACAGGAAGGGCATCGCGCATACTGGAGTGCCGTGCCGTACAAAACAAAAGAAAGGCGCACGGTCGCTATGTTTTAAAGATAAAGCGTTGCGTGCCACGCTGACCAAGGCATAGCGCGTGCAGGAG
Organism: Calotriton arnoldi; assembly: GCA_963921515.1. Lineage (NCBI taxonomy): Eukaryota > Metazoa > Chordata > Amphibia > Caudata > Salamandridae > Calotriton > Calotriton arnoldi. The sequence continues at coordinate 274,614 of CAWUFW010013632.1, read as the reverse complement.
TGCCGCGCCGTGCAAAACTAAAGAAAGGCTCATGGTTTCTTAAAGATAAAGCAACTAATTTAAAAGTCTTACCAAGTAGGAAGCGCAGCAGCCGGATGTGAAGTGGGGAGGAGAGGGAGCGTCTTTAAAAGATAAGGCGGGGCATCCATGATCATGCGCCGTGCTGAGTCAGGAAAACAGGGCAGGTTGGGAAGCGTGTTGTGCCTGCAAACAAAACAAAAAAGAAAGGAAAGATGTGTGGTCGCCAGATTTTGAAGAAAAAACATGACGTGCTGCGCTGACCAGGGCATAGCGTGTGCATGAGTGCGCAAGAGTGCAAAACAAAAGAAAGGTGAGCGGTCTCCATGCTTAAGGATGAAGAGTGGCATGCCACACTGATCAGGGCATAGCACGAGCAGTAGTGCCGCCCCGTGCAAAAGTAGAGATAGGCGCGTGGTCGCTGAAAGAGAAAACAACTAATTTAAAGCGTGGTGGCCAGCTGTGAAGTGGGGAGGGAGCATCTTTCAAAGACAAACCGCGGTGTCCATGATCGGGTGCAGCGCTGAGTCAGGAAAACAGTACGGGTTGGGAAGCAGGAGAGGGTGTCGTGCCTGCAACAGCAGCTAGGAATAAGTCATTTAAGAAAATAGTGCTCACAAACTGTAAATAAAACATACTAAGTAACAACACATGTAACAGGGGCAGTCCTCATGGTAGGTAACAACAGGAGAAAAGGAGGTACTAAGGAGGGACTACTAAACGAATTAACCAATGAAAAAAAACATTTCCAAAAGACAGTCAAAGGAGCCAATAAAATACATGGGCGATAAATAGGCGGAGCTTAAAACCCATATTCTGAATACAGCATGTCTCGAAGAGACAGCGCAAGCACTGCCTAGGTGAGATCTAAAACAAGCATTTGCAATGTAATAGGTCTCGCATTTGCAAGAGTTTAAGCTATTGGTATTGTAAATGACAATGCCTTTTATTTATCTGTTTTGATAATTAACACATAAATAAAAGGCATTGTTATTTACAATGCCAATAGCTCAAACTACTGTAAATGCGAGACCTATTTCACTTCAAAGAAGCGGATGTCATTGTCCGGGCTGCTTTGAAAGTGAAAGTGCGCATGACGCGCTGAATGTTGCAGGAAAGCATGTCGTGCCTGCAGTAGGAGAAATTCATTAAAGAAAATGGTGCTTATAGACTAAATAAGACCTACAGTGTAACAACAGAAGTAAAAGGGCCAGTCCTCATGGGAGGTTACAAATGAAGACAAGGCGGTACTAAGGAGGGATTAACAAGTCTAATAACGAATCATCATCAAAGATCTTTATTTCGGCCTGTATGGCCATAAAAGCACAAGTAAAAATACAATACATTTCATTCCATTGAATAAAAACGGTCATTGCTCTGTGTGAGGCACAGAATTACACATAATTGGTGTAAATGTACAGTAGTATTATATAAAACACTCGGCTATCCCACATGCCAGCCTCAAGGGTCCAGAAATTAACCTATAAATATAGGATTCAATAAAGTGCGTGTGCAATACATGAGCAGCATAATGGCCTTTAAAGTATTCGAAAACCAGGTTCAATAAAGTGTGTGTGCAATACATGAGCAGCAAGAACGCCATTACAGTAATCCAGTACCGGAGTTCATGATGTTTTCATAGCGGCCCTCAGCTAGCAGCATTCAAAAGTATATACAAATGGAAAAATTTAAAAACAACATATACAGCACATTATAATTAAAAAATGCTCGTTTAAAAGTCATAAAATACTTTCATTCAAGTTAAAAGAAGAACGGGCCCGGTTTATAGAATATATAATAATAGATGGCAAAACCTATGAGTTCATCTTTAGGATGGCCCTACGTATGCACCACATAGAAAATAGAAAACACTTTGGGGCGGCCTCTGCTAGAACACCAGTGCACCTCCCTCTGTGAACAAGCTTTCTATTAGGGACAGCGAAGACCTGGAACCGTCTACCGATTCCGATAAAGAACAGCACGTCGCTCATGTCGTTTATAAGACTGCTGAAAACATGGTTATTCGTCAACTGAAATATCATGACTACCAGGGCCTGGCAAATTTCAGCACTCCTGCCAATTCCAGCGCCAAGACGCCCTTGGGCATACGTGCGCTTTACAAGTCTATAAATCAAATCAAATCAAGTACTGCCCCCCCCCCCCATTTAGCTCAAGGTGGGGATGTGCGTGCCCAAAGCCATTTGCATAAAATATTAAGCAAGTGCGCACATTAAGTTGGGGAGAGGAGTTGGCCTAACGGCTAGGGCGGTCGACCTTGAATCTGGGGAACTGGGTTCGAGTCTCGGCAATGATGCTGAACATCCTGTGATTCTGGGCAAATCACTTAATCTCCCTGTGCCTAACAAAAATGAATGTGTCCTCATGTAATGCAACTGGTTCTTTGTAAAGCGCTCTGATACCCGATACCTTCGGGTCAAGTTTGCGCTATATAAAACTCTGTAAAAAAAAAAAAAGGTCGTGAAATTGCACAAGCTCTAACTGTGTTTTTTCCCATTTCTGCTAGGGCAGATGGGGAAAAAGCTTTCTGTTTCAAACTATTGGTATCTTGCTTTGTTTGAGGCTCTTCATTGTGATTTGGGTAACATCTTCAAGAACAAGCATTTACAATGCAATTGGTCTTGCATTTGTGAAAGTTGGAGCTTTTGGTGTTGTAAATGACAATGTTTTTTGTTTGCAATGCATCTTTTAAAGCAGATAAAATTAGGTACATGAACAACCAAATAAATATTTAAATCTGTAGCTATGTGATTAGACCTTCTTATGATTAAAGAAAACACTTTTTGCCCCTAAAGTGTGGTAGTCATGTATGCATGTATGCAGTTTCCAGCTCAATCCGCTCTGCATTGTGGTTTTTGTAGTTCCCTGTTCCATTATAACTGAAGACCTACAGTGAGGCAATCTGCTATTAAATAAAATAGACCCAGATAAATTATGCATGCTTTCCTGACAGTTTAAGTGCTGCCAAGCTCAGAATGCAGGGAGACAGGTGCCACATGACAGTCATTTATTACAAGCCCTATGTCGTCACACAAGGGCAACCAAGTGAATGACCAGTGAACAAGACGCAGCAAAGCAACGATGCACCTACCTCACTTTAATTTTGGTCCAAGTACTGAATGTCTGCTACTGTTTATAGGCTGGCTGCCAACAGGGCTGGGATGGCCAGGCCGCCACTACAGAGCTTTGTCTCCTTGGTTCCGGCTCACCACCTGCAGCTGGGAGCTGGCCCTACTGCCCCTAGAGCAGCTGCTCGCCATGCAGCCCGACTAGCTGCAGCCCAAAGACAGCCTGGTGAGCTGCTACAGCAGCGGCGGAGACTATAACGGGTTCTCGGACTGAGGGTCACGAGTAGTGGGTCGGGTTATGAACTGCATCAGCAAGGGGGGAGTTACTGTAACATCAGGAAGGGCATCGCACATACTCGAGTGCTGTGCCGTACAAAACAAAAGAAAGGCGCACGGTCGCTATGTTTTGAAGATAAAGCGCTGCGTGCCACGCTGACCAAGGCATAGCGCATGCAGGAGTGCTGCGCCGTGCAAAACTAAAGAAAGGCTCATGGTTTCTTAAAGATAAAGCAACTAATTTAAACGTCTTACCAAGTAGGAAGCGCAGCAGCCGGATGTGAAGTGGGGAGGGAGCATCTTTCCTAAAGATAAACCGCGGCGTCCATGATTGGGTGCAGGGCTGAGTCAGGAAAACAGTACGGGTTGGGAAGCAGGAGAGCGTGTCGTGCCTGCAACAGCAGCTAGGAGTAAGTCATTTAAGAAAATAGTGCTCACAAACTGTAAATAAAACATACTAAGTAACAACACATGTAACAGGGGCAGTCCTCATGGTAGGTCACAACAGGAGAAAAGGAGGTACTAAGGAGGGACTACTAAACAAATTAACCAATGAAAAAAAACATTTCCAAAAGACAGTCAAAGGAGCGAATAAAATACATGGGCGATAAATGGGCGGAGCTTAAAACCCATATTCTGAATACAGCATGTCTCGAAGAGACAGCGCAAGCGCTGCCTAGGTGAGATCTAAAACAAGCATTTGCAATGCAATAGGTCTTGCATTTGCAAGAGTTTAAGCTATTGGTATTGTAAATGACAATGCCTTGTATTTATCTGCTCTGATAATTAACACATACATAAAAGGCATTGTTATTTACAATGCCAATAGCTCAAACTATTGTAAATGCGAGCCCTATTTCACTTCAAAGAAGCGGCTGTCATTGTCCCGGGCTGCTTTCAAAGTGAAAGTGCGCATGACGCGCTGAATGTTGCAGGAAAGCATGTCGTGCCTGCAGTAGGAGAAACTCATAAAAGAAAATAGTGCTTATAGACTAAATAAGACCGACAGTGTAACAACAGAAGTAAAAGGGCCTGTCCTCATGGGAGGTTACAAATGAAGACAAGGCGGTACTAAGGAGGGATTAACAAGTCTATTAACGAATCATCATCAAAGATCTTTATTTTGGCCTGTATGGCCATAAAAGCACAAGTAAAAATACAATACATTTCATTCCATTGAATAAAAACGGTCATTGCTCTGTGTGAGGCACATAATTGGTGTAAACTTACAGTAGTATTATATAAAACACTCGGCTATCCCACATGCCAGCCTCAAGGGTCCAGAAATTAACCTATAAATATAGGATTCAATAAAGTGCGTGTGCAATACATGAGTAGCATAATGGCCTTTACAGTATTCGGAAACCGGGTTCAATAAAGTGTGTGTGCAATACATGAGCAGTATCAGACTACAGGAGGTAGCCCATAAATCACAGGAAGACTGGGGCAATAGTTAGTAACAAACAACAGTGTCTCAAACAAGGGTATTATTTAACGTACAGGTACATGTGGCACAATTAATTGAACGAGCAGGGTGAGCAGCGAAGGGCCAATCAGTCGCAAGGGAGCCCCGGTGTGCTGCCTATATGTTAGAAATCGGAGATTAATCAATGGGGTGTGTAGGGCGTGGAAAACTGCACAGATCTATGACTAGGGGCACGGCACGTGGAGTGCGGGGGTCATCCCCCGTGTGTCTGGCAAATTGCCATGGGCGCGAAGTTGGGTGAAAGCTGGAGAGTTGGAGAAGAATAGCGAAGGATGAGGGTGAGGATAGCATGACTCTGGTGGGGGTCCGTGGAGTCGTAGCAGGAGGTGCAGCAACGTGGGAGGTGAAGCGGAGCTCGGAAGCGGGGTGTACCGGGCTGCGGCAGGTTGTGCAGCTATTGCACACCAAGGTAATGTAACGATCGTGCAGGGCAGCCGGCGAGTGCTGGTGAGCTTAATTTAAGGTCAGAGGTGCGGCAACGATGTCCTAAGGCAAGGATATCAGCTAGACGAGGCAGCATGTGTGGGAGACGCGCTTCAAGCCGGGAAATGGGCAGCAGCCCCATGAGTAGGAATAAGGGGTCAAGGAGGCGGGAAAGGTCCTGTGGCGGGAAACAACCACGGGACGCGCCGGAGTCCGGAGCGGCAATGCCTCAGGGACCGATCCGCGGGAAGGCGGGGGGAACTAAGGCGGACACTTACTTCGAAGAATCGGCAGTCATAGATCAAAGCGCTGTAGCCAGCATCAGTCAGGCTATGTGTAAGGTACTAGGGGCGGAAGAAGATAAAGACGTGCAGCCTTTCACGTGGGTACTGGGAAACCAACAACTAGAACGCGCTAGGAGCGCGAGTGTGTAATAGAAGGAGAAATTAGAAAGAAAGACTAGGTAAAGGAAGAGTCCACAGGGATAAGATGGATGAAAGAACATTTAAATACGAGGATAAACAAATTTAACACATTGAACAGTGATTATGGCTCATATATATATATATATATATATATATATATATATATATATATATATATATATAAAATTACACATATATATAAAAAATGGAGTTTACATGGGGAACATGTCAAGTCAAACATCGATCCATAATGTATATACAATAAATGGGAATAAGTGCAAAGCACTATTGATTGTATGTGGACTGCACATTGAAATTACATATAATGTGAGTGGAACACAATTATCTGAGCTGATTAAAGTCAGGAAATAATGCATTAATAGGTAAGGGTAGAAATGCAGTTACAGTGGAATTTATTTTGGAAAGGAAGGTCAGATCACAAGGTTAGGGGTTCATTATGTAAGTGTGGTATTCCATTCATCCAGAGTGTTCAATCCTTGTTCGATGGTGTTGCAACGAGCAATCCAGCGACATTCGCACCTGCTCAGGAGTCTCTGGATATCGCCACCCCTGATTGGGATGGATGGTTGATCAATCACCATCCAAACGAAGTCTGTTTCAGGTTGATTGTATTCCTTAAAGTGTGCGACCAGGGGTGCTGTTAGCACGTCGCACCTAATCCGGCTGCGATGTTGCAGAATGCGATCTTTTACCATCTGGGTGGTCTGGCCGATATACAGACGGTCGCATGGGCAGCGTATACAATAGATGACGTTCTTGGACCTGCAATTGGTGAAGGATTTTAAGTCATATTTCTGTCCGTTATGTTCGAAGCATTTAGTGTTCAGTGTGGTGGCACATGCAGAACATCTTTGGCATTTGTAATGTCCAAGAAGTGGTGGGAGGTCCCATAATCCTCTCACAGTTTCAGGCCTTTTGTTGGTTTGTGGCCAGGTGATGGCATGCACCAGACGTTCGGATAGGTTTTTGCCCCTTAGGTTTGAGAACAGAGGTGGTTCGTTGAATATGTTAAGAGGCGGCAGTGTATTCCAGTTGGATTTAATGATTTTGGAAAGTTTGTTACTGGCAGGGGAAAACGTCGAAACAAAGGGGATGCGAGAGTTAGTCCTCTTCTCCTTGGGTGTGAGTAGAGTCTCACGGCGATTGTACCATGCACGTTTTCTAGCTCGAGTAACCAATTTCTTCGGGTAGCCACGTGCGATGAGTTTTTCAGTAAGGATGGCCGCTTCTCTGAGGAAATCTCTTTCCCATTTGCAATTGCGGCAAATCCGTAAGAATTGCCCAAACGGTAAACCATCGTGTAGGCCGCGCGGATGGTAGCTGGAATAGAGCAGTAAGGTATTTCTCTCCGTGGGTTTCCTAAACAGTGCCATACCTATTTTATTGTCTTCCGCCAGTAGGGTCAGATTAAGGAAAGGTAAGTTATTTTCCTTACAATCCGTGGTGAATCTTAGATGTTTTTGGTAGGTGTGTAACCAATGCACGAATTGGTTGAGGGTTGTGTTGTTTCCTGACCAGATAAGCAGAATGTCATCTATGTAGCGACGCCAGAATGTTATACTGTTCCTGAATGGGTTGAGGTCAGTCAGTATAATGGTGCTCTCAAGGTGATGGACATAGAGAATGGCAAAGTTCGGGGCAAAACATGCCCCCATAGACACTCCTTTGATCTGGAGGTAATAAGTATCTTTGTACAGGAAATAATTATTTCTTAGACCAATCTCCAGAAGGGACATCACGAACTCTGTAGGAATCCTAGTGGGCTGTGGTCTTGTATCCAGGATTCCTCTCACTACTGCCAGGCCTTCTTGGTGGGGTATATTAGTGTACAATGACTCAATATCCATTCCGACCATAAGATCCACGCCTGGGGTGAAGGGAGTGTCCTCGATGACGTTGATTAAGTCCATGCTGTCACGAACATAGGTGTCCGTGAGGGGTACAAATTCTTTGATGATGCTGTCAATATATTTTCCAATTGGTTCCAGGATTGAACCGCAGCCGGACACAATAGGCCTGCCGGGGGGGTTTTGTTGGTTCTTGTGAATCTTTGGTAGGACATAGATCACCGGGGTACGGGGCTGGCTGTTATTGAGGTATGCAGCTTCCTTGTCTGTTATGATGTTGTTGGATTTTGCTAGCTCAATCACTAGTAAAATCTTGGCTCTTATTCCAGGCAGTGGGTCAGATGGTAGGGAAAGGTAGTGTTCCTTGTTGTCCAATTGGCGTAGGATTTCCATGTCATATTTGTTTTGGTCTTGAATGACGATACCTCCGCCTTTGTCGGCAGGCTTGATAATTATGTCTTTTTTGGTTTTGAGGTTGTTGAGTGCCTGCTTTTCAGCTAGTGAAAGGTTGTAGGGCACAAATTCATGTTGTCGTTGGATGTTCTTCATCTCGTGTAGGATCCTCCTCTCGAACGTCAATATTTCAGTTGGCATCAGCACTGATGGTGGGTTAAAGGTTGAGGGTGGTTGAAAAGGTGAGTGGTTTCTTTGCTCACGTGGTGGTCTCTCAAAGAAGAACTGTTTGAGGCGTATCCTCCTGAAGAATTGGAGCAGATTCTCCTGTATTTCAAAGAAATTGCTCTTGTCAGTAGGGACAAAAGATAGTCCTTTACTTAGGAGGCTGATCTCGTAGGGAGAGAGGTCATGTTGGGATAGGTTGAATACGGGAAGTGTCTTGGTAATAGCCATGTTGGTATTCACAATGGTTAGTTCGGTCCCTATTGGTAGAACTTGCGTCTGGTTTGTCGTTCCCCGGAGTATTGGTACTGGTAGTTCCCTCTCGGTTGGCATCTCCCTCTGCCTCTGTTCGTGTCTAAAAAACCAGCTGGTAATAGTGGCTGGGGTCTTGGTTGTTGGACTCTCTGTAGTCTTGAGGTGCTCAGTCTCTCACCCGGGCTGGACTCCTCCGCTGAGGTGTTGGATGATTCAGAGAAGGACACTTGTTGATGGTTACGAAATCTACCCCAATTCCTTTGTTGTCTGGGAGGCTGGTAGGGTGTGTCGTAGAAGTCGTCTCTCAGGTATGGGTAGGTCTATTCGTTGTTATAATTACGAATGTCCTTTTGTATTTTATTTATTTTTTTGTTTTGTTCAAATGTATCAAAGTTGGCAATGGTTGCACTTATTTTATCCAAGAGGGATTTCGCATCTGTGATCGTGCTGTCCTCTAGGATAAGTTTTTCCAATTCTGCTATTTCTGCCAACTCCTTGCGGCTATGTTCTAAAGCTGTGTCGATGCCCAAGACCATCCAGTGTCTTGAACAAGTCGTAGCCAGATGGCTAAATCCTGACCTGAATTTGGGATCTTGTGTGAAGATAGCTGGGACGCTACGGATTTGTAGTCCCAAGGGAATAACGTTTGATTTCAGGTATTCGGTGAGCATTCGGGCGTGAAGATCAGTGCGGATCTGTTTTTTCCTTAGTTTTTCAAGTCTCTCTAGAAGAATCCGTGAATGACTTGCTCCTGTGGAAACAGGGGTCGTAGTAGAAGAAAGAAGGGAGGGTCCACTAAGAATTCTTTGTATATATTCGTCTGAGTAAATGGGGGTATCCCTGGAAACCATGCTGTGTGGTGAACTACACAGGAGGTATGTGAAGAAATCAATCAATAAAATGAGTCCCAGGTGGGACAACCTCTCGCAACAGGCAGTTGCTCAAAGTAAGCAGTATCAGACTACAGGAGGTAGACCATAAACCACAGGGAGACTGGGGCAATAGTTAGTAACAAACAACAGTGTCTCAAACAAGGGTATTATTTAACGTACAGGTACATGTGGCACAATTAATTGTAATGGATTAAATCCAAAGGAGGAGAAAGCCAGGGAGACATTTTCTTATGAAGGTAAATTGTATTTCAATCAAAGAACATGTTGGACATATTAAACTTCATATATACAAGCACGAGGCGGTATCACTGCGTTACATTAAATGACATGTAACCATAAAAATACTGTGCACAAGTGCTCGTGAAGTTTTGGTGACGGCGTAAGTGACACGTGATGTGGTATATACAGCGATTGTGGTGGGCACCACAGGGCAGGTGGAGTTAAAACAGTTTCTTTACATTTGAAATACCCAAACAGTTATTGTTACAAAATTATAATGATTAGGTAGGGTATTCGTTAGATGGAGGCACCAAGAGTTCCGCTGTGGAAGTCGACGGCGTTTCGGCCTGTAGATGTGTTAGGCCATCATCAGGACCAGGTTATGTAATATTTAATATGCAGTGCTGGGGATAGAAGGATACATGTATTCCTTTATATACGCGGTTGGTTGGTGGACCAAGACGGATAGGTAGAGTAGAAAAGGCTTTAAAATTCGAGCCCACAACGTCAGGGAGAAGACAGTAAATGAGCGCTGCAAACAATTACCGCGTGCCTAGGCTCATTAAAAAGAAAGGTGAGATAGAGGCGCCTGTGCATGAGCAGTGGTAGACTTACTAAAGAGTCGAGGGCGGGCTCAATCCGGCAGGGCACTGGATGTCCCGAGGAAACCTATGCGCGGAGAAAACATATGGTGAGGGGCGCATGAAAAGGGGGGCGGGGGGTGTTGTGTGACTGATGTATGTAAGGATGAAAATACTCACAGCTGAACGAGCAGGGTGAGCAGCGAAGGGTCAATCAGTCGCAAGGGAGCCCCGGTGTGCTGCCTATATGTTAGAAATCAGAGATTAATCAATGGGGTGTGCAGGGCGTGGAAAACTGCACAGATCTATGACTGGGGGCACGGCACGTGGAGTGTGGGGGTCAGCCACCGTGTGTCTGGCAAATTGCCATGGGTGCGAAGTTGGGTGAAAGCTGGAGAGTTGGAGAAGAATAGCGAAGGATGAGGGTGAGGATAGCATGACTCTGGTGGGGGTCCGTGGAGTCGTAGCAGGAGGTGCAGCAACGTGGGCGGTGAAGCGGAGCTCTGAAGCGGGGTGTACCGGGCTGCGGCAGGTTGTGCAGCTATTGCACACCAAGGTAATGTAACGATCGTGCAGGGCAGCCGGCGAGTGCTGGTGAGCTTAATTTAAGGTTAGAGGTGCGGCAACGATGTCCTAAGGCAAGGATATCAGCTGGACGAGGCAGCATGTGTGGGAGACACGCTTCAAGCCGGGAAATGGGCAGGAGCCCCATGAGTGGAAATAAGGGGTCAAGGAGGCGGGAAAGGTCCTGTGGCGGGAAACAACCATGGGACGCGCCGGAGTCCGGAGCGGCAATGCCTCAGGGACTGATCCGCGGGAAGGCGGGGGAACTAAGGGGGACACTTACTTCGAAGACTCGGCAGTCATAGATCAAAGCGCTGTAGCCGGCATCAGTCAGGCTATGTGTAAGGTACTAGGGGCGGAAGTAGATAAAGACGTGCAGCCGGTAACGTGGGTACTGGGAAATCAACAACTAGAACGCGCTAGGAGCGCGAGTGTGTAATAGAAGGAGAAATTAGAAAGAAAGACTAGGTAAAGGAAGAGTCCACAGGGATAAGATGGATGAAAGAACATTTAAATACGAGGATAAACAGATTTAACACATTGAACAGTGATTATGGCTCATATATATATATATATAAAATTACACATATATATAAAAAATGGAGTTTAGATGGGGAACATGTCAAGTCAAACATCGATCCATAATGTATATACAATAAATGGGAATAAGTGCAAAGCACTATTGATTGTAAGTGGACAGCACATTAAAATTACATACAATGTGAGTGGGACACAATTATCTGAGCTGATTAAAGTCAGGAAATAATGCATTAATAGGTAAGGGTAGAAATGCAGTTACAGTGGAATTTATTTTGGAAAGGAAGGTCAGATCACAAGGTTAGGGGTTCATTATGTAAGTGTGGTATTCCATTCATCCAGAGTGTTCAATCCTCCCAGACAACAAAGGAATTGAGGTAGATTTCATAACCATCAACAAGTGTCCTTCTCTGAATCATCCAACACCTCAGCGGAGGAGTCCAGCCCGGGTGAGGGACCGAGCACCTCAACACTACAGAGAGTCCAACAACCAAGGCCCCAGCCACTATTAACAGCCGGTTTTTTAGACACGAACAGAGGCAGAGGGAGAGGCCGACCGAGAGGGAACTACCAGTACCAATACTCCGGGGAATGACAAACCAGACGCAAGTTCTACCAATGGGGACCGAACTAACCATTGCGAATACCAACATGGATATTACCAAGACACTTCCCGTATTCACCCTATCCCAACATGACCTCTCTCCCTACGAGATCAGCCTCCTAAGTAAAGAACTATCTTTTGTCCCTACTGACAAGAGCAATTTCTTTGAAATACAGGAGAATCTGCTCCAATTCTTCAGGAGGATACGCCTCAAACAGTTCTTCTTTGAGAGACCACCACGTGAGCAAAGAAACCGCTCACCTTTTCAACCACCCTCAACCTTTAACCCACCATCAGTGCTGATGCCAACTGAAATATTGACGTTCGAGAGGAGGATCCTACACGAGATGAAGAACATCCAACGACAACATGAATTTGTGCCCTACAACCTTTCACTAGCTGAAAAGCAGGCACTCAACAACCTCAAAACCAAAAAAGACATAATCATCAAGCCTGCCGACAAAGGCGGAGGTATCGTCATTCAAGACCAAAACAAATATGACATGGGAATCCTACGCCAATTGGACAACAAGGAACACTACCTTTCCCTACCATCTGACCCACTGCCTGGAATAAGAGCCAAGATTTTACTAGTGATTGAATGAGCAAAATCCAACAACATCATAACAGACAAGGAAGATGCATACCTCAATAGCAGCCAGCCCCGTACCCCGGTGATCTATGTCCTACCAAAGATTCACAAGAACCAACAAAACCCCCCCGGCAGGCCTATTGTGTCCGGCTGCGGTTCAATCCTGGAACCAATTGGAAAATATATTGACAGCATCATCAAACAATTTGTACCCCTCACGGACACCTATGTTCGTGACAGCATGGACTTAATCAACCTCATCGAGGACACTCCCTTCACCCCAGGCGTGGATCTTATGGTCAAAATGGATATTGAGTCATTGTACACTAATATACCCCACCAAGAAGGCCTGGCAGTAGTGAGAGGAATCCTGGATACAAGACCACAGCCCACTAAGATTCCTACCGAGTTCGTGATGTCCCTTCTGGAGATTGCTCTAAGAAATAATTATTTCCTGTACAAAGACACTTATTACCTCCAGATCAAAGGAGTGTCTATGGGGGCATGTTTTGCCCCGAACTTTGCCATTCTCTATGTCCATCACGTGGAGAGCACCATTATACTGACTGACCTCAACCCATTCAGGAACAGTATAACATTCTGGCATCGCTACATAGATGACATTCTGCTTATCTGGTCAGGAAACAACACGACCCTCAACCAATTCGTGGAATGGTTACACACCTACCAAAAACATCTAAGATTCACCACGGATTGTAAGGAAAATAACTTACCTTTCCTTGATCTGACACTATGGGCGGAAGACAATAAAATAGGTACGGCACTGTTTAGGAAACCCACGGAGAGAAATACCTTACTGCTCTATTCCAGCTACCATCCGCGCGGCCTACGCGATGGTTTACCGTTTGGGCAATTCTTACGGATTCGCCGCAATTGCAAATGGCGAAGAGATTTTCTCAGAGAAGCGGCCATCCTTCCTGAAAAACTCATTGCACGTGGCTACCCGAAGAAATTGGTTACTCGAGCTAGAAAACGTGCATGGTACAATCACCGTGAGACTCTATTCGCACCCAAGGAGAAGAGGACTAACTCTCGCATCCCCTTTGTTTCGACGTTTTCCCCTGCCAGTAACAAACTTTCCAAAATCATTAAATCCAACTGAATACACTGGCGCCTCTTAACATATTCAACGAACCACCTCTGTTCTCATACCGAAGGGGCAAAAACCTATCCGACCATCTGGTGCATGCCATCACCTGGCCACAAACCAACAACAGGCCTGAAACTATGAGAGGATTATGGGACCTCCCACCACTTCTTCGACATTACAAATGCCAAAGATGTTCTGCATGTGCCACCACACTGAACACTAAATGCTTCGAACATAACGGACAGAAATATGACTTGAAATGCTTCACCAATTGCAGGTCCAAGAACGTCATCTATTGTATACGCTGCCCATGCGACCTTCTGTATATCGGCCAGACCACCCAGATGGTAAAAGATCGCATTCTGCAACATCGCAGCCGGATTAGGCACGACGTGCTAACAGCACCCCTGGTCGCACAATTTAAGGAATACAATCACCCTGAAAAAGACTTCGTTTGGATGGTGATTGATCAACCATCCATCCCAATCAGGGGTGGCGATATCCAGAGACTCCTGAGCAGGTGCTAATGTCGCTGGATTGCTCGTTGCAACACCATCGAACAAGGATTGAACACTCTGGATGAATGGAATACCACACTTACATAATGAAACCCTAACCTTGTGATCTGACCTTCCTTTCCAAAATAAATTCCACTGTAACTGCATTTCTACCCTTACCTATTAATGCATTATTTCTTGACTTTAATCAGCTCAGATAATTGTGTCCCACTCACATTATATGTAATTTCAATGTGCTGTCCACTTACAATCAATAGTGCTTTGCACTTATTCCCATTTATTGTATATACATTATGGATCGATGTTTGACTTGACATGTTCCCATGTAAACTCCATTTTATATATATGTGTAATTATATATATATATATATATATATATATATATATATATATATATATATATATATATATATATATATATATATGAGCCATAATCACTGTTCAATGTGTTAAATCTGTTTATCCTCGTATTTAAATGTTCTTTCATCCATCTTATCCCTGTGGACTCTTCCTTTACCTAGTCTTTCTTTCTAATTTCTCCTTCTATTACACACTCGCGCTCCTAGCGCGTTCTAGTTGTTGGTTTCCCAGTACCCACGTGACTTGCTGCACGTCTTTTTCTACTTCCGCCCCTAGTACCTTACACATAGCCTGACTGATTGCCGGCTACAGCGCTTTGATCTATGTCTGCCGATTCTTCGAAGTAAGTGTCCCCCTTAGTTCCCCCGCCTTCCCGCGGATCGGTCCCTGAGGCATTGCCGCTCCGCACTCTGGCGAGTCCCATGGTTGTTTCCCGCCACAGGACCTTTCCAGCCTCCTTGACCCCTTATTCCTACTCATGGGGCTCCTGCCCATTTCCCGGCTTAAAGCGCGTCTCCACACATGCTGCCTCGTCCAGCTGATATCCTTGCCTTAGGACATCGTTGCCGCACCTCTGACCTTAAATTAAGCTCACCAGCACTCGCCGGCTGCCCTGCACGATCGTTACATTACCTTGGTGTGCAATAGCTGCACAACCTGCCGCAGCCCGGTACACCCCGCTTCAGAGCTCCGCTTCACCTCCCACGTTGCTACACCTCCTGCTACGACTCCACGGACCCCCACCAGAGTCATGCTATCCTCACCCTCATCCTTCGCTATTCTTCTCCAACTCTCCAGCTTTCACCCAACTTCGCGCCCATGGCAATTTGCCAGACACACGGGGGCTGACCCCCGCACTCCACGTGCTGTGCCCCTAGTCATAGATCTGTGCAGTTTTCCACGCCCTGCACACCCCATTAATTAATCTCCGATTTCTAACATATAGGCAGCACACCGGGGCTCCCTTGCGACTGATTGGCCCTTCGCTGCTCACCCTGCTCGTTCAATTAATTGTGCCACATGTACCTGTACGTTAAATAATACCCTTGTTTGAGACACTGTTGTTTGTTACCAACTATTGCCCCAGTCTCCCTGTGGTTTATGGGCTACCTCCTGTAGTCTGATACTGCTCATGTATTGCACACACACTTTATTGAACCCGGTTTCCAAATACTGTAAAGGCCATTATGCTACTCATATATTGCACACGCACTTTATTGAATCCTATATTTATAGGTTAATTTCTGGACCCTTGAGGCTGGCATGTGGGATAGCCGAGTGTTTTATATAATACTACTGTAAGTTTACACCAATTATGTGCCTCACACAGAGCAATGACCGTTTTTATTCAATGGAATGAAATGTATTGTATTTTTACTTGTGCTTTTATGGCCATACAGGCCAAAATAAAGATCTTTGATGATGATTCGTTAATAGACTTGTTAATCCCTCCTTAGTACCGCCTTGTCTTCATTTGTAACCTCCCATGAGGACTGGCCCTTTTACTTCTGTTGTTACACTGTCGGTCTTATTTAGTCTATAAGCACTATTTTCTTTTATGAGTTTCTCCTACTGCAGGCACGACATGCTTTCCTGCAACATTCAGCGCGTCTTGCGCACTTTCGCTTTCAAAGCAGCCCGGGACAATGACAGCCGCTTCTTTGAAGTGAAATAGGTCTCGCATTTACAATAGTTTGAGCTATTGGCATTGTAAATAACAATGCCTTTTATGTATGTGTTAATTATCAGAGCAGATAAATAAAAGGCACTGTCATTTACAATACCAATAGCTTAAACTCTTGCAAATGCAAGACCTATTGCATTGCAAATGCTTGTTTTAGATCTCACCTAGGCAGCGCTTGCGCTGTCTCTTCGAGACATGCTGTATTCAGAATATGGGTTTTAAGCTCCGCCCATTTATCGCCCATGTATTTTATTGGCTCCTTTGACTGTCTTTTGGAAATGTTTTTTTTCATTGGTTAATTTGTTTAGTAGTCCCTCCTTAGTACCTCCTTTTCTCCTGTTGTGACCTACCATGAGGACTGCCCCTGTTACATGTGTTGCTACTTAGTATATTTTATTTACAGTTTGTGAGCACTATTTTCTTAAATGACTTACTCCTAGCTGCTGTTGCAGGCACGACACGCTCTCCTGCTTCTCAACCCGTACTGTTTTCCTGACTCAGCCCTGCACCCAATCATGGACGCCGCGGTTTATCTTTAGGAAAGATGCTCCCTCCCCACTTCACAGCTGGCCACCACGCTTAATGCTTGGTAAGACTTTTAAATTAGTTGTTTTATCCTTCAGCGACCATGTGCCTATCTGTACTTTTGCACAGGGCGGCACTCCTGACGTGCTATGTCATGATCAGTGCGGCATGCCACTCTTTATCCTTAAGTATGGCGACCGCTCGCCTTTCTTTTGTTTTGCACCCCTGCGCACTCATGCACAAGCTATGCCCTGGCCAGGCAGCACATCATGTTTTTTCTTCAAAACCTGGCGAACACACACCTTTCCTTTCTTTTTTGTTTTGTTTGCAGGAACAACACGCTCTCCCACTTCCCAACCTGCCCTGTTTTCCTGACTCAGCAAGGCGCATGATCATGGATGCCCCACCTTATCTTTTAAAGACGCTCCCTCTCCTCCCCACTTCACATCCGGCTGCTGCGCTTCCTACTTGGTAAGACGTTTAAATTAGTTGCTTTATCTTTAAGAAACCATGAGCCTTTCTTTAGTTTTGCACGGCGAAGCACTCCTGCACGCGCTATGCCTTGGTCAGCGTGGCATGCAACGCTTTATCTTCAAAACATAGCGACCGTGCGCCTCTCTTTTGTTTTGTACGGCACGGCACTCCAGTATGTGCGATGCCCTTCCTGATGTTACAGTAACTCCCCCCTTGCTGATGCAGTTGATAACCCGACCCACTACTCGTGACCCTCAGTCCGAGAACCCGTTATAGTCTCCGCCGCTGCTGTAGCAGCTCACCAGGCTGTCCTTGGGCTGCAGCTAGTCGGGCTGCATGGCGAGCATCTGCTCTAGGGGCAGTAGGGCCAGCTCCCAGCTGCAGGTGGTGAGCCGGAACCAAGGAGACGAAGCTCTGTAGTGGCGGCCTGGCCATCCCAGCCCTGTTGGCAGCCAGCCTATAAACAGTAGCAGACATTCAGTACTTGGACCAAAATTAAAGTGAGGTAGGTGCATCATTGCTTTGCTGCGTCTTGTTCACTGGTCATTCACTTAGTTGCCCTTGTGTGACGACATAGGGCTTGTAATAAATGATTGTCATGTGGCAACTGTCTCCCTGCATTCTGAGCTTGGCAGCACTTAAACTGTCAGGAAAGCATGCATAATTTATCTGGGTCTATTTTATTTAATAGCAGATTGCCTCACTGTAGGTCTTCAGTTATAATGGAACAGGGAACTACAAAAACCACAATGCAGAGCGGATTGAGCTGGAAACTGCATACATGCATAAATGACTACCGCACTTTAGGGGAAAAAAGTGTTTTCTTTAATCATAAGAAGGTCTAATCAAATAGCTACAGATTTAAATATTTATTTGGTTGTTCATGTACCTAATTTTATCTGCTTTAAAAGATGCACTGCAAACAAAAAAACATAAGTAAAAAACATTGTCATTTACAACACCAAAAGCTCCAACTTTCACAAATGCAAGACCAATTGCATTGTAAATGATTGTTCTTGAAGATGTTACCCAAATCACAATGAAGAGCCTCAAACAAAGCAAGATACCAATAGTTTGAAGCAGAAAGCTTTTTCCCCATCTGCCCTAGCAGAAATGGGAAAAACACAGTTAGAGCTTGTGCAATTTCATGACCTTTTTTTTTTTCGGAGTTTTATATAGCGCAAACTTGACCCGAAGGTATCGGGTATCAGAGCGCTTTACATAGAACCAGTTGCATTACATGAGGACACATTCATTTTTGTTAGGCACAGGGAGATTAAGTGATTTGCCCAGTATCACAGGATGTTCAGCATCATTGCCGAAACTCGAACCCAGTTCCCCAGATTCAAGGTCGACCGCCCTAGCCGTTAGGCCAACTCCTCTCCCCAACTTAATGTGCGCACTTGCTTAATATTTTATGCAAATGGCTTTGGGCACGCACATCCCCACCTTGAGCCAAATGGGGGGGGGGGCAGTACTTGATTTGATTTGATTTGATTTATAGACTTGTAAAGCGCACGTATGCCCAAGGGCGTCTTGGCGCTGGAATTGGCCGAGTGCTGAAATTTGGCAGGCCCTGGTAGTCATGATATTTCAGTTGACGAATAACCATGTTTTAAGCAGTCTTATAAACGACATGAGCGACGTGCTGTTCTTTATCGGAATCGGTAGACGGTTCCAGGTCTTCGCTGTCCCTAATAGGAAGCTTGTTCACAGAGGGAGGTGCACTGGTGTTCTAGCAGAGGCCGCCCCAAAGTGTTTTCTATTTTCTATGTGGTGCATACGTAGGGCCATCCTAAAGATGAACTCATAGGTTTTGCCATCTATTATTATATATTCTATAAACCGGGCCCGATCTTCTTTTAACTTGAATGAAAGTATTTTATGACTTTTAACGAGCATTTTTTAATTATAATGTGCTGTATATGTTGTTTTTACATTTTTTCATTTGTATATACTTTTGAATGCTGCTAGCTGAGGGCCGCTATGAAAACATCATGAACTCCGGTACTGGATTACTGTAATGGCGTTCTTGCTGCTCATGTATTGCACACACACTTTATTGAACCTGGTTTCCGAATACTGTAAAGGCCATTATGCTGCTCATGTATTGCACACGCACTTTATTGAATCCTATATTTATAGGTTAATTTCTGGACCCTTGAGGCCGGCATGTGGGATAGCCGAGTGTTTTATATAATACTACTGTACATTTACACCAATTATGTGTAATTCTGTGCCTCACACAGAGCAATGACCGTTTTTATTCAATGGAATGAAATGTATTGTATTTTTACTTGTGCTTTTATGGCCATACAGGCCGAAATAAAGATCGTTGATGATGATTCGTTAATAGACTTGTTAATCCCTCCTTAGTACCGCATTGTCTTCATTTGTAACCTCCCATGAGGACTGGCCCTTTTACTTCTGTTGTTACACTGTAGGTCTTATTTATAAGCACCATTTTCTTTAATGAATTTCTCCTACTGCAGGCACGACATGCTTTCCTGCAACATTCAGCGCGTCATGCGCACTTTCACTTTCAAAGCAGCCCGGACAATGACAGCTGCTTCTTTGAAGTGAAATAGGTCTCGCATTTACAGTAGTTTGAGCTATTGGCATTGTAAATAACAATGCCTTTTATTTATGTGTTAATTATCAAAACAGATAAATAAAAGGCATTGTCATTTACAGTTCCAATAGCTTAAACTCTTGCAAATGCGAGACCTATTACATTGCATATGCTTGTTTTAGATCTCACCTAGGCAGCGCTTGCGCTGTCTCTTCGAGACATGCTGTATTCAGAATATGGGTTTTAAGCTCCGCCTATTTATCGCCCTTGTATTTTATTGGCTCCTTTGACTGTCTTTTGGAAATGTTTTTTTTCATTGGTTAATTCGTTTAGTAGTCCCTCCTTAGTACCTCCTTTTCTCCTGTTGTTACCTACCATGAGGACTGCCCCTGTTACATGTGTTGTTACTTAGTATGTTTTATTTACAGTTTGTGAGCACTATTTTCTTAAATGACTTATTCCTAGCTGGTGTTGCGGGCACGACACCCTCTCCTGCTTCCCAACCCGTACTGTTTTCTTGACTCAGCGCTGCACCCGATCATGGACACCGCGGTTTGTCTTTGAAAGATGCTCCCTCCCCACTTTACAGCTGGCCACCACACTTTAAATTAGTTGTTTTCTCTTTCAGCGACCACGCGCCTATCTTTACTTTTGCACGGGGCGGCACTGCTGCTCGTGCTATGTCCTGATCAGTGCGGCATGCCACTCTTCATCCTTAAGCATGGCGACCGCTCACCTTTCTTTTGTTTTGCACTCTTGCGCACTCATGCACGCGCTATGCCCTGGTCAGCGCAGCACGTCATGTTTTTTCTTCAAAATCTGGCGACCACACACCTTTCCTTTCTTTTTTGTTTTGTTTGCAGGCACAACACGCTCTCCCACTTCCCAACCTGCCCTGTTTTCCTGACTCAGCACGGCGCATGATCATGGATGACCCGCCTTATCTTTTAAAGACGCTCCCTCTCCTCCCCACTTCACATCCGGCTGCTGCGCTTCCTACTTGGTAAGACTTTTAAATTAGTTGCTTTATCTTTAAGAAACCATGAGCCTTTCTTTAGTTTTGCACGGCGCGGCACTCCTGTACGCGCTATGCCTTGGTCAGCGTGGCACGCAATGCTTTATCTTTAAAACATAGCGACCGTGCGCCTTTCTTTTGTTTTGTACGGCACGGCACTCCAGTATGCGCGATGCCCTTCCTGTGGTTACAGTAACTCCCCCCTTGCTGATGCAGTTGATAACCCGACCCCGTACTCTTGACCCTCAGTCCGAGAACCGGTTATAGTCTCTGCCGCTGCTGTAGCAGCTCACCAGGCTGTCCTTGGGCGGCAGCTAGTCGGGCTGCATGGCAAGCAGCTGCTCTAGGGGCAGTAGGGCCAGCTCCCAGCTGCAGGTGGTGAGCCGGAACCAATGAGACAAAGCTCTGTAGTGGCGGCCTGGCCATCCCAGCCCTGTTGGCAGCCAGCCTATAAACAGTAGCAGACATTCAGTACTTGGACCAAAATGAAAGTGAGGTAGGTGCATCATTGCTTTGCTGCGTCTTGTTCACTGGTCATTCAGTTAGTAGCCCCTGTGTGTGACGACATCAAGGTCAAGATACGCTTTATTCGATTTAAAATATCAAATCATAAAAGCACAATACATATCAAGAACAACATGTATACAAACATAAGAATAGACTTAAGAATTAAAATTCAGTAACAACAATTTAAAAATTACAGACAAATCTTAAAAGTAGCATATGTTAAAAATTGCAATCAAAACCATAGTCTCACGTCATTACTCAGCCCTAGCTTAGGTAAAGATCGTTATCATTTAAACAGGGTCGGACCTTGCATCGTTTTCCTTATTCTGACCACCCCTTTCAGATATTTCACAATGTGATCAGTAACAGATTAATCATCCAAGAATTGCAACTTAATAAAGGCAGGTCGACAAAGTCTCAGGCCTTGCAATTTCAGATAGGGCAATATCCACCTTTTCCTGAGTAAAATGTAAAACTTACAAAAAAAATAATGTGGATTGTTGACTGTACTGATATATCATTGCAAGAACAAGGACAGAGAGAACGTGACCAATTATTTATCTGGGGAAAAGTGACCAGATTATGGAAGTTGCCTAAACGTAAGCGCGTCAATAAAAACCTGTCATAATTACCAAGGGTGAATAGTAAATAGGGTTGTATCCCCGTCTGAGTCAAGAGCAGTTGGTTAGCTCTGACCGATGTTGTCATGATAATAGAGGATATCCTAGTCGACTCCAAGTGGTTTATGATTAGTACCTTTAGATCCCTCCTCGTAATGAGAGACAGGCTATCAGGGTTATCAAAAACGCAGGGTGATCTAAATCGTACATAAAAATTTTAATATATGCAAGCCAGGGGATACATTTTACCTGTTGCAGGTTCAAACAATCCCTGATAACGTCCCGATTTAAACTAGTGGTCACACCTGTCCATACCTTATGCCACAACAAAATTGGCTGGATTTTAATGAGGTCGGACAGGTACGACAGCCCCAGTTCAGCATGACAGATGTACGTAGCCGTGCTATTTGGGACAGCTAGGAGATACCTCAGAAACCCGTTCTCAACTTGCTGAAGAGGCTCCACATTTACATGTCCCCAGATGCCGGCTCCGTACAAAGCAACTGGGATACATTTAGCTTTGTATATTACCAACAGGTCGTTTATAGGGTGCCATCCCAATTTCCT
Organism: Calotriton arnoldi; assembly: GCA_963921515.1. NCBI lineage: Eukaryota > Metazoa > Chordata > Amphibia > Caudata > Salamandridae > Calotriton > Calotriton arnoldi. Next base: position 252,216 of record CAWUFW010013632.1, on the reverse strand, counting down.
GGCAAAATAAATCAAGGCACCAATGGCTTTAGCGAAGAGCAATTTTCTACAGTTGACAGCTTTTGCCCAAGAACCCCTTTTATGAAAGACGATTCCCAGGTATGAGAAGTGATCAGCGAATTCTAGTTTTTCATTGCTTATAAAAATATTGCGACACTTGACACTGGGCTTGCTACATCTCATAATAAAGGTTTTGGAAATGTTAACGTTGAGGTCGAGACTTAACATGTATGAAGCAAAGCTGCATGTCTTTATCTACTTCCGCCCTAGTACCTTACACATAGCCTGACTGATGCAGGCTACAGCGCTTTGATCTATGACTGCCGATTCTTCGAAGTAAGTGTCCCCCTTAGTTCCCCCCGCCTTCCCGCGGATCGGTCCCTGAGGCATTGCCGCTCCGGACTCCGGCGAGTCCCGTGGTTGTTTCCCGCCACAGGACCTTTCCCGCCTCCTTGACCCCTTATTCCCACTCATGGGGCTCCTGCCCACTTCCCGGCTTGATGCGCGTCTCAAACACATGCTGCTTCGTCAAGCTGATATCCTTGCCTTAGGACATCGTTGCCGCACCTCTGACCTTAAATTAAGCTCACCAGCACTCGCCGGCTGCCCTGAATTATCGTTACATTACCTTGGTGTGCAATAGCTGCACAACCTGCCGCAGCCCGGTACACCCCGCTTCAAAGCTCCGCTTCACCTCCCACGTTGCTGCACCTCCTGCTACGACTCCACGGACCCCCACCAGAGTCATGCTATCCTCACCCTCATCCTTCTCTATTCTTCTCCAACTCTCCAGCTTTCACCCAACTTCGCGCCCATGGCAATTTGCCAGACACACGGGGGCTGACCCCCACACTCCACGTGCCGTGCCCCTAGTCATAGATCTGTGCAGTTTTCCATGACCTGCACACCCCATTGATTAATCTCCGATTTCTAACATATAGGCAGCACACCGGGGCTCCCTTACGACTGATTGACCCTTCGCTGCTCACCCTGCTCGTTCAGCTGTGAGTATTTTCATCCTCACACAACCCCCGCCCCCCTTTTCATGCGCCCCTCACCATATGTTTTCTCCGCGCATAGGTTTCCTCGGGACATCCAGTGCCCTGCCGGATTGAGCCCGCCCTCAACTCTTTAGTAAGTCTACCACTGCTCATGCACAGGTGCCTCTAGCTCACCTTTCTTTTCAATGAGCCTAGGCACGCAGTAATTGTTTGCAGCGCTCATTTACTGTCTTCTCCCCGTCGTTGTGGGCTCGAATTTTAAAGCCTTTTCTACTCTACCTATCCGTCTTGGTCCACCAACCAACCGCGTATATAAAGGAATACATGTATCCTTCTATCCCCAGCACTGCATATTAAATATTACGTAACCTGGTCCTGATGATGGCCTAACACATCTACAGGCCGAAACGCCGTCGACTTCCACAGCAGAACTCTTGGCGCCTCCATCTAACGAATTCCCAACCTAATCATTATAATTTTGTAACAATAACTGTTTGGGTATTTCAAATGTAAAGAAACTGTTTTAACTCCACCTGCCCTGTGGCGCCCACCACAATCGCTGTACATACCACATCACGTGTCACTTGCGCCGTCACCAAAACTTCACGAGCACTTGTGCACAGTATTTTTATGGTTACATGTCATTTAATGTAACGCAGTGCTACCGCCTCATGTGCTTGTACATATGAAGTTTAATATGTCCAACATGTTCTTTGATTGAAATACAATTTACCTTCATAAGAAAATGTCTCCTGGCTTTCTCCTCCTTTGGATTTAATCCATTGCAATTAATTGTGCCACATGTACCTGTACGTTAAATAATACCCTTGTTTGAGACACTGTTGTTTGTTACTAACAATACATGAGCAGCAAGAAGGCCATTACAGTAATCCAGTACAGGAGTTCATGATGTTATCATAGTGACCCTCACCTAGCAGCATTCAAAGGTATATACAAATAGAAAAATGTAAAAACAACATATACAGCACATTATAATTAAAAAATGCTCGTTTAAAAGTCATAAAATACTTTCATTCAAGTTAAAAGAAGATCGGGCCGGTTTAAAGAATATATAATAATAGATGGCAAAACCTATGAGTTCATCTTTAGGATGGCCCTACGTATGCACCACATAGAAAATAGAAAACGTGATATTGAGAACACAAGAGCCATGTGGGTGTCATATTTCAACATCCTAAAGACCTCAGTGCAGTGGCTGGTTCCCATATTTCTACATAGCTGTAAAAGCCATCAGTCTCTCGCCCTCTTATATCCTTGACAGAAAAATATTACATGATATTCCGTCTCTGCTGCATTGTTACAGGCCGGGCAACCCAATTTAGATGAACCCGCCCATTTGTTTGTAAAAGCACGCAATGGGAGCACCCCATGTCTGAACTGCAAATATAACTTCTTGGCAAGGACCGGCTGGATGTCATCCAGGACAGGTTCTAGTCCGTACTGATCTTTTACTTCTAGAAACCCTAAGGTCAGTGGGCCAGGCATAGACCTCCACTGTATCTGGGCAAGTTTATGCTCCCTATAACTCTCTATCAGGTCCTTCCCTTGATGTTGTGGGGCAGATTTCTTCTGCGTTGTTCCACAGGTTACCCCTACCCATGGCCACAAAAGTGTTCTTAATGAAAGCCAGCCATGGTAGTTTGCCCACACCCTGTAGACTCAGTACTTCACTCAGCTCTTCCCTGTATGTAGCCAATTCCGTAGTGCTCCACAGACGTCGCCAGAATAGAAGAGGTCTGAGAGCGGCTTCATCTGCGATTGGTCTGATCCCAAGGTCTATTCGGAGAGGTGTAAGTGGAGAGCTTGGGGAAGACCCACTAATTGCCTAGCAAAGGAGTTCTCAATTCTCGATATAGAGCCAGATAGACAAACAAATTTGTGGGTACAGCTGTTATATACCTTTGTCAGTCCCCCTGTTGTCTGGGCCAACTTTAAACTTACTTTCTTCGTTTGCGCACCCCAGTCAATTTTTTCGGTGAGCGTGATACCAAGGTATTCAAAAATGGACAGCCTCTCCAGGGGTTTCCCATGTAGGCGGGATTTGGCCGGGTACTCTTACTTGCTACTTGCATTGAATACCATGTACTTAGTTTTCTGTAAGTTGATCTCCAGACCCCTATTTTTACAGAGAACATTAAAAATAAATGTCTAGGGCCCTCTGAATTCCCATGGGTGATTTTGATAGCAGGAGGGTGTTGTCGGCGAACATCATGGCAGGTATTTTACTGGTTCGCCAGCTTAGGGGCATCAATATCCTTTCCTGCAATCAGCGACTCAACTAAGCCATTAATAAAAAGGCAAAAAAGGGTCGGGCCAAGACTCAGCCTTGGCGTACACCTCTTTCTACAGGTATGGGGGCTGTGAGTTCACCATTTTTGCCATACCTAATTTGGGCAAAATTGCCCTCATGTAATCGTTTCAGCTGGTGGCAGAGGTATGCTGGAACCCCCATATCCAATAAAATTGCCCATAGTTTTTCCCTCGGTACCAGGTCGAATGCAGATTTTAGGTCCACAAATATTAAATAGAGGCTGCCACCCTCTATATATACAGATTTCCAATGTAGTAATTGTAACCTAAAGATTTGGTCTATTGTAGACATCTTCACTCTGAACCCGGCTTGGAGGGGACTAAGGACATTGTGCTCCTCCATCCAGCTCTGGAGTCGCCCCAAGAGTACGCAGGCAAATATTTTTTGGCTTACGTCGATAAGACTGATAGGTCGATAGTTAGCGGGGAGGAGTGGAGATCCCTTTATATAAATTGGTATAATTTCGGCCCCCGCCCAGGGGGTGGGAATCGACAATCCCAGTAGGATAGCATTAAACAAAGACCACAAGTAGGGGGCCCAAATAGTAGGTTCACAACAAAAGAGGTTCCCGGGGATCTTATCTAACCCTGGAGCCTTGGATGGTGCTACCCTGCTCAATGCATCAGTTATCTCCTTCAGGGAGATCAAAGGGGCGTCTAGACAAATTGGCTTGGGGGGGGATGCACGTTACCAGCAGGCCCATTCTCGTCCTCCACCCTTAGATATAAGGATTCGAAATGAGCCTTCCATACATCCGCCCCTATATTTGGTTCTATAGCCAGTTTTCCATCTTGTGAGCCTGTATTTACGACATTCCAAAAGGACCTCATATCATGGGTATTTAAGGCGCTTTTCAGGGTATCCCATTTATGACATTCCCATCTTCTTTTTGCCTTATCGATGGTACTTTTGTGAGCTTCCTTTTTCTCTTATTAGCAGCCTATCCTTAAGTTTTATAGCAGCGATAAGATCTGACTTGGCCACACCGCAGCTATCATTGTACCATGGATATCATGGTCTTCTATTCCCCTTTAATCTTTTGTTGGGATAGAAAATATTAGCCATAGTAGATACTAGATCTTGGTGATTATCAAAGATTTTAGAAAGAGAAGTAGGAATGCCATCGTTCAAAGTAAATTGGTTCGCAGCCATGAGAAATGGGATGATTGTTTGGTATAGGGAGGCCAACTTTTCTTGAGAATGGCAGAATTCCCCCCAACGAACTCTCCTCCTGCCAATGGTCAGTGTTAGTCTGGAGTCGAGTGGTGGTTGTGTTTCAGATACACTCTTAGCACAGGGTGAGATTACCTCTATGATAAGAGCATTATGGTCACTATCATAGCGGGGCACGATCTAAAATCTAACACCCTATGCCAGGATTTTGTGTCTACCAGAATGTAGTCTATAATAGAGGCATGTCCCTGTCTATTAAACGTGTAATTTCCCGGTGTGTCAGATCTTGTGCGGCCATTACACGCTCTTAATGAGAGATTCAATGTGAGGGTATTCATCTGCAGCACCAGTGGAGTCCATGCCCAAGTTGGGGGAATATTGGGCTCTGGGATGGCCCATTGTAGATCCTCATCACTGAGGTTACCTGCAATCAGCCCATTCAGTGGTTCAAACTGGCAGTTGAAATCACCACCTAGGATCACCCAAAAATTGTCAGGAATGGTTAGCAGGATGGCGGTCAGTTGATCGAGAGTGGTTGACTCTTGGCCATAACCAACCGGCTGTGAATAGACATTTATCAGGGCAATTCTGACTTTTGTAGGAAAGGTCAGAAAGATACAAAGAATGTCACATGAAGATGTCTCTATCTGTTTCACTGCACAGCCCAAATGCACAGCGACCCAGGTACAAAGTCCCCCTGAGGGCCCTCCCCTACCCCCAAAAGTGGCTGCTATGCTAAATGACGCATAGCCTAATCTATGCGTGTCCTCCCTAGCCCAGGTTTCCTGGAATATGCAGATCTCATGTTGTTCTATGAATAACACCCACTCCGTGTTATCTAATTTGGTAGTGAGACCTGCAATGCTCCATGAAAGTACCTCCAGTCTAGGAGGGCCCGCGCAGTTGTCTGGAATATAAGACTGATCACTAGACATCGATATGCCATGATCTTGTGGGAGTGGGCTGATCGTCTCTACCCCCACTGTCCTTAAGCCATTGCTAGCATCAGAGTGATCAAATAAGGGGGATGGGGATTTTACAGTCACCCACGGTTGATAATTGATTGCCTGTGTGTTCTCTTGGGATGGATCAGGCGAAAGTTGGTTGATAAGAGCCCCATACCATCCCCCACTTTCAACTCCTCTCTCTCCACCAGCACACACCTTCGCCTGTTCCCCTTCCTGCCTTGGAAGCCCACACCGCTGTACAGACTCCCCCTGTTGGATTGGGCTCCCCAAGATCTCCTTCTGGTGGTCGAATCTCTTGTACGAGGGCCCAATGGGGTTAAGTCAATCTATGGACTCTAGAGACTCAAATCTGTTTGATAAAGATAGGTTGTAGAGTAGTGGAATGGGTTGGTCCTGCCCAAGATGGTGTGTTGCTTATTCTGGTTCCACGCCCCCACCTCATGGCCATCCCGTCTTCTGTTGTGTGGGTTAAACCCTTGGGGAAAAAAATAACCCAGTGGAAAAGACCTTATGCCCCCTTCCTGCCTTCGATGATTCCCATCAAGGAGAGCTTGTACAACAATTGGGTTTCTGAAGTTAATCACAACACAGTCCCCAGGAACATCTTTCGGCCTCCAGCCCACCCATCCCACCCATCCCACCCTACGTGTCATAAGGATTTCATCTGCATCTTTGTAGGAAAATTGCCGCTGCTTGGCCAGCCAGAATATACATTTATTTTTCAGTTCAGAGTGGGATTCCCTAAGACCCTTGTTGAACTCTGGTACTCCAGTTAGAATGATTACATAAGGTGTTGAGGCCTGGGGGAGATTGATGCATGTCAAAGCTGGCCTTTCTTCGTTAACTTCTGCTCGTAAAACAGACCTCTCACCAGCCCTGTGACTGGTCCCCTGTTGGGGGTAATCACATACTGGTGGCCTTGCTGTATGGGCCTTGTTTACTTCCAGCCTCCAACCCATGGGTACGCCCCTGGCAGTGAGTACTATCATCTGTTCTTGGCCTGGCTGGGATACTCATACGTTTATTTAACCCCTCCTGATTAATCTGGTTTGGAATTATAATGGGGGTCGGGTTATTTGTAGATGTGGGTTCCAGCCTAGTACTGGGAGAAGCAACCTGCGATTTCAGGTGATTTACAGACTCAATCCCCCTTAAGATTGCCTCTGTCTTGCCAACCCAGGACTCGACCAAGGTAGCAAGCTTGTCCACCCGCTCCATCAGAGTGTTAAGTTCATCCGTAACAATGACCCTTACTTGGACCTGTAAATCCACCACCAGGTTGGTCACCCAAGCTGGCTGCTCCATGCCTACATGTGAAGAAACCCCGTCCCACCCTCCCCAGAGACACCATTCACTGAAGGCTCTACAGCACGCTTCATGCGTTTAGTCCCCATGCTTGCAGCTGGTTTAGGTTTCCCTTTTCCAGCAGGGCCATGATGAACACCCTCCGGATGCAGGTCAGCACTGGATGTTTTGAATCCCATTGCACGAGTGCTTGGCTGGGGCATTGGAGGATCCGAAGCCAAAGTTGGTGGTGAACTTGAGGCGTCATGGTTGATGAACGGTAAGGCTAAATCCAGGGTTAGTGATAAACGCCTTTCAGTCAATTTAATTTCGGTAGCCACTACGCCTACAGCCCTCTGGAGCATCCTGTCAATCGAGGTTGGTTGGAAAGACGTTACAGGTTGCGGGGTGGCATTTGCTTTTTCCCAGCACAGGTTCGCTTCCCCATATTTAAGGATGACACGTTGGGGCAAATCAAATCTCCTTCAGAACTTTTAGCCGCGTTCTGCCCTGTCGCTAGATCCCGCTATAAGTGGCTACCCAGAACAAAAGGAGAGGAATTGGTGGGGTCAATAGTAAAACAAGGTTGTGGACGGCCACGGAGAAATGAAAACAGCTTGCGTGGACTTAATGGCAATGTATAAAATCAGAGTGTTAAAGCACTGACCTTGGGTCCCGTGATGAATTGGTAAATCAAATCCAGAATTCTCCATGAGCAGGCCTCAGAGGGATGGCCCAGCCCAGCCTCCTCCGGGCTCTGACGGGTGCAGACGGGCCCGCCCTTGGCCTGGGCTTCGCCTGGGCACGGCCCGGGCACTTCTGCACACGTCTCGCGCTGCGGGAGCACCGAGCTCTCTTTATGCGCCTCGGGGCGCAGTCCCAAACGTTGGCGCCTCCTGGCGCAAGTGCAGCTGGGGATTGGAGTACCCCGGTGCTGTTGAAGCGGTGCAGCAGCTGCTATGACGGGCTCCATTTATGCACCTCCGGGCGCGGTCCCAAATGTTGGCGCCTCCTGGCGCAAGTGCCTCTGGGAATTGGAGTCCCCCGGTGCTGTTGAGGCGGTGCGGCAGCTGCTATGACAGGCTCCCGGGCTGCGGGAGCTCCGAGCCCTCTTTATGCGCCTCCAGGCGCGGTCCCAAACATTGGCGCCTCCTGGCGCAAGTGCCTCTGGGGATTGGAGTCCACCGGTGCTGTTGAGGCAGTACGGCAGCTGCTATGATGGGCTCCCCGAATGAGAAGCCAGCATTTACAAAGGAAAATGACACAAGCCAATGAAAAATATGGGCGGAGAGTGGGCGGAGGTTCAAGGCCATACTCCAATACACCATGCCTGGCAGAGCAGCGCTTGTGCTGCCCAGGCTCGACCTAAAAATGAAGCAGAGCAGATGCCAATCTAATACACTTCAATGACATGGGAAGTGGAAATAGACGGAAACACAATCCCATGGTAATACCTGATACAGGAAATGACTATTCCATGAAATTCACTGTCCTCTTTGCTGTCTTTTACCAAAATACAGGCAGAAGCCAGTTTCGAGCAGTGGAACCTTTGTGTTTACATACACATTGACACAGATGTACATGTCGCATGTCTCTATTGATGAGGAATGCGTGAAAGCTCTGTGTTGGAACACCTTCGCGGGTGTGCAATGAAACCACCGATCGATATGTGTTTACCAGTCCGGTGTTCTGAGCTGTGATAAGAACAAAGCCGCTTTTGAAATGAGGTATGTGCTTTTTAATGAATAATGGCTCAGAGATCTCAAGTTGTCCTGTTACCCATGCATTTTTGCGGAAAAGACGACGTTTAATAAAATCTCGACAATTGTTGCTCACTGACTATACAGCCAGGAGTTCCAACAATGTTTCGTAATATAAATATGCTGGTTACACACGTCTGTGTGTGTTATAAATGCAAAATAAGTGTATGTTCTATACACACAGTACACAATACCTAACAGAATCTGAGCTTTGCCCGTTTTCGTTTCTGCTCTGAAAGTTCTTCTGGCTATTCTTGCAGCAGGTTTCACTTCCGAGCAGCAAGGCTTTCCAAGCAAGGCAACGCCGGCGAAGCAACTGTAGAAGAACCTTTGTTATGGTCTCGTCCGTCGGGCCAGTGCTGCTGCCGCTGAATTCCTATCCCAGGCGTAGGGGCAGATGGAGAGCCGAGACTAGAGTCTCGCAGCAGCACTACCCGCTCCCCTCCCTCTCTGAAACCCACACACGGTTGAATTAATCTCCCCTGTGCTCCCTCTCTCTCTCTACTCCGTTCGTGCACCTCTCTCCCCACCTCTATTTATGTAAAATGCCTCTATTGAGAAGGGCGAGTGACGAGTGAGACACCCCTCTCTCTCCAGCTGGGAATCAGTTGGCAACACATCTTCTGCGGGAGCAGTCAGCAGCATTGCCAGTGCGCATGAGGTGTCTCTCACGGCGTGTGCTCTCTCTGTCACAAGCTGGTGAATGAAGACTCGTCTCTGTCCATGAGAGCCTTCGCAGACCCCAGCCCTTCCAGCTGTCCTGGATAACCCAGCGGAGTGCATGAAGCACTGCTTGCTTTCTATAAAGCGCTTGTCTCGTGAGTGGAGTGAGTCCGTTTGGAAGATGCTCACCCGAGCGTGCCTCGGATTTCTTCACCCTGGGCTGCTCTTGAGGGCACTTCTGTTTTCGAGCTTCTTCAAAGGTAGGAACTCTCCATCCTTCTTCGCATTTTACTGCCCAAGACGTTTTTTTTTATTTGGAACTGTTAAAATTCACTTTAATGAGTTTTCCGAATGAACATATTCGACCATCAAAGCCACTTCCTTAACAGTAAGAAAACACCGTGACATTGATTTATAGTTTCAGTTTAAAAACACGGTCTCCAACATGAACTAGAGATTTCCAACTTTTGTGGATCGTGTTTTTTGTAAAATAATAATAATAATGACAGCTTTAGGAAAGGTTGCACTGATACGCCATCTCTCATGGTCAACATGTGTGCACTACCTGTCCTTTTATTTGGGGTCGTAATTATAGTGTGTTAGTAAGGCAAATACAATTTGAGAGAAACTGACAATATTTCCGCAAGCTGGCAATTCACTGACACTACGATGGTTTCAGACATATGACTGATTGGATTATCACAAAGCAAGAGTTCCGTGAAGAGCAGCAGTAGCTCATTATATAATTTATATATTTCCCAACTGTAGTCACAGGTTTTATTGTTATAAATGCCCCTTCACACAGTTATGTATGTGTTCAAGCGCAGTCCAGTAGTGTCTATCAACAGTAAACCTCAATGTCTGAGTATGGTCCCACTCACGAGAATTCGTGTTTGCTTTACCTCAAAAGGGCTCTGGATGGAATTTACCGCCTTCCTAAAACAGTAGGGGCTTGATATGAAAGTAGAAGGTGCAGACAGCATTTCTCAATTAAATAAACATGTATTAAACAAGCATTCTCCCCTCTTCAGGCATTCCCCCACCCCGTACTTTTGTGTCAATTATTAAAACGTTGATTGATCCCCTCAAAGAAACAAAATACAACATGAAAAGTGGATAAATCATTCATGTGGCAAATGCATTCTAGAAGAGTATGCCTTGTTACATACACAAGGGCACGCAACGCACTGTGGCGCGCGAGGGTGAGCGCAGAGAGCACTGCATTTACCTGCAAGCTGCCACAAACTGCTGGAGAATGTTGATCGAGATTAATGCTCTTAAATTTAAGATGTTTCACTCAAGCAGCAATCTGTGTTTATCTTGCGCATTCATAAAAAGTAGTGTTCGTTTAGTTATTAGGTAGTGTTTCCTAAGGTGCCCATAGCAAAAATAATTAATTTGCCCATCATACACATCGCCTTCAAAAGCAATTCAAAATAAACTGCAAATAGCAGGGGCTCTTGTCTTTACCTCGTTAAGATGGCATGCCCAGGAATGTGCACTTCGAACGGGTTAGCAATGACATGCTTCCCTACTTTCATCATTCACTCATTCATTTGTAAATCAGAATATTGCTGGTCGAAATGGTATACTCCTTGTGCCTAAATTAATGAATAAATAACTAAATAAAGATTATAATCACTCATTTCACGTTTCTCTGTGAATATTGGCTTAAGTGACCTTTTTTAAAATGACAACAATTTATTGCATTAAAATAAACCATAATGCTTAGATTCCGTGGCAATTCCACAAAACGATACGGCTTATCCTTCTTCTCCTGGCCAACCCGGGCAACCTAAATCTCTGGAAAATGAGACTGGCTGAAGCAAAATATCATATATTAAGCCCTTCAAGACATTCCACAGAGTTGCAATTTTGTTTCGACAAGGCGCCCATTTAGCAATCCCAAATGGAAGCTGGCTCAGACAAAGAATCAAATCAACAATGCCACACGTCTGCCATTTTTAAAGTTTTGAGTAAAAAAACACCAAGAAATCGCAAAGCATCAATGGATAGCCAGAGATCATGGTTCACCGGGACCTAGAGGGTATTTCATTCTCACAGCAATGAAGAGGAGGTCAGGTCACACAAGTCAAAGCTTTTACTTTCTGAAATAGTTTTATTTCCTGCAGCTCAGAGTACTCTAGTAAGTTAAGCTGTTGGAAATGGGTTATTAGTAGTGGTAAATATGCATCTACCACTGGCAATAAGGCCACTAACACAGTCTAGGGCTCAGCATAGGTCTCTATAAATTATTCCCATGCTCCACCCTGGGTAGCTTGGCTGCGAGCAGGCAGGCAGGCAGGCAGGCTTAATTTAGGAGATAGGTATGTAAAGCATTTAAAACCACCAATTCAGTAAATAAAAACTAGGAAATATTGTTATCTTTAAAATGACACCGAAACGACAATAATCCAATGTAGGGAACTGGAGATATTAATTTTTAAAGATTAAACACTTTCTAGCAGTTAGAAACCTATAGCGCCACTCTGGGATATCTTGTCGTGCTAGACCGGGACAAAGTAAAACTTTCAGGCCGACCGCGATGGAGCCCTGCGAAGATACACTGAGCGGGAGGCCCTGGTCAAAATTGTACCTTCGGACTTAGAAACTTTTCTGGAGCTTTTTCCGCTGGGGTCCCTCGATACTCTTCACCAATCCGGATTCGGTGAGGGTTCGCCGGCTTGACTTTCAGGGAGCTACCAGTCAAACTCTGGAAGTCGGACCTCCAGAGCTTTTTAGCAGGACACACCTGGAATCTGGGCCAGGTCGTGGTTGAAGGTGGCTGGCTTGGTCCTTGCGGTTGAGTCGGTCACCTTATGGAGCTCTTTTCAAAGTTGCTCCAAACTTCTGGAACTTCTTCCTGAAATTCCCCTTGAGGGTCCAAAGTGTCCAAAACACAATCCAAGGGTCTGGAAGCTCCAAGATGGTCCTTGAAAGTTTGGGAGCACAATTCTCACAATACACCTGGACAAAACCCTTAAAAGTCTACTGGACACACTCCAGGCAGGGGCAATTGGTGGTGATGATGCAGGTGAGCTCTGTTAACCTGTAGCTTGCAGGGAGTCACTCTTTAATCCATCAGAAGCAAGGTACATCCACAGGGCTGTAGTTCCAGATAATGCAGCAGGCACAGTCAGTCAGAATGCAGGGCCTTGTGGTGCAATTTAAGGTCCCAGCATGGCAATCTTCCTTCTCTGAGTTTCAAGCAGCGATCTGAGAGGCTCGGCACCTCTCACATATTTATTCAGTGTTCTCTGTGGTCAAGCAGGAGTGCACTCCTTTCCAATGATGTGCAAGGCAAAACCCCCAAGCATGTCCACTTCCTCCAAAGTGGCATAATCTTCTCCCAGAAAGCACAATTCCTCCAAAATTCAACATGGCTGATATCTCAGCAGAGCATGAAGCACTAACTAAACCAACTCTCAGTATAGCTCATTTCCATAGCTCTCCAAACCCTAACATCTGCAGATTCCTTCTTTAAGCCTCCCATCTGGGTGGATCAGAGGGGATGGGGTTAGATGAACCTGCCATTTCCGGCCTGTCCTATTCCTCCTTTGAAGCTTCATGCTTTACGACACCTCCCTCTTGCTCTGGAATTCCTATGTAGCAGAGCTTCTCCAGCAGATGGCCTCTCCCTGGGTGAGCCACTCATCACTTCATCAAAGCAGCCTGGCTAATCCTATTAACTCTGATCAATTAGGGAAGACTGCAGGAAGGCTGACTTTTGGCTTACAGGCAAGAAAGCCTTATAAATTCTTTTCTGTGCAAGTTAGGATACATTCAACAATAGCATATTGTTGGACCTATCAATACCATTCTCATAAGTTTTTGAAAGATATGTCTTCAATTCCTAGCAATATTTATGCATTCATAAACTATTGCAATGTTATCCCATGGGGCTAGGCATCTAAAATAAGGAAACTGAAATGTGCAATTTCTCCATCATCAGGGCATATCAAACATTTTTTTAAGGGCCCTGCTTATAGTTACAGGACCCCCCCACCCACCCCGGGGACACCTAGGGGAGACCTTGGGGGTCCTGAATATGCAAAAATAGTATAGTTCCCCACTCTACAGTGTGCATAGCACCAAAGTCGATTTTGAGAGGCACTTTACTACAAAGGGGGATGTAAAATGAGCAATTTATCTATCCCCAGGGCATATAAAACATCTTTTATAAGGACCTAGCTCATGATTACATCACCTCCACCCTTGGGACACCTAGGGGAGACCCTGGGGTTACCGGACATGCAAATATATTGTAGATTATCACTTTTTAAGTGCCCCTACCACCAAATTCGAGTTTGCAGTTAATTTACTTTGAAAAACAGTGCTACAAGGCAGGGCTGCTTTTAAAATGACCTCAGGCGCTCAGCAGTGCCTACATGCATGTGCAGAAAGGGCTGCTGGCTTCTAAACTGCCATACCCTATATTATAATAGGACATATGGGTCGTTTTAATCTCCCCTGCCCTATTATCTACTAGGGACTTACATGGTAGGTCATGCCAATCATAGGTGTACCCTAATACATAGTGTACCCTAATGCATGTGTGCATTTTCACTGGTGTTTTCAACATAGCAGTGAGTGTTTTCAACATAGCACTGGCCCTGGGCCTGCCCAGAGCAGATGCAAAAAGAACAATTGATGGACAGAATGCAGAACAATGTCATACATTCACTCCAGTACAGAGATCTGGGCCTAAATCCTTCGTTTTTTTGCTCACCATGCCATTCCAGTTTGGACCCAGCCATATGCAAATCAGTCTTGACCCTGCGCCCAATAGGAACAGTCCAGCCCGAACTGCCAGGCCAGGTCCTCCCTGCTCACCATGCCATTCCAGTTTGGACCCAGCCATATGCAAATCAGTCTTGACCCTGCGCCTGCTCACCGTGCCATTCCAGTTTGGACCCAGCCAAATGCCCAGAGCAGAGCCCAGGGAACTCTTAGAGTCGTCAGAAAACCAGCATCCAGGAGTCTCAAATGGGGCAAAAAGTGGGGGGACACTGCAAACAGGTCCCGATTTCCAACACAAGCCAAGAAGCTGATGTTTATGAAGGTCCTTCAAAGTCATATATTATTCCCATCATGCTCCTACTTAAGTGTTTAGTTTTAGTGCTAATTGCTCCGAGAGGGACTAAGTAAGATTTTGTACCTGTTGATGTGACTTCTCCACTTGGGTTGGTTTGCCTTCTTGCTTTTGTATGAGATTTTAACTTCAGAATTCTTCACTTTTTGGTTCTTGGAATCAACACATGGGGCAAGGCTTGAAGTTGTAGCTAGACAGGGCTCCACAAGGCTGGATACTTTTGACACATTTTTCTTCACAAGAAAAAGTTCTAAGCAGGATGTATATTGATGTCCTTGCCTCAAGGGGTGCACACTCATTGTGTAAGCTTCAGCACCTTGTCCCGATTCTCTGTAGGTAGAAAAAATGATTAAGTCCCAAACGTTTTCAACATTTAGGTCTTGAGGGTCAGCTTCTAGGCACCAGTTCTCTCCCCAGGCATGGCATTTGTAGGGTCCAATTCACAGTGGTCAGCTGAGCATTCTTGGAGTCAGGAGTCCTTCTACTTATTGTATCCCTGTAACAGGTACCAGGAGCCAACCATTAGACCCTTGGTGAGTAGTTCTGGTTCCTGGGTGCCAGCAGTATTCAGGGATCATTGAGTCTTCTTTCCGTTTTCAGGCAGAGACTTCCTTCTTCAGGTGTAGTCTGTCTCTTCAGGTTAGGGATGTTCTGAAGAGGTGGTGGGGAGGGGCCAGTCTTATCCTGTTCACTAGCCAGTGATTGGAAATTCCCCACACCCAAACCTTGCTACTTTATTGCAGAACACTCCATTTTCAGCACCTCCACTATCAGTTTACTGCAAATGTTTGCACAATTCTTCAACCAAGTTGTACCTAGTTTTATCCAGGTACAGATGCCTTGCCCCTTCTCCCATGCACACCCCAATTAGAAGAGAGATATGAGGTGATCTTCCCTCTGTCAGGGCTAGTACTGTTTTTTCTCCCTCCTGCTGGGGACAGAGACATAAAGTCTAGGGTGGCTCATGGAATCAATGGTTGTAGTTCCTGGCAGCATCATTTGGCATGTCCACTTCAAATGAAGAACTGTAAACACTACTCTTTGTGTGGTAAACTGCCCCCCATTACTAAACTCTGGTAAGCAGCCACTGTTAACACCACTCTTGAATTACTGCTGCCAGAGGCCAAGGCGTTATCTTCCAGGAGCAGAGTCATTTACAGCCAACCATGATGTTTATACATTTTCTACAGTGGGGCTGTGAGGAAAATCAATTCTAAACTACTTTACTGTCAGACAGCACAATATACACTTTTCTAAAGTTACTTTCATACTCAAGGTATCAAAAATCTATGTTTACTTTTAAGTCCGATTTTTCGAACTAAATGGAAAAGAACCTTTGCTGACCACTCTATGATTTTCCCACGCTGAGATAAGATAAAGCGATTTTTATTCAAAACCAGGCCTGTTCATGGAAAATGTAGCTTTACCTACACAGTTGCAAACTGCTTTTCCTAACTATTTAAATATAGTACAGCTGCAACCACAAAGGCATTGGAGCACACTGCTACATATAACATAAATTTACATGAGGGATGGAAGAGAAGACATGGGGAAACAGTTACGTAGATACATTTTAAAGAGGAGGGGTTTTAGGTCCTTTTGGAAGGATAAGAAATTTGGACTTAGTCTAATGTAATCAGGGATAGAGTACCACAGCTTGCAAACAAGGCATTATAAATACTGTTTGGATGGTTTTGCTCTTTTTATTGCTGGGATTTCCATGATTAGTTAATATCTGTTCCCGGTGTTTCTATGGCATCCTGTGAGTTGACGTTTGTCCTTCAAGTACAGTGGTTGGCCAATATATAATGTTTTATGAGTTAAAAAAGCAATCTTGAAGTAAATTCTTGCTTCCAGGGAGAACCAGTGAAGGTGTTTTAGAATAAGAGTGATTTGACCAGATTTTGTGGCTCGTGCAACTAGGCGAGCAGCTGCATATAGTACAGCTTTTAGAGGTGCCAGAGCAGGTTTAGGAAGGTCTGCCAAGATTGGAAATCCTCTATAAAAATGGATACGAATTAGAACTTGAACTGGTGATCTGAAGTCTGAGTGATGAATGTATTATTTTGTTTCCCTAAACAGGTGGATTTGAAATGAGGGGGATCTAGTCAATTTGGCGATGTGACTCATTAAGTTGAGATGTTAGTCTATGAGAAATCTCAGAGATTTGTTAAAAGGCTTCAGAATGTGGAAGAACCTTAAAGCATGTAGAGATACTAACTACTCATATGTAGGGATGGAAAGTCTTTGGAGGAGAGGTGAACAAATCCACTGTGAGGGCATACTTTTCCCAATACCTAACATGTGCCATGTTTATAGATTATTTATGTAAAGATACCTACAAGGGATTTTGTTTGCTAAACTTAGTTACATTTCTTATAGACTTATTATCTATTGGTCAAGTCCCAATTGGTGGCTTAACTTTGCAAAAGTCTACACATTAATGCAAATGTACACAAAATTAATGTTCAACAAATGAAACTAAAAAAACACAATTAAAAAACACAATTAGAAAACAATTAGAAAACACGGGTATATCTTTCTTTCATAAATACACAATTTTAATGTGAAACAAAAAATGTGAGGGGTACATTCAAAAACAATAAAACACTATGATGGAGGATACAAAAATGAACCTACAAATCATAAGTGTGATCAACTATTCCAAGGAAATACACATAGAGGAAAAAGAAACTGAGTTAGAAAACAATTCCTCAGACGCCTTAGTTGTTAGGGAAATAGATGCAAGAGTCTTATGATTTGTAGGTTCATTTTTGTATCCTCCATCATAGTGTTTTATTGTTTTTGAATGTACCCCTCACATTTTTTGTTTCACATTAAAATTGTGTAGTTATGAAAGAAAGATATACCCGTGTTTTCTAATTGTGTTTTTTAATTGTGTTTTTTAGTTTCATTTGTTGAACATTAATTTTGTGTACATTTGCATTAATGTGTAGACTTTTGCAAAGTTAAGCCACCAATTGGGACTTGACCAATAGATAATAAGTCTATAAGAAATTTAACTAAGTTTAGCAAACAAAATCCCTTGTAGGTATCTTTACATAAACAATTGTTTATTTGCCCAAACCTCCAAGGGTATATTGGGTTTCCCACTATTCTATTACAATGTTTATAGATTAGGCACCCAACGTATTGGGCTTACAAGGCAAATTTTAGTGGTGACTTAGCTAATATATAAAAGCAGGCATTTCTACATTGAAAAGGCACTGTTTCTTACCATATGTCACTGCTGTACTTTTATACAGCAGCCCCTCTAGAAACACAGTAGGTTCTCTTCAGCGATTACTTTTTCCCATTCAAGTGGGCGGTGTATATACACACACAACAGCCCACCTTTGACATTTAAATTCCACACCACTGGTGCTTTTCATACGCCATCTACCACAGCCTTATTTGAAAGCGAAATTTGCCAATTAACTGAAAATAATGCATAGTACATATTTTAGCATCTAAGCACATGCATTGATACTCTGTTTAGCATTGCTGTAGTGCACAGAGTCATAATGTCAGCCACACCATACAGGAAACAGCAAGAGAACCACAACAAAAATGATGTCCTTCCTTACAACATCAAATTAGGTAAGCTAAGAACTCACTTCACATCACTCCCTTCTCTTTACCAGGCTCCTATTTCACCTGAGGTTGGCCCTGTGTACACATGGTGAGTCACAGATAGTCGGTCGCGGAATGAGATTGAATGTGTAAGTGTTCTGAGAAGGCTTGTTCTGCAACCCACAAATGAAAAAAACATGCATTTTAATGTGTGGCCTGTGGAATACTAAAGGCCTTGACTGCACAATTACTTCCAGAAGAGGAGAATTCAGGTCAACAAGAATATCTGTATCCAAAGGGCAAGGCGGAGAACACCTGAATAAAACAGATGAAACTTTTCAGAATTTCTAAAACACTTTATTCTGGTTGCAGGCCTCGCTATACAGTCTTCTAAATGAACTGGGGTCTGAAAATGTGTAGCCTTTTGAGGTATTTTAGTCTAAATCATGGCACTACCAGCAGGAGGATCTGGTAAAATGCTTGTATTTTCATTTATTGTCTTATGTATTGAAATTTCATCCAGACAGGTATTAGAATATCATAAATGAGGGAAGCGATAATGACAGTACTTAATTTGAGCCGGTGGTTGCAGGTGGGGCCCACAGGCACTCTTATTTTGGGTCCAGCACTAATTTGTCTCATCAGACTTTGACAGAGCACACGAGAGGGGAAAACACACAAGAGGGAAAGAAGAAGAAAGATAAAGATGGCGAAAACTGAAGAAAGCAGGGAAATGCAAGAGTGAGATATATGGGCATGAAGGGTCTAGTGATGGATTAAAAAGACGGAAGGTAGTACTGGGCACCCCTGCCAGTCGGGAGAACTGGTTGCGGGCCTCTGAGCAAAACTGGGCTCCGACACTTATTCTTTTACAAATTAAGCACTGAATAATGAGTAAATACATGTTATACGTGTGGTATGCAAAGCTAGCCAACTTACATAATAAGGTGTAACAAAAGTAAACAGTGGTCACAGTGAGTCCCATCTTTAAGTTGTCAGACTACTGTAGAATGAGAACTAAAATAAAATCTGTAGGTATAGGCTTAAATACTGACTGCATGAAATCAATAGTGGCAGCATAAAAGCATAATAAGCTAGTCAACTGCAATATGAGTATACACTTTTTATTAGTAAGTAGTGTAGTAGCAAACACAGGTAATGGGGCAGGCATGCATTATGGAAGACTAGAACATTTAAACAAAGATGAAGTGAAACAAAAGTGCAAATGTATCTTAATGGTATGGTGTCAGAATACTAAACAATACAAATTAAAGCAAAAGGCATTGATATAGAATTGGAATGATGTATGTATGTATAGAACTTATAGAGTGTGAATCTCACTAAAGAGCAGTGGCACACTGTAGGAAAGTAGGATCTGCTTCTTATGGTTACCCCCACTTTTTGCTTCATGTGATACTGTTTTTGACTAGTCTGACTGGGATCCTGCTAATCAGGACCCCAGTCTATCTGCTTTCTCCCTGAACTGTTATGCCATGTACTTAGGTACACTCCAGATTGGATACTGGAGTACCCTTGTCAGTCCCTAGTATATGGTACCCATGTACCCAGGGCATAGGTACCCCAGAGGCCTCCCATGGGCTGCAGCATGTATTATGCCACCCATGAGAGGCCATGCAAAATGGTACTACAGGCCTGCCATTGCAGCCTGTGTAAGTTGGTGCATGCACCTCTTACTTTAGATATAGGTTTCCTATATCTGGGGGTCACTGCACTTAAAACCTATGTCACCCCTATAGCAGGCCTTAACAATCCTGAAGGCAGGGTGCTTGGTTCTAAGTGAGAGGGTGCCCCTGCATGAGCAGGATGCCCCTGCGGCCTACGGAGTCCATTTTCCAGGGTTGTCATTGTATCAGCCATTTACGACATATAGAGTGGCATTATGTGACAGCGTAATGACCAACTCTAAAACGGCTGAAAGTAACCCTATCATGTTTGGTATCAAACATTGTGGAATCATACCCCCATACCGGTAACTGGTGTGGGAGATATGATTCCACCCCTCAGAAACGAGCTTTGTGAGGTCCCTGGTGTTCCCGGTACCAGCCTTCTACTCCCGGGCAGCCCAAAAGGGTTGCTGCCGACCAGAGACACATTTCTGCCCTCCTGCTGCTGAGCCAAGCTCGAGCAGGGGAAGGCAGAACAATAGGCATCCTGTCACAGGGAGGTGTGACCACCTCCCAGACAGGATTTAGTGGATTAGGCCTGGGTGGGTGCGCTTGCAAGCGACCGAAAGTCTGCATGAGGGGCACACTTGGTGTCCCTGTGCATAGTCCAGTTCAAACCAGTCCTGGGAGCCATTGGCTCCTGCTCTGGTGCAAAACTGGACAAAGGACAAGGGAGTTGTGAGAAGTTGGCCTGGTATATGCTGTCCACTAATTAAAGTGGGCACCTTGCACCAGTCCAAACGACACTTATTGATGATTAGGTCAAAGATAACCTTTATGAAAGCTATCCTAGTGGTAGCTATGGAGAGCAGCCTTCAGGCTTAATCTTGAAGGAATGTAAAGCAGCTTGTTTTACCAGAACAGAACCTCCTGAGTGACCAAATGAAAGGAGAACCACACAAGTGTTATATAAAAAATATGTATTTATTACTAAACACTCTCTACTAATCTCTTTGTGAGATTAGAACATAAAGCACACAATACTTAATCAATAGAACGACAGTAAATAGCACAATACACAGCGGGATCCAGGGGGAGACCGAACCATATACTAAGAAAGTGGTATAACAACCACGACTTCAATAGGCACAGTGCCTAGAGCACGTAGAATCGCTGGGACCCCAAGGAACCACCCAAAGGAGTGACACAGGGAGCCCACGGAGGACGGGTGCAGTGTGGGAACACAGACGCGAGCTCCGTACAACTCTATGGGAAAGTCGCAGTTGGAAAATCACAAGTTAAGGACACTTCGGAGAGGACTTCAAGCAAACCCTTTGGAACATAGAAGGTTCTGAGGCCAGCACCCTTGTGAGTACCGAGGTACCCGTGTTACGTATCCCAGAGGAGCCGGGTGCATAGGGGTCAAGTGGTGTTGAAAACCCTCGTCATTTTCAATGGCGTGATGCGAAGAAGTACTGCTGCCGGGAAGATGAAAAGTGTCCGGTGGAATCCAAGCCTGGATCCGAGGTGAGAAGAACCTGAAAGCAGAGGGGACAGAGTCTGGGTCACTTCAGGGTGACCAGGGGCTCGATAGACGAATGCCCACCGATGTCGGGTGCTTCAGGTGTGAAGATAGGATGCTTGACTCTGCAGCCACGGGGACCAGGAGAAGTCGATGATGACCAAAGTCCAGAGGTGAGCTGTCCCACGAAGGATGTCATGTGCTGAGGGGGTCAGTGTCCGGATTTAACACCAACAAGCCTTGGCAAAGGCAACCCACACGGGCAGAGGAAACAAGTTACAGTATGGACCAGCAAGGTCCAGGAGACTCTCCAAGCTATGGGGAGTCAGGACCCGTCTGGAGCAACCAGGGAAGCCCAAGGAAAATCAAAGTGACCCTCGCCAGGACCCAAAGGCAAACGGACCAGGGATCGCAAAGGGACCTCAAGCTGAATCACAAAACACCAGCCCACAGAGCACTCATGGAGTGGAGGCCAGAGATCTTTGGTGGAAATGCTGCTTGGGGTTGGGACTACACGTAGTCCAAAGCACAGCCTCAGGGATCGCCGAAAAGCATATGCTGCTGCAAAAGTACACGGTGCACAAGGGTTCGGGTTGCACGGTCCCCACGAGGGATACTGGTCTCAGGATTGCTGAGAGAGCAGATCGACCTCAGGGATGCTTGGGAACCCACCTCCTGTGTTGCAGAAATCTTTGGAGTCCTCAGGAGCTTGGGAGATGCAAACTGGTCAGATGCGTTTAGGTGCCTGCTGCTGCAGGGGAGTAACTCCTTTACTCCAAGGGAGATTCTTCTGTCGTCCAGCGAAGTGTAGACCGTCGAAGTACTTGGTTTCTACTTGCAGAGTTTAGTCCAGGTAAAATCTAAAGTCCTGTAGTCAGGTTTCCTACTTTATACCCAAGGAAGGGGTTGGACTAACTCTGGGGACCCACCTAGGGGAGGGTCAGGACAGAGGGGTGGCTACACCCATGTCCTTTGTCCAGTTTCACGCCAGAGCAGGAGCAAATGGCTCCTGCAACCGCTTTGAGCTGGACTATGCATGGGGGCACCAAATGTGCCCCCAGTGCAGACTTTCTGGCACTCTAAGAGTGCACCCACCCAGCCCCAATACACTAAAGCCTGTCTGGGAGGTGGTCACACCTCCCTGTGACAGGAAACCTATTGTCAGGCCTTCCTCTGCTCGAGCTTGGCTCAGCAGTAGGAGGGCAGACTCATGTCTGTGGCTGGCAGCATCCATTTTGTGCTGCCCAGGTCGAGAAAGCTGGTACTGGGTAGACCGGTGACCCATAGTAGTGGTATTACAAGGGAGGAATCATACCTCCCACACCAGTTACTGGTGTGGAGGTATGATTCCAAGGTGTTTGACACCAATACAACATGTTTCTAAGCAGCCGTTTTAAAGTTGGCATTTACCGCGAGGTTATAATGCACTTAAGTATATATGGTTGGCTGCATCACTGACAACCCCGGAGAATAGATTCCGAAGGCTGCAGGGGGGCTTTGCTCATGCAGGGGCACCCTCTCACACAAAACCCAGCAACCTGCCTTCAGGATTGATAAGGCCTGCCATAGGGGTAACTGATAGGTTTCTATGTGTAGTGATTTAGAATAGATATAGGTAACCTATATCTAAGCAAGGGGTGCATGCACCTCCTTACACAGGTTGCAGTAGCAGACCTTTGGTGTCATTTTGAATGGCCTATCAGGGGTGGCACAATACATGCTTCAGCCCCTGGGAGGCCTCTGGGGTACCTATGCCCTAGGTACATGGTGTACTATATACTAGGGACTGATAAGGGTATCCCAGAATCCAATCTGGAGTGTACCTAAAGTACATGCAATCAATTTATAGGAGAAAGCAGATAGACTGGGGTCCTGAATAGCAGGATCCCTGTCAGTCTAAGTCAAAAACAGTGATACATCAGCAAAAAGTGGGGGTAACCATAAGAGGCAGATCCTACTCTCCTACAGGAGTAACCTCCCCACTGTCCTGACCCTCCCCTGGGAGGGTCCCCTGAATCTGTCCAACCCTCTCCCCTGGGTACAAAAGGGCTCTCCTGGCTGTAGGACCCGAGATTCGACGTGGACAAAATTCTGAACCAGAAACCACTGAACTTCGACTGTCTGGACACTCTGGACTTCCCTGGACTTCGTTTGGGCCCGACTTCGTCTCCCACTGCGTCCAAAGCATCGTCTGTGCCCATGCACCATACAGGCTTTGTGCAGGACCTGTGGAGCATCAAGGACAATGGAAGATATCTCCCTTGGAGTGAAGGAGTCACTCCCCTGCAACCACAGGCACCACATCATGATTGACCGGTCTGCTGCTCCTGAGCTCCTATGGACTCCAAAGGCTCCAGCATCACAGGCAGTGGATTTCTAAGTCCCTCAAGGTCTGAGCTGCCCTCTTACCAAGTTTGAGGTCAGAATCCCTCGTGGGGGCTGCAATACCCATACCCCTGTGCACCGCTTTCTTTTGCAAGTGCATATGCTTGTTGGTGTTCCCAAAACAAGTGCACTTGGCTCCGAGTAGCCCCAACCTCTGGCACCATTTCCTACAAAGAACTCTGGCCTCCTCACACCGAGTGCTGGATGGGCTGCTGCTTTGTGAAACTGCTCAAGGTCCCCTTGCTACTCCTGTGCCTCTGGCCTGTGGGTCCTCTTGAGGGTCAACACTGCTTTTCTTGGGCTCCCCTGGTTTCTGCAGGTCTGCCGTGACTCCTCTGTGTTTGGTGAGTCTCCTGAATCTTGCTGGTCTGAACCGTAACCTTTCTTGACCTTCCATGTGGGTTGCCGCTGCCAAGGCTTGTTGGTGCTCCAGCCGGACACCGACCCCCTCAGCACTCGACACCCTTTGTGGGACAGCTCGTATCCAGCTCCTGGTTGTCCTCAACATCTCCTGGTCCCGGTGGCTGCAGAGTCAAGAACCCCCTCAAGGCACCTGAAGCACCCAACATCGGGGGGCATTCGTCTACCGAGCCCCTGGTCACTCCTGAGTGACCCAGACTCTGTCCCCTCTGCTTTAAGGTACTTTTCATCAAGAATCCACCTTTGGATTCCAACTGACACTTTTCTTCTTCCCAGCAGTGGCTCTTCCTCGAAGTCCTCCATAGAGATCGACAGCGGTTTCCGACGCCACTTCAGACCTATGCACCCGACTTCCCTGCGATAGGTAACTCTGGTACTACAGTATCCACTGGTGGGGTGGCTCTCCAACCTCCTAACTTCCATGGGGTTTCTTCAAAGTCCACTTAGAAGGGTCCTTAAACTTTAAAACTGCAACCGCGACTCTCCCATAGAATTGCACGGCGCCCGCGGTCGTGTTCCCACACTGCACCAGTCCTCCGTGGGGTCCATCCTTACTCACCTTGTGTGGTTCCTTGGGGTCCCAGCGATTCTACATCCTCAAGACACTGTCTTGACTCGAGTCGTGGTTCTTATACCACTATTTTAGTATATGGTTTGGTCTCCCCCTGGAGCCCACTGTGTATTAGTGCTACTTACGATTGTTTCTGTGCTACAGTATTGTGTGCTTTGTGTTTATCTGCATGTAGCGGATACTGTGACGTATTTAGAGTGTGTTAGATTAATAAATACATATTTTTATAACTACTGTGTGGTTCTCCTTTCATTTAACCAATACAATACGGTTGCATTCTGGTAAAACAAGCTGCTCAACATTCCTTCAAGATTAAGCCTGAAGGCTGCTCTCCACAGCTACTACTTGGATAGCTTTCTAAGGTTATCTTAGACCTCTTAAATCACCATAAGGGTTGTTTACTACTGAACTGGGTATATAGGTCTACAGGCGCTCGTATGGATATCACAAATAATGTAATAGAATGTCAAAATCAATTTTATAGCGGTGCCTTCAGAATGGGGAGATACACCCTACTTCCCACAACTATCAACCTAAGATTGAAACAAGCAATTTACAAAATTCGAAGCACATGCTCCTCAAGTCAAATTATAGTACGATACACTGTACAAAAAATATATCACAACACAGCAGGCTTCTGTATCTTCTCATATGCTTTTTATTCCATCCACTTCTTTTAGCCAACGCGTTTCGTCGCAATGGGGCAATACCCCTACGACTTCCTCAG
Source organism: Calotriton arnoldi (assembly GCA_963921515.1). Lineage (NCBI taxonomy): Eukaryota > Metazoa > Chordata > Amphibia > Caudata > Salamandridae > Calotriton > Calotriton arnoldi. Next base: position 227,120 of record CAWUFW010013632.1, on the reverse strand, counting down.
GGCTGAAAGTAATACAAATACCAATGTTGTCATACACACACGGTATACAATATGAGTACATACATTTTGCAATCCCTGTGCAACATTAAAAGAATCAAGTGTTGAGAGTAACCGGTGAAGTGGTAGACACCTTTGCAAAAACTCTTGAAATTATTATTTACAATCCAAAGCATATTATTCATGCACTTATTCAGCTAAACAAAAATCAGCTGACCATATTATCAAGCAGTATCAGACTACAGGATGTAGCCCATATACCCCAAGGAGACTAGGGCAATAATCTGTAACATACAACAATGTCTCAAAAGGGTGTGATTTAAAGGTCAAATACATGTAGCACAATTAATTGCTGGGAATTAAATCAAAAGGGGAGAAAACCAGGGAGACATTCTTTTTGTGAAATGAATTGTATTTCAGTGAATATACATGTATGACATATTAAACTTCATATGTGCAAGCACATGGAACAATAGCACTGCTTTACATTGAATGGCATGTAACCTATGAGATACTGTGCACAAGTGCTCGTGAAGCATTGTGAGGGCGCAAGTGACACGTGAGGTAGTATGTACAGCGATAGTCACGGGCGCAACACGAAACAAGTGGGGTTAAAATTATTTACATATTTAGGATACCCTAACAGTTAATGGTATAGAATACAGAAATAATCAAATGGGGTATCCTTGAAGGGGGTGCCAGGAGTTCCGCTGTGGAAGTCGATGAACTTAGATGGACGTCAATTGGTGTCCAAGAATTGGGTAACTGAGCCTGACTACTGCCGGCCCGTTGATGTGCCTCGCCTCTGCTGACTGCTTCAAGTAACACTACTAGCAGCTTCTTGGTTTTCGCGACTGGAGCGATGCCTTGTACCCAATTCTTGGACCTCAATTGACGTCCATCTAAGTTCGTCTGCAGGTCCTATTCTTATTCACTTTGGACCTTGCCCTATATCGCAATTCTGGATCTCGCCACTGCAATATAAGTAACTGTAACCTGGTCCTGATGATGGCCTAATACTTCTACAGGCCGAAACGCCTTCGACTTCCACAGCGGAACTCCTGGCGCCCCTTCAAGGATACCCCATTTGATTATTTCTGTATTCTATACACTTGTGCACAGTATCTCATAGGTTACATGCCATTCAATGTAACGCAGTGCTATCGTTCCATGTGCTTGTACATATGAAGTTTAATATGTCAAACATGTATATTCACTGAAATACAATTCATTTCACAAAAAGAGTGTCTCCCTGGTTTTCTCCCCTTTTGATTTAATTTTCAGTAATTAATTGTGCTACATGTATTTGACCTTTAAATCACACCCTTTTGAGACATTGTTGTATGTTACAGACCATATTATCAAAGCAGTTGGTGACACGCCTAGAGATTCTAGGTAAACCAAAGATATAAGACCTATATGTGTCTATAATGTGTCGCCTTTATTCAGAAGTGATTCTTTAAATCAAAACCAATCATGTGATAAATGCAGTATTCAATCTATATTGCATTGAAAATACACCTCCTCATAAACGGTAAAACAAGGAGGCATGCTATACCTTAAGTTTCAATAAGATCCAGTAATTTGTACCTATGAGAGCCAGAAAGGACACATGAAATGAAATAAGGACCACATTTTGGTCAGGATTTGCAATAATGGCAAAAATATATATACAAATGAAACCCTGTGTGGGGCTTACCTCTTAAAATCGCGCTCGATTTTGGAGGTCAATTCCAAAATTTCTTTTATATAAAAATGTAGGGGGATGTCCTCGTTATATCCATGGACTTCCAAACGTTATACCTAAGTGTAAAATTTGAAGTTAAGGTCAATACTTCTAAGAGTTAATGGGGTATTTAAACAAGACCATAAAAGAACAAGCATTTGCAATGAAAATTGGTCTCGCATTTGTGAGAGTTAGATGTATTGGCGTTGTAAATGACAATGTCTTTTACCTACCAAATAAATGAAAGAGGAAAGAATATGGAAATAGAAAGGATGGTAGAGAAAGGAGGAAAATGAAACGGAGATGGAACGAATATGTGGAAAGAGAACAACTGGAGTGAAAATAAAATAAAGGTGAAAATGGAAATGGCACAATAAAGACAGAATGATGAAAAAGAGAGTTAAAGAAAGCAAAAATGCCCAAAGATTAACACGAAACCAGAGCTCACTGTTTGTCTATTGGAAAGAGATGGTAACAGACATGCCAGTCCTAAAAACAGCCTTCCCTGCCGGAGGCAGCACGCTGTGCATAACAGACCTACTTCTCACATTATAATGGTCTCTCAAACCATGTAGGCACCTTTCAATTTCTCTAGGGACCTTTGTCTCACTAAAAAAGGTAAAACTATCAATATGAGCTTGTAATTCTAATGTACAAACAAGGCAAAAAGAATCCAAAAGTATATATTAATTTGTAATTAACCAAAGTATTACTGATGTTTATAACCTTAAACTAATAATATAATTTGTGTCCTATGAGTCGCATTATGATTTACATGTAAAACTCATCATTATCTGTGAATGATTTTAAATCAGAAGTAAGGTTTCTTGTTAAAATATACCTATCGAATCCAGGACTGGCTGAATTTTGTTTTAGATAGTTATATAATGGGTCACTCCCAGCTGAGAAGCTTTCAATGAGAAGGGCATCCACTTATGATGGAAGGCCAAATTGTCATGGTTTAGTGGGATGAGCTCTAAAAAGAAAGGCTATTTTATAAAATGTATAGTGCTGGCTCTGAACGACATTGCATCTGTTACGAAAATGATTTGAAGTTATTGACGTCGATTCACCAAAATGCTTCAGGTAGTGAAAGTGCCATCACATGTCCTTTGACCCTCCCCCAATGACATCGCAGGAAGTGACGTCACATAACCTTTGACCCTAGAGACATCAAAATAAGAGATGTCGTGATCTTTGAACCTGTTGGTGTTGCAGGAAAGTATATCACCAAAGTTTAAAAAAATGCACAATAATTGATAATCGAAATCAGAAAATTAGCTAAAATGCATTTTAGATATCATCCATATACAGACTGTTATGAAAGGCCAGTGGCGCAACCACAAAAAGTGAGGACCACAGTCATCATGCGCCAGGGGAAAAGACATCACAGGTCAACTACAGTCATTATATTCCGAAACATAGCTTCAAAATCCTAAATACTGCCTCAAAATCAAAGACAGAATGCCCACATGCCAAGACAAATCTAATATATGTCCAGGCATCCCCAGGCTAAATGATGACTCAGAACAGCCTTATCATTAAACAGAAGTTAGCCTTGGATAGAACACGTGTAGGGTCACCTTATCACAGCCAGTCTGCTCCCAGGCTCCACACACCCAGACCCAGGTAAAAATGGCCCAACAAAATATGCATATACTCATCTCGCACACAGTTCTGAATTCTTTCCCTTTCTCCTGTCATCGCTGCCTGTGTACACAGAAAACCTAAATGCCAATTCTGGGAGGAGAATGTATAGTTTAATAATTGATTTGTGTGGCATATATTTAGCCTGTGAATGGTAATAATTCATACTGCTTTATTTTATATACATCAGGAATAGCCATCATAGCTCCATGAGGCCTTGATTTATGCCGGATCTTCAGATTAATCACTGACTAAGTTGCATTTAGGTTAATTTTAATTGAATGTGTTTTATTTGGCTACCAAAAAAAATCTGGTATAGATACGGTATGGTTCCAGCGTTCCTGAACTTTTGGTGGACGCTGTACACTAATTATTTTAGTCATATACTTAACACAAGCCACAAACTGAATTGCCTAATGGTTCATTTTCAATTGGGGTGCACCTAGTCACATCTCGCTTGTGTGAACTATGTGCACACTGAACTTTCTCTCACGGGTGCACACGGACACCCCTCGCTTATGAACACCTAGCCTGCTGGTACCTACGTTCACAAAGCAACTTTTCATCGCTGTACATTTACTGCCCCCATTTTAAGTGACCGACTGTAGGTCATTCTCTCACCTTTGTGCTCCTAGACACATCTCATATTCTTGAAAGCAAGACCACAATTCTCTGAAACATGAGCGATGTAATTGAAATGCAAGTTGCTTGCCATCCTAAAGTCATGCCTGAGTTAAAGAAGAACAGCAGGAGGATTGTGCAGATAAAAACCAGGAAAAAGCCAGGATATGCCAGATAAAAAGGGACATGTGGGTGTTTTCAGCAATACCAAATAGCAGGTAGTTATGAGACGAAATTGCCCCCCTCATCAACACGTTTATGCTTTCTTTGCCCTGTTTAACTAGCACGAGGAGAATAGCTGTTCTCGACCATAAGCTTGTGAATACACTCAAATCCAGTCTAAAAAAAATTTGGGAAGTGTATGTTCAGCCTCAGCGGCATCCTGTCACAGCATAAAATTACATGAACCATTTTATCAGGACTAAATGGTGGAGAACAAATGACTTTTGTGTTGCATGCTGAAACAGGAAAGACTTCTAAACACAGGGTATTCCATGTTTTAAGAGACAGAAAGGGCCTATTCTATCTTGTGCTGCTTACAAAAATGAACAAGTTTATACTCCCTTGTGCAGATCAAGGAGGACAAGTTGTTATATACATATGACACGTGTCCTTTTTAAAAAAATTGACACGGTATAACTAGCTGCACAGAATACATAGAGAGTAAGGGCAGAGATCACTATTCGATGTAGGATAAAGAGATGATGTCTAGGTGAAACTCCTGCACCCTGATAATTATCCAACGAGATGAGAAATGTATCCTTATTCCTCCCTCAAACCGGACTTGGTACAGACCCCTCAATAGACCACTACATGCCGGATATCCGTTTAGAGATGTGATCTGCAACACATTGATAAAACAGTAGCGTTACTATGTTTATAGGAATGAAATATCGCAATGGATTCCTTTGTCTCCGGGTACAACGTTGGCTGTGTCTGGTGGATTAATACGTTCACGGTAGTGGCTGGCCTGTGTTCAACCTCATGGTCACAGGTTCAAATTCCGCCGGGTACACTAATCCTTCTGAGGTCGATAAAACCATTGGGTAACAAACATCTGTTATTCAGCACCAAGGTTGGGTGAACATGCGCTTTACAAATACACGTTATGCTATGCAACTTTAGTAGGCACCGTTTACATAGCAAGTCTGGCTCCTTCTTCTGCTCCTCCAATACATTTCTGAACAAGTCTGAACAGTAAAACTTTAAATTATCAAACTGACCATAATATCTGACATAAAATGAACTCTGACTCCCACACAAGCTGGTCTTTATGTTACTTTGTAGAACTCAAAGCATACCGTATAATAGCGCCCTTACATTTCGTCTGGTATTGAAAACAATGGTATAACGAGGGTAACAGAAGTTGCAAAAGCAGTTCACCGGGAACATGCAGTCGTGTAGGAGAAGGCGTTACTTTTTAGGAAAGGCATCTTTTGGAGCAAAAGGCCAACCCGATACGCATTCATTAGTTAGATATACAATCTAAACGGTTATGTATATAAAACATTACGGTAAGCTGTTTTAGGTCGCACCGGTGGGTATGCACGGTTGATCTTTACTGCACTATGCTTTTTTTGTTGGACTTGTATATAGAGCGAACTCGACCATAAGATATCAGAGCGCTTTACATGAGCATAAGTTGCATTACAGATGGACACATTCATTCAAGGGGATATTAAGTGATTTGCCCAGAATCACAGGGTGCTTGAGCCTCCCGCCAGACTCGAACCTGGTTGGTTCACCAACTTCAAAGTCGGCCGCTCTAGCCACATCCTCTCCTTGACCTACAATGTAATTTTACCATTTCCAGTGACAATTATTGAGCTCGGAGCCTACAGTAGTCCTCTCTGTGCTACCCCCTAAGAGGTAGGGGAGCCATCCTTTCAACATCCTGTGAAGCCTCTCGTGCCGGTGGTATACTCTGCAACACGCAAGCAGGCTGAAGCAGCACATCACCCGGCCCCGCCCCTCTTACACCTGCACTTCCGTGTTTACAACTAGACCAGAACTATCGCCTTCCCTCCAATTCCATCCGCGTAGTCATCGGCGCCACCTGCCAATCACGGTGTTCTGTAGACGCCCTTGCCCCGCCCATTCGCTGAACCCGCTGCCTTTATTAGGGAATGTCAATCCGAAAAATCTAATAAAAAAATAAATTAATAAACGCGGTACCCTGTAGACCCATTTGGATATAATCTGAGAGAAACAAAATAGGCGGAGTGAGACTACGGCGCCCGCTCTTGCACAGTTCGTTTTTCAGAGGCTTTCGAAGCGCCGTTAAGACGGATCACACACAGCCTCGAAAGAGTGAGCGCTCCACTTTACCACCTCGGTCCGCTACACTTGTAGTTTAGTTTTGCGTTTAAATAAACACATCGTACAGTATCACACAAGAGCGGGCTAAACAACACAAGCACTTGATTAGGCACTTCAAATGGTTAAGACGCGTGTCCCAACATTCACCTAAAGTACCCAAGGCTACTGATACTCTGCGAGGGGGAGGGCCCGAATGCGCGGGCGCCATTGCGAGCCTCGCATTTTAAGCAGAAGACACGAGGGTGCCATTACGGTTGTCCCGTGCTGTGAAAAAAAAAAAAAAAAGCAAGGCACATTAAAAAAAGAGATCCCCCAAAAACAAGAGACCCAAACAAAATGGACTAACATCAGTAAAGGGGCCAATAGCCATAGGCGTGCCCAAAAGGGAAAAAGGAGGGACATAAAGCACGCTTAGCCAATAGCAAGTAGTAGATTTTGGAAGACACACTCAATAACAAATAGGAAAACGGAGGCGGGGACTCACCTAGTAAATCATATACTGCTTGTCTCAACGAGACAGCGCATTCGCTGCCTAAGCGAGACCTAAAAAGCAAGTAAACACTTACCCAATGTACAGGGTTGTTAGTCTTGTTATATATATTTTAGGTACCGCTTGGTTCTAAATTTAGGTCCCAGATTGGGGTTACCTATGGATATAAGAAATGAGTACTAACATTAGTTAGACGGGATGCCTATGGCAATACTAGTGTACAGATCCCACATAGACTTTGCAACAGCCTTACCTGTTAGGAAGCGGCCGCCTTCTAACACGTTACACCGTCACCCGATTACAGGTAATGCGTACGCCAGCTCTCAACTTGCTTTAACATGGTGTAAACAAAAGCGAGAAAGGACTACCCAATCGTGTGTTTTAGATGAGCGCCATCTTTAAGAGGTTAACTGCTCATAATTAATGTTCAATGCGATCACAAAAAGATATTTATATTAATCAATCACAAGCTTTATTTCGACATAAAAAGTCATAAAAGCAACATAGAACAATGGTGACATGACTAATAAAATTAGTATGGGTAAAAAAAGATACATTGATAAATATACACTCAGTCATCCTAAAATCTGGTTAAAAAACAAACAGTATTTCATCATTTTGTTTACAAACAGTACAATACAAGGGGAGACTTCAAGAATTAAAAAGGATAAAATGCTTGTGCATAGTGATTTTAACAAAAATACTGTTAAAACTTTTAGATCTTGACAATTTATCAGTACATGGAGGCTATGTCTTTCTAGCAAGCGCTTTCCACTGAATCAGCCATGCTTGCCCCAAATACTTTGCTATGCAACAGGATAAAAAAGGTCTAGAATCTGACTTAAAAATACGGAGTGCAACATGGTGCTCCCGTGTACCAAGTTGCCAACAAATCGGACTCAGCCATTTTCTCCGTAATGTTTTGTACGCTGGACAAACAAACAATAAATGGGCAATGCTTTCCACAGGGGCTTGGCAGCTAGGACAATGTTTTCCATTGGTTACGGACCATTTTGCTATCGCTCGCCCACTGGAAGAGAGCCATACCTAAAATGCATATAGAGTATTCTGTCTCTGGGTACTGTAATCAGGTCAAGGTAAGGCTCATAGTATCTGCTTTGTTTGTGGGAGTAGAACTCAGTTGTCAGTCTACCCACATTAGGTCTGCTGATCGCTCGTTGGTCCACCCATTCCCAGTACAGACGTTTAAGATCCTCTCTCCTTGGGGGCTCCTGGCTAGTCCAACAACCACAAAGCCCAATTGCAGATAACGTTTTCTTGATATCACATAACCAACCTATTTTCCCCCCAGTGTCGAGGCTAATAATCTCAGTAAGAGCCTCTGCATAGGGGGAAAACTCAGGGGTCCTCCTGATGCGAACCCAAAAGAGCAGGGGACGCAGTCTAGCTACATCACTTATTGATCGCCTGCCCATATCCATTAGTAGCGGCGTGAGGGGGATATATTTTGGTGCTGTAACTAGATCTCTTAAAAATGTATATTCTGATCTCTGGAGCTCGTCAAGATTATCGAATCCCCAGACTTCAGCTCCATAAAGAGAAGCGCTAACAGCCTTGGTGTCATATATCTGGAGGGCTGGAGCAACAGGCCTAGTATGGGAAAGACGATGTTCTCTTGCTATTGCACCAGCCAAGCGCTTGTGGGCCATCAGCATCTTACCTAGGTGGGGTTTCCATGACATTTTATCAGAGAATCTTACACCTAGGTAATCAAAGGTGGCAACCTTTTCAAGGGGAGTCCCACCTAAGAGAGGGCCATTCCTACATGTTTTATGGGGGTTAAAAGCCATAAATTTGGTTTTGTTGGCATTTATAACCAAGCCCCGGTTCTCACAAAAAGATGAAATCTATCAGTTAGACGCTGTAGCCCAGCAGGGGTCTTAGATATCAATAACGTGTCGTCCTCGAACAACAGGGTCGGTATCTTTTTACCCCCCAGGACAGGAGAATCAGCCAGCTCCTCCAGGAGGAAGTCCACTACTCCATTCACATATAGGGAGAAGAGTGTTGGTGCCAGAACGCATCCCTGCCTTACTCCTCTCTTGACAGGGATGCGCTCTGTAAGTTGACCCTGCTCACCCCACCTGACCTGGGCAAAATTCCCCTCATGCAGCCGAACTAGTAAATTAAGAACAAAATGGGGTATACCCATCTCACCAAGCGTATCCCATAACCTGGCCCTAGGAACCAGATCAAAGGCAGTCTTCAAATCAATAAATGCTAGATAGAGACTGCCTCTGCCTATCACCACGACCTTCCAATATATTAGAAGGAATCTGAATACTTGGTCCATTGTCCCTGTCTTTGTTCTGAAGCCTGCCTGAAACTGTGAAAGAATATCCCCATCCTCAGACCATGTCTGGATCCTGTGCAGAAGCATCCGGCCAAAGACCTTCTGCACAGCATCAATCAGACTTATTGGTCTGTAATTGGCGGGGTCGTCTCTTGCTCCCTTTTTGTATATGGGGACTATTTCAGCAGATTTCCAAGACAACGGGACTGGTGCTCTTTCGGCTATGGCATTTGTTAGCAATAAAATATAACGTGCCCATTGGGTGCAGTCAGCCAAAAATAGATCACCGGGCAGGCCATCCGGGCTGGCAGCTTTCGCGGGGACTATTTTGTTAATTGCAGCTTCTACCTCCGAGATTGTAAAATACTCCTCCTCTTGCGGGTGCCCAAAATACTCTACTGCTTCCCCCTCTTGAATGTCCCCTTCAACAGAGTAAAGCCTTTTAAAATGGTTAAACCAAGCTTGGCTAGTGATATGGTTCGGGGGTGGGCGTGGACCTAACCTGCTACCCCAAGTAACCAATTTCCCAAAAAGATTATTATCTTTAGATGTGCATGCATCTTTTAATTGCTCCCATCTTGATTCATCCCAGGATACCTTTGCCTCTCGTTGGGCCACTTTATAGAAGTTTCTTGCGATTTTTATTTGTATTTTATCTTTCCCCTTAATCGCCTTGATTAGAGCTGACCTTTTTTCCCTACATTCTTTATTGAACCAAGAGTATGGGTCCCTGGTAGAGTCACAAAGTTTTACTTTTTGGATTGGGGTCTGGAAATATGCAGTAATCTGAGTAAATGTACACTCATGAACCCTGGATACATCCAATGATCTTGTTTCACTATATGCCGCAGCTTGAAGCTCAGCCGTGCCAGATGCTAGCTCTTGTCTTATGCCATCGATCTTCCCCTCATTTAGTGCTACCCTTTTCCACTTCAGGGTCCTTTTATAATTTGACTGCACTATCTCTCTAGTGACTACCTGAGGTTGGGTGTTCTGCTCGTAACAATCTACTTCCCAGAGCGATTTCAGAGTTAAGCACAAAGGATTGTGGTCGCTTTCTGTGGTTGAGCCCACTAGCATATCAATCAAATGCCCCCATAACCTGATATCGAGGAGAATGTAATCGATCCGGGATGGGCAACTAGCCCTATTATAAGTATTGGCCCCACACTTGTCAGAAAATGACCTACCATTAGTTGCTCTTAGGCCATATTCCATAGTAATGGAATTCAATTGGAGAACCTGCTGGGTCCATTTTTTGATCGGGGAAAGATCAAGTTGGGGTATTGCCCACCTAACATCTTGGGGTTCGATTTCCATCAATTCCTCTGTAGCCAGGGGTTCGTAGGTGCAATTAAAGTCACCTGCAACTATTATTCTTGCATATGGCAATCCTCTAGTGCAGAAATTATATTCGAGGGCCTGCCATACTTTGTCCCTCTTGCATAGACATTGAAAAGCTCAATTTGACTACCACCCCTTGGGCCCCTAATGCTGAGCCACAAGATATCTGGATTAAGGCTTGGCTGGAAAGTAATTCGGCAATCAAGAGCAATACTCATCCAAACAATCAAGCCCCCTGAGGGGCGACCTCTCCCAACAGATATTGCAGGGATAAAATGACAGGTGTAACCAGGTTTATATAAAGGAACCAAACTCCACGTCTCCTGGAAAATACAAATGTCAAAGTTCCCTACAAAGTCGTTCCAGTGAGGAAGAGGGAGTTTGCTATTCAATCCCGCCACATTCCAAGATACGATCTTCAACTGTTGGTTCAGCGTAGGGGCTATACATTGTAGAGAGGTAAGGATGTTTTCTTGCAAAGAAACTGGAGATGGCAAATCTATGGGTAAGTGTAAATCAGTGGCTAGCTTTCTATCTGGGTTGATATTAGCCCCACTTATGCCCACTAAAATATGCCCACATAAATAACTTCGAATACATTGCACCGTGACCCATTTACCGGTGATACGAATGCCGGTTGCCGGTTCACTCGAACAGGGTGTAAACAAAAGCGAGATAGGACTCGCTACACATATGATTAAGGTGGGTGCCATCTTAAGGAGATAAATTGCTCATGGTTAATGTTGAATATAATCAGAAACCTTTGTTTATATTAATATAAGATGCCATCATAGATGCACGAGGCATATTCATAGCGCGGGGTAACCAAAGGTGAGTTTGAACCCGCCACGAATGCTTTCCAATGAGCGCCATCTTTTAAGAATAGTACGCTCTAAAAAATATTAAGTGTGATCATTTTCATGCCCTCCTCAATAGCACCACGACAAAAACAAATAGAAATTATAGTATTCAACTACTCATGATCGCATAATCAGTGTAAATTAGCAGAGGTGAAATACTGCTATAAAATTATAGCAGCAGTTATCAAAACCAGGGTAGGGCTCCAAGTATGAGGGCACCATCTAAGAACAGTACATACCAAGAAAAAAGTACCATCGTCAGTGTGCTATAAATCCAAATGCCCACCATGAAGCCTGTGGCATTCGGAAATAAATGAATTCAGGTTAACCAAGTGAGGACCTATTGTAAAATAGTTTGATCTAGATCCATCAAATAGGGGCTCTAATAGTGTCGTCATGTAATTACCTTCTACTCAGAAGGTCCACAAGTATCAGAAAAACCCCTGAATACTGATAGTATGAGGGTCACATGGCGTGAAAATATTGATCCAAGTCATCAATAAAATGACAGTATTGTCCCAATCAAAAAACGGGGTATTCTCATGAATATCCCGAATCAGTCCCCAAAAAGTATTGCAACTCATGATCAAAATTAAGGCTGTATTCCACTGCCTTAAGGCGCATAATCCATTTTGCTTCATGTCTGCGCAGTTTGAGCTCTCTGTTACCTCCGCGTGGGTCTCTTGGAACTTGTTCAATACCATAAAATGCAAAGGTTTTGTTAGATCCTTGTTTTTCACAATTATGTACATGCTCAGCAATCGGGTATCTAACATCATTTTGTTTAATGGCCCTCATGTGCTCACTGATACGAACTCTTAATGGCCTTATCGTGCTACTGACGTAAATCTTCCCACATTTACATGCAATAACATAGATAACAAATTTGGTGTTGCAATTAATATTAGTAAGGATCGTATACATCTTGTTTGAAACAGTGCCAAATTGTTTCGTTTTATCCTGTGCCCACCTGCACATCCCTCAGTGACCACATTTGTAAAACCCTTTAGACAATTGTGTTAGCCATTGCTCTTGCTGTGTTTCAACTGGTAACTAGGGCTTAGAATAGAGCCCAATGTTTTACCCCTGCGGTAGGTAACTTGCTGCTTATTAGTAATAAACCCCTTCAGTGTCCGATCTGCTTGCAAGATATGCCAGTGTTTGTTAAGGTTCTTATGCAAGGCAGCGCACAAATGTGTGTAATCTGTGACCATTCTGATAAATGTAGGGGATTGTTGTTTGTCAGTCATAGGTTTTAATATAGTAATACGTTTGGTTTTCAAAGCTCTTCCTTTGGCCTTCAGTACATCATATCTAGGGTACCCCCTTTGGGCAAAACGTCTCTCCATGTCATGTATACAGTTTAAAAAGTGAGGCTCCTCACTACAGTTATGTCTGGCTCTCACCATTTCCCCGTAGGGGATTGCTCTGATTTGATGGCGAGGATAAGCACTTGTGGCATATGCAGGAGGGAGTTGCAAGATGTGGGTTTACGATACATCTTGCTATGTATCTGATTGTCTTTGATACATAACTCCGCATCCAGGAATACCACACTGGTAGTACTGGAGTGAGTAGTAAATCTGATATTATCATCATTATCATTGAGGTAGTTGCAACATTCTTGTAATTTAAGTTCAGAACCTGTCCAGATCATAAAACAATCATCAATGAAACGCCCCCAGTAGATGCTAAATATATTCATTCCAATGGCTGCCACCTGGACCCCAGATCATCACCTCCTCAAGCCAACCCATGAAGAGATTAGCATAAGAAGGCGAAAATCTGGAGCCCATGGCACTCCCTGTATCTGCCTGAACCAATCTTCTTTAAATAAAAGAAGTCATTTTGCAGTATTATTTCAGTCATGGTAAGTACCATCTGTGTATGTTCCCATAGACTAGCAGACCTCTTCGCTAAGAAATGACTTGTCGCTTTCATGCCCAATTCATTACGAATACTTGTGTACAATGACACAACGTCCAATGTCACCATAATCATTCCTGGGTCCCACACTATGTCACCCAATATATTGAGTATATGACCAGTGTCTCTAATATATGAGGGTAAATTCACCACTATAGGTTGGAAAAAGATATCTACAAATTGTGACAACCTCTCAGTTGGGCCCCCAATGCCTGATACGATAGGCCTCCCTGGTGGAAATGGGAGGTCCTTGTGAATTTTAGGTAACGTATACAAGCATGGGTATCTTGGGCGGTCCACCTTGAGATACAAGTACTCATCAGCATCTAACAAGCAATTGTCGTGCCAACCTTTTAGCAACCCATTTATTGTGCTTACCAATGAAAACATTGGATTGTTAGGTATTCTTTCATAGCAGTGACTATCATTCAATTGGTAATAAATCTCATGTTCATAGTCTAGTCTGTTCATGACTACTATGTTTCCCCCTTTGTCAGCCTTCTTGATTATCAGTTCGTTATTTGTCTGTAAAGTTTTAAGGGCATTTCGTTCATTGGGAGGCAGATTATCCTTTCTGTTTCCCACAAAAAGACTGTGTTTGCCTATGTGTTCGTCCAAATCCTTATCTACTAGCCTATGGAAAATCTCAATGTTGTTGCCACTTAATAAATTAGGAGACCAGCGGGAATTGGTTTTGAGACCGCTGGTAACCGCCAAGTCTGCTCTAATATCCAAATGTTCTAACACCTTAGCCACTGTGATAGGATCTTCCTCCAACTCTGTAATTGAAAGTAAAGTGACAGTGTCATGTATCTCTTGTATTGTCGATGTACTAGACACCACACTGCTTGCTGGCACAATTCGATCTTTATTCTGTTGTGGATGCAATGCAAAATGTTTCTGCAACTTAAGTTTTCTTATAAACTTAAATAAATACATTTTCATGTCACAAATGTTACCTCTAATTTAAAAAATCACTTCTGAATAGGGGCGACACATTATAGACACATATAGATCTTATATCTTTGGTTTACCTAGAATCTCTAGGTGTGTCACAAGGCTTGTCATCAACTGCTTTGATAATATGGCCAGCTGATTTTTGTTTAGCTGAATAAGTGCACGAATAATATGCTATGGATTGTAAATAATAATTTCAAGAGTTTTTGCAAAGGTGTCTACCACTTCACCGGTTACTCTCAACACTTGATTCTTTTAATGTTGCACAGGGATTGCAAAATTTATGTACTCATATTGTATACCGTGTGTGTATTACAACATTGGTAATTGTATTACTTTTAGCCCTGAGGAAGTCGTAGGGGTATTGCCCCATTGCGACGAAACGCGTTGGCTAAAAGAAGTGGATGGAATAAAAAGCATATGAGAAGATACAGAAGCCTGCTGTGTTGTGATATATTTTTTGTACAGTGTATCGTACTATAATTTGACTTGAGGAGCGTGTGCTTCGAATTTTGTAAATCATAAGGGTTGTTTGGACTGGTGCAAGGTGCCCACTTTAACTAGTGGACAGCATATACGAGTCCAACTTCTCACATTGGTGTGCAGCGGTTGGGATTCAAGCCTGTATTGTTTTACCAGATACATCTTTGTATTGATTAACTGAAAACCACTATGTACTAGGTACATATAATACTAGCTAAGAATAAGCAAGCTCTACTGAACTTAGGGTTGGGTAAGTCAAGGGTTTAGCACACCCTTTCTTCAACCTCAGAGAGTTTAGTTCCCACTAGGTTAGGTAGGTGCAACACCTCACCACACTTAGTATGTCTACTAACGGAGATGCCAGTGGCTCTCTGCCCTCTAGATACAGTGAGCTTTCATTCCAAGAATTGAAAGCCCTGTGTGCCTCTAGAAAGCTGAAGACAGGGAGAAGTGCCAACACTCAACGTCTAATTGTGATGTTACTGTTAGATGACCTTAGGAAGACCCATGGGTCAAATGAACAGGACAGAGTGGGTGGGACAGGGAATGAAGACAGGTCAGGAGGTGACACCTTTTATGACCTGGAATCTAACCCTGACCAGGGGGACCAAGATGGGTCCCACTTGGTTAGCTTAGATCTTCCAAGAGTCAGTGGAGAAGGCCAAGATGGCCCCCTCTTCACCCTTCCTGGAAGAGTGCATAGTTTACCAAGGAGAACTAGATCTCCCTCTGCAGAGTCACGCAGGACAGTCTATAGGGACCTCTGTATCTAGCAAGAGGGACCACTCTTTTGATAGAAAATACCAATTTCTTGAACTTGAGAAAGCTAGGCTTAGGCTCAGGCAAGAGCAATTGGCCCTTGATAAACAGTCCCTAGAAGTCCAGAAAGCTAGAAAAAAGTTGAGACTAGAGTCCCATGGTGGCAGCAACAGTGTCCCTAGAATTCAGGAACATTCCTTTGATAATAGGAACCTGAGCAAGATTGTCCCTCCCTACCATGTTGGGGATGACATCCATAAATGGATAACTGCTTTAGAGAGGGCCTGTAAAGTTCAGAGGGTCCCTCAAGAGCAGTGGGCAGCTATCTTGTGGCTCTCTTTTGCTAACAAAGGTAGAGATAAGCTCCTCACTGTTAGAGAAGAGGATGCTGACAACTATTCAATTTTGAAGAGTGCTCTCATTGATGGGTTTGGCTTAACCACTGAACAGTACAGGATTAAGTTCAGAGACACCCAGAAGACACGGAATCAAGATTGGGTAGACTTTGTGGATAGTGCCATTAAGGCTCTGGAAGGCTGGATGCTTGGCAGCAAAGTGAATGATTTCAAGGGATTGTACAATTTGATTATGAGGGAGCAGATCCTTAATAATTGCCAAAATCAGTTATTGCATCAGTACCTGGTTGACTCTGATCTGACTTCTCCCCAAGAATTGGGAAAGAAGGCAGATAAGTGGGTCAGAACCAGGGTGAAGCAGAAAAACCAGAACAATGGTGGTGACCAGAAGAAGCAAGATGCTAAAACTCCAGATAAGGGTAGGGACAAGGGTAAAGATCAGAAGTCTTCATTGGGGCCTCAAAAACCTGCATCTGAGGGGGGGAGTCACAATCCAACAAAGGTAAAGGCAAAAAGAAACCTTGGTGTTATCTCTGTAAACAGAAGACACATTGGACAAAAGATGCTGATTGTCCAAAAGCCAAAGAAAATCCTCATACCACCACTGCCCCTAAGGCAACTGCGCCCCCTAGCACAAGTACAGGTGGTGGTATAGGGAACAAGGGATTAGTAGGGTTAAGCTTGGGCTCTGAGATGGGTTCTGGCCTAGTCAGAACTCCAGCTCAGGCTGTGCTAGTCTGTGAAGGTGGCATGGATCTTGCCACCTTATTTGTCAGTCCCAGTAACCTGGGCAAATACAGACAACAGCCTTTGATTAATGGTAAGTAGGCCATGGCATACAGGGACACAGGTGCAAGTGTCACTATGGTGACAGAGAATCTTGTGGGCCCTGACCAAATCATAATTGGAGAAATGTACCAAGTGACCAATGCAAACAATGTCAGGACTGATCATTCCTTGGCAGTTGTTAATTTCAGCTGGGGAGGGGTAACTGGCCATAAGAAAGTTGTGGTTAGCTCAGACCTTCCAGTGGAGTGTTTGTTGGACAATGATTTGGAAACTTCAGCTTGGGCTGAGGTGGAGGTAAGGACTCATGCACCAATGCTGGGCATCACTGCAGATGTGTTTTCTGTGACCAGGTCACAGGCCAAATTGGCTAACACTGAACAGTCCTTGGATCCTGGAACAATGGACCAAGGGTCTTCCAAGAGAAGGAGCAGGAGGGGTAAGGTTGTGTCTTCCCCCCAGACTCAGTGTGAGGATCAATCTCTTGAGGGAGATGATCTCAGTCCCTGTGAAGGAACTGTCTCAGATGAACTGGAACCTGACCAGGTTGAGTTCTTGGGGACAGGGGGCCCTTCCAGGGCAGACTTGAGTTTCGAGCAGCAAACCTGCCCCTCGCTTGAACCCCTCAGACAGCAAGCTGCTGCTGAGGCTTCTGGGAGTGTCAGTGGATCTCACAAGGTCTATTGGGATGAGGGACTCCTATACTCAGAGGGTAGAGACCCCAAGCCTGGTACCACCAGGAGTTTGGTCATACCTCTGAAGTTTGGGGGCTTCCTACTCACCCTAGCACATGACACCCCCTTAGCAGGACACCTAGGCCAAAGTAAGACTTGGAACAGGCTTGTCCCTCACTTTCACTGGCCTCACATGTCAGAGGACACAAAGGAGTTTTGTCACTCCCGTACCACCTGTCAAGCCAGTGGTAAGTCAGGTGGTACCACAAAGGCCCCCTTCATACCACTACCTGTGGTGGGGGTTCCCTTTGAGAGGGTTGGGATTGATATCATTGGTGCCATGAACCCTCCTACTGCATCTGGACACAGTTACATACTAGTGGTGGTGGACCATGCCACTAGGTATCCAGAAGCAATACCCCTTAGAACTACCACAGCCCCTGTGGTGGCCAGGGCCCTCCTGGGAATTCTTTCCAGAGTGGGTTTCCCTAAGGAGGTCTTAACTGACAGATGTACAAACTTCATGTCAAGTTATATCACTGCAATGTGGAAGGAGTGTGGAGTGAACTACAAGTTCACCACACCCTATCACCCACAATGCAATGGGTTAGTTGAAAGGTTCAACAAAACCCTCAAGGGCATGATCATGGGCCTCCCAGAAAAGCTTAGGTGAAAATGGGATGTCCTGTTGCCTTGCCTTCTCTTTGCCTACAGAGAGGTCCCACAAAAGGGGGTTGGCTAAAGCCCTTTTGAACTTTTGTTTGGGCATCCAGTTAGGGGTCCCTTGTGTTTGGTTAAGGAAGGATGGGAGTTACCTCTCAAACCTCCTAAACAAGACATAGTGGACTATGTACTTGGTCTCTGCTCCAGGATGGCTGAGTACATGAAGAAGGCCAGTAAAAACCTTGAGGCAAGTCAATAATTGCAAAAAGCATGGCATGACCAAAAGGCTGTTCTGACTGTTTATCAGCCAGGGCAGAAGGTGTGGGTGTTGGAGCCTGTGGCCCCAGCAGCTCTCCAAGATAAATGGAGTAGACCCCATACCATTCTTGAGCAGAAGGGAGAGGTCACCTACTTGGTGGACCTTGGTACCCCCAGGAGCCCCCACAGGGTGCTCCATGTGAATAGGCTCAAGCCATACATTGACACGGCTGACATGGGCTTGCTCATGGCAACTGATGAGGAACAGGAGGAAGAGAGTGACCCACTCCCTGACCTCCTCTCACAGAACCCTGATGATGGATCAGTTGATGGTGTAGTCTTGGCAGACAGCCTCACTGGTCAACAGCAGATTGATTATAGGAAAGTCCTCAATCAATACAGGTATTTGTTTTCTCTGACACCCAGTCAAACTACCTGGTGTATCCATGAAGTGGACACAGGTGAGAGTCTACCTGTCAAGAATAAAATCTACAGGCAGCCGGACCATGTCAGAGATTGCATCAGGACAGAGGTCCAAAAGATGCTGGAACTGGGAGTGATTGAGTCCTCAGATAGCCCTTGGGCTAGCCCAGTAGTCCTGGTACCTAAACCTCACACCCAGGGTGGTAAGAGAGAGATGAGGTTTTGTATAGACTACAGAGGTCTCAATGCAGTCACTAGGACTGATGCTAACCCTATTCCTAGGGCAGATTAACTTATTGATACTCTGGCCTCAGCCAAGTCTCTATGTACATTTGACCTAACTGCTGGCTATTGGCAAATCAGACTAGCTGAGGATGCCAAACCAAAAACAGCATTTTCAACCCCTAGTGGGCATTATCAATTTATTGTGATGCCCTTTGGTTTGAAGAATGCACCTGCCACATTCCAAAGGCTGGTGAAAAAAGTCCTTACAGGCCTGAGAGCCTATAGTGCAGTATATCTTGATGATATAGCTGTCTTTAGCTCCACCTGGGAGGATCACCTGGTCCACCTGAAGAATGTTTTAGAGGCCCTGCAGAAAGCAGGTCTCACTATCAAGGCTACTAAGTGCCAGATGAGGCAGAGCAAGGTTGTGTACCTGGGCCACCTTGTGGGTCGAGGCCAGGTTCAACCAATACAGAGCAAAATCCAGACCATCATGGACTGGGTTGCTCCAACTACCCAGACTCAGGTCAGAGCTTTCTTGGGCCTGACTGGGTATTACAGGAGATTTGTTAAAGGATATGGGTCTATAGTGACTCCCTTAAATGATCTCACATAAAAAAGAATGCCCAAGAAGGTTCAGTGGACTGTTAGCTGTCAGAAGGCAATTGATGATCTCAAGCAGGCCATGTGCACTGCTCCAATTCCGCAAAGTCCTGACTACTCCAAGCAATTTATTGTCCAAACAGATGCATCTGAGTTGGGGCTAGGGGCTGTGTTGTCACAACTTAATGCAGAGGGTCAGGATCAACCAGTAGCTTTTATCAGCAGAAGGTCGACCCCCAGAGAAAAAGTTGGTCAGCTATAGAGAGGGAAGCCTTTGCTGTGGTCTGGGCCCTGAAGAAGCTGAAGCCATACTTGTTTGGCACTCACTTCATTGTTCAGACAGACCATAAGCCCCTCCTATGGCTAAAACAGATGAAGGGTGAAAACCCCAAACTTTTGAGGTGGTTCATTTCCCTACAGGGAATGGACTATACAGTGGAACATAGACCTGGGAGTAACCATGCCAATGCAGATGGACTCTCCAGATATTTCCACTTAGAAAATGAGGACTCAACTGGGCAAGGTTAGTCTCATCTCCTTACGTTTGGGGGGGGGGTTGTGTAGGAAAGTAGGATCTGCTTCTTATGGTTACCCCCACTTTTTGCTTCATGTGATACTGTTTTTGACTAGTCTGACTGGGATACTGCTAATCAGGACCCCAGTTTATCTGCTTTCTCCCTAAACTGTTATGCCATGTACTTAGGTACACTCCAGATTGGATACTGGGTTACCCTTGTCAGTCCCTAGTATATGGTACCCATGTACCCAGGGCATAGGTAGCCCAGAGGCCTCCCATGGGCTGAAGCATGTATTATGCCACCCATGAGAGGCCATGCAAAATGGAACTACAGGCCTGCCATTGAAGCCTGTGTAAGATGGTGCATGCACCTCTTACTTTAGATATAGGTTTCCTATATCTAAGGGTCACTGCACTTAAAACCTATAAGTCACCCGTATAGCATGCCTTAACAATCATGAAGGCAGGGTGCTTGGTTCTAAGTGAGAGTGTGCCCCTGCACGAGCAGGACACCCCTGCAGCCTACGGAGTCCATTCTCCCGGGTTGTCAGTGTATCAGCCATTTACGACATATAGAGTGGCATTATGCGACCACATAATGACCAACTTTAAAACGGCTGAAAGTTACCCTATCGTGTTTGGTATCAAACATTGTGGTATTATACCCCCATACCGGTAACCGGTGTGGGAGGTATGATTCCACCCCTCAGAAACAAGCTTTGTGAGGTCCCTGGTGTTCCCGGTACCAGCCTTCTAGTCCCGGGCAGCCCAAAAGGGTTGCTGCCGACCAGAGACACATTTCTGCCCTCCTGCTGCTGAGCCAAGCTCGAGCAGGGAAGGCAGAACAATAGAGCATCCTGTCACAGGGAGGTGTGACCACCGCCCATACAGGATTTAGTGGATTAGGCCTGGGTGGGTGCGCTTGCCAGCGACCGAAAGTCTGCATGAGGGGCACATTTGGTGTCCCTGTGCATAGTCCAGTTCAAACCAGTCCTGGGAGCCATTGGCTCCTTCTCTGGCGCAAAACTGGACAAAGGACATGAGAGTAACCTCCCCACTGTCCTGACCCTCCCCTGGGAGGGTCCCCTGAATCTGTCCAACCCTCTCCCGTGGGTACAAAAGGGCGTACCTGGCTGTAGGACCTGAGATTCGATATGGACAAGATTCTGAACCAGAAACCACTGAACTTCGACCGTCTGGACACTCTGGACTTCGCTGGACTTCGTTTGGGCCCGACTTCGTCTCCCACTCCGTCCAAAGCATCATCTGTGCCCGTGCACCATACAGGACCTGTGGAGCATCAAGGACAACCAAAGATATCTCCCTTGGAGTAAAGGAGTCACTCCCCTGCAACCGCAGGCACCACATCACGATTGACCGGTCTGCTGCCTCTGAGCTCCTATGGACTCCAAAGGCTCTAGCAACACAGGCAGTGGGTTTCCAAATCCCTCGAGGTCTGAGCTGCCCTCTTACCAAGTTTGAGGTCAGAATCCCTCTTGGGGGCTGCAATACCCATACCCCTGTGCACCACGTTCTTTTGCAAGTGCATTTGCTTGTTGGCATTCCCAAAACAAGTACACTGGGCTCCGAGTAGCCCCAACCTCTGGCACCATTTCCTACAAAGAACTCTGGCCTCCTCACACCGATTGCTCCGTGGGCTGCTGCTTTGTGAAACTGCTCGAGGTCCCCTCGTGACTCCTGTGCCTCCGGCCTGTGGGTCCTCTTGAGGGTCAACACTGCTTTTCTTGGGCTCCCCTGGTTGCTCCATGCCTGCCCTGACTCCCCTGTGTTTGGTGAGACCCTGGACCTTGCTGGTACGAACCGTACCCTTTCTTGACCTACCTCGTGGGTTGCCGCTGCCAAGGCTTGTTGGTGCTCCAGCCGGACACCGACCCCTCAGCACTCGACATACTTTGTGGGACAGCTCGTATCTGGCTCCTGGTTGTCCTCGACATCTCCTGGTTCCGGTGGCTGCAGAGTCAAGAACCCCCTCAAAGCACCTGAAGCACCCGACATCGGTGGGATTTCGTCTACCGAGCCCCTGGTCACTCCTGAGTGACCCAGACTCTGTCCCTGCTGCTTTCAGGTACTCTTCATCAAGAATCCACCTTTGGATTCCAAGGGACACTTTTCTTCTTCCCAGCAGTGGCTCTTCCTCGAAGTCCTCCATAGAGATCGACGGCGGTTTCCGACGCCACTTCAGACCTATGCACCCGGCTTCCCTGGGATAGGTAACTCTGGTACTATGGTATCCACGGGTGGGGTGGCTCTCCAACCTCCTAACTTCCACTGGGTTTCTTTGAAGTCCACTTAGAAGGGTCCTTAAACTTTAAAACTGCAACCTTGACTCTCCCATAGAATTGTACGGCGCCCGCGGTCGTGTTCCCACACTGCACCTGTCCTCCGTGGGATCCCTACTTACTCACCTTGGGTGGTTCCTTGGGGTCCCAGTGATTCTACATCCTCTAGACACTGTCTTGACTCGAGTCGTGGTTCTTATACCACTATTTTAGTATATGGTTTGGTCTCCCCCTGGAGCCCACTGTGTATTAGTGCTACTTACGATTGTTTCTGTGCTACAGTATTGTGTGCTTTGTGTTTATCTGCATGTAGCAGATACTGTGACGTATTTAGAGTGTGTTATATTAACAAATACATATTTTTATAACTACTGTGTGGTTATCCTTTCATTTAACCAATACAATAAGGTTGCATTCTGGTAAAATAAGCTGTTTAACATTCCTTCAAGACTAAGCCTGAAGGCTGCTCTCCACAGCTACCACTTGGATAGCTTTCTAAGGTTATCTTAGACCTCTTAAATCACCATAAGGGTTGTTTGGGCTGGTGCAAGGTGCCCACTTTAACTAGTGGACAGCATATACCAGGCCAGCTTCTCACACACACTATAAAAATTGTAGGGGGGGGTATAAGAGAAGGGGCATAACTAGCCAATGGTTATACAGGTGAAGGGGAGTCTAGTGCTTTGGTAGTAGCAAGGCATAGTAAGTGGAAAGGTGTTAGGGGTGACAAGATGCTGTGAGAATAGAAGCGTCTTCATTTGCTTTTGGAAGAGGTTTCCTTTTTAATTCCGGGATCTTGTTTCAGATTCTCAGGTCAGGGTCGAAGGCTTGTTGTCTGGTTTTCTCCATATTGCATCTCCTTGTTTCCAGTTTTGCAATGTTGGTGCTCTGAAAGCTTTAGATGACAATGGAGATTCTGATCTTGGTGGTCAGGTTTCTTGATGCTTTAGTAGGGGCATGAAGTGAAGTTGACACCAACACTCATTAAGTAAACCAGAAGAGGTTTATTGTGTCACAGCATGAATACAAGTAAATAGTATACAGAGCCCTGAAAACACAACTAGTCCCCGACCGCTTCTCTGGGTGTCTGAGTAGTAGGTTCTCTTTTAGAACACATACATGTCACCAGAGAACCTTAAGTATGTCACCAGCCTATGAAAGTGCATACACACCACACTTAGCTATACACCATACATACACTCATACAAAAATATAACCTCATACAACTATGTCAAACATCTCCCCCTTTTTTAACTATTAACAATACAAAGAAAAAAACTAGAAACATACACCTACACACCTGTAACACTGCCACCTATTTCCCCCTCCAAAACAATAATACAAAACAATAAACCCAAAACAAAAAAACAAACACACAGGGGGAAACAATGCAAAAGCAAAAAGAGAAAAGGAAATCACAAAAACAAAAAAACTAGTCCAAACGTTTCTTAGGTAATCTCCTCACAAGAGAATTTCTCCTCAATAATTCGTCACTACTACTGAATTGTGAATCCAACACAACCTTTCCTTCCATCTTACCCTCAACGCTTCCGAACACATTCCAGAGTGAACACCTTTGTTCACTCTGGCAATACGTGACAAACTCCACCACTGACCATTGGAATCTTGGATGGAATTACCACACACTCTTCTCACCTGTACCGATCCCCTGAGCTTTGACAACCCCTTTCTCAACACCAATGGGTCTTTAATGCGAACCCAGCTACCTGCACTCACTTTTTGCACATTCTTGAGCCTCTTCATCACATCCAACCCTTCACAAACTTTATTCCATGACTTTTCATCACTAGCTATCCTCACCTTTTCAGATACTTCTTGAACATTAACATCCACATACAGGATATCAGAAACTCATTCTGGGAAAAGGCATGACTTCAAAGGGAATCTGACCTATAACTGAATGCGGAGTGGTACGATATGCACAAATGGTATCCCTGACTGCTTCTTCACAATTAACTTGAGACTTCAATGCACTCTGAATACTTTCTACTAGCACCTTATTGAACCTCTCAACTTTTCCATTGAATTGTGGACAATAAAGTGGTGTATCAGTGTGCTTAATCCATATTTCCTGAAAATTTCCTGCCTAACTGTCGAAGTGTACTGCACTCCGTTGACAGACAACACTTCAGTCAGAACACCTTCTTAAAAAATGTTATCACTCTAGCCAAGTAGGGTTCCACAACACCTTTCACTTCTACCCACCTAGACAAGTGGTCAATTAACACAATCATGTACCTCATGTGTGATGGCAAAACATGAAAAGGCCCCAAGAAATCAATAGAAACCTTCTTCCACACTTTATCAGGACTAAACGACATTCTAGGTTCCGGGACGGAAGTCACAAGATGTTTGTCACTCAATCAACATTGAGTACACTCACGCACAACATTGTCCACCTCACCATCCACACACGGCCACCAGTACATGGCTCTTATTCTTATTCTATTGTTATCTTCCAAAAACTTTAGTAAACTCAGAGACCCAACACACTTCGTTAACTGTGCTGCTCCCAATGTTTATCAACAGCAAGAACTAATTCCTCAACCTTTTTCTGCAAACAGTGTAAATCTCCCATGGCTTCATGACTTTGTACAGCATGAACAGCTGTGTCTCTTGAGATAGGTTTACTACTTCCAGGATGTTTACCCCTTTATAAGCTTTGCCAAAATGACCCCCTTTCTTACATGTCCAACATTCTTGCAAAATTGCAGGGCAATTCTTGAAATTGGAAAAATGAAAAGGGGAACCACACCTAAAACACTTGGGGCTTGATTTCAATGTCGGGCGAATAGCCATCCGACAGACTGTCGGAGGCTTTCCACCCAACATCGAGGGTTTCCCTCTGACCGCCGTATTACGATGATGGTGGTCGGAAGGAAACCTGTGGGGAGATACCGCTCCTCTTCCGACTGGCTCACAGAGCCCATCAGAAGAGGAGCGGAATTGTAATCCAATGAATGACGGCAGAGCCAGCTTTGGCTCCGCCATCGGAATTGCAATGTCACTTTCCCACAGCCTTTTCATGTCGGCCTTTCCGACATGGAAAGGATGTCAGAAAGTGACTTTGGGGGCCCCTAGCAGGGTTCCCTTCCCCCCTGGCCCGCCGCTATAGGGCCTGGGAGTCACCTATGGTGCTCCCCTAAACATCCCTGCACCATGTGGCAGGCACCTTGAGGTGGTGCCTGCCACACGGTGCAGGGATGTTTCAAAACATCCATTTTACAATGGCAGCTTGTGCTGCAGGCCTTTTCTGCCCACCGCACAAGCTGCCATTGTAGAATGGATGTTTACGGTTGCATCCTAATTCTGTGGTCGGAACTGCCGACCTATGGTCGGCGGTTCCTTTCCACAATGGTGTCCGCCCAACATCATAATGTATTTCCCACACCTTTGGGTACAAAGGTGGATCCTGACTGTTGTTGCTGCTGACGACTGAACTGTTGTCATCTATTGGGACCTTCATTGGCTATGGCCACTTGCTGACCACTACTGTTGAATAGTTTAGAAACCACCTTAGATGCCTCTATGCTTTTAGCTATATCAACGGCCTAATCTAACGTAGGGTTCTTACATGCTAATAAACGCTGTTGGATTTTCTTAGAATAGCACCTCACTACTAACTGATCCCTTATCAATTGAGACGTGAAGTTCTCAAAATCATAGTAAGACACCAGGACTTTTAATGCAGTAATAATCCACAGATTCAGAAGGCCCTTGGACTCTAGTAAAAACTGTATGCCTACATACAACAAGGTTGACCTTGCCTTCAAAATGAGCTTCAATTGCTTAATAGCACTTTGGTATTCGTCCAGTTCTTCATCCTCACCAGGGTTAAAGTCAGGTAAATGATCAAAAATATTCTGCCTTTCTACACCTAGATAATAGTACAACAGATGCCTTGTTCTGTTGGGTCTAAATTTCTGACCATCAATTGCTTCCAGGTAAGCATCAAATGACCTAATCCAAACTCTCCACTTCAATGGAGGCTCCCCAGGTTATTGAAGGAAGGGATCTGGAGGTGTCACCATTTGCATCATGGTACCCCTCCAACCTAGACTACAACACATTCTTACAAGAAATATGTGTTGAAGAGAAACTAAAAATAAATAGTGGATCAAAATGACATTGCTCAGTAATCAACACATTTCTAAATAAAATACCAATATTGTGCAATACACAGTAAATAAAAGTACTTCAAATGTCAAGAACGACACAAGAACATGGACAATAAAGGAGAGAAAATATGTAGACAAAAGAGTGCTAATCGCTGTCAGCACTCAGATTCAAATATCATATGAGCATGCTGATCGCTGTAGAGATATTGACACACAAAAGCGTGCCAATCACTGTTGAGAAATCCAGGAAGAAGTCAGTATAAAGAATGACAATAGCTGCCGTGAAATCCAAGGAGAAGTCAGTAGATGGCCTTGTGACCAAACCCAAGTACCACTCTGGTAGGCTGCAGTGACTAGCAACCTCTCATTAGCAACCATTCAAATTTAGAAATGGAGCTACAATTACACCTCGCAAAAGCCACAGTAGAAAGCAGGATGCAGTTGAGTAATGGGTGTTTCGACGCAAGCATAGATAGCTCATTTTGGCAGTAACGACACAAGCAGGCAGACGCGCTAGAGTTCGTGCAAATACATGCACTCGTAATAATAGCCATACTCAGGCTCATAGACAATAGAAGCGCTCAGGGTGATGGCACAATGGGGACAAGTGGAGAAGACGTGCGTGCAAGGACTGTGCGAACAGAGCACAAAACCCTGCTCTCAAGCGTCGGACAGGACCAACTTACACACAGCCAGCATGCAAATAAACAAAGTTCCCGTAATCCAGTAAAGCACAGATGGCAAGTGTTAGAAATGGGGTTTCTGCTTGGCTAGGCTATACACCTAAGCCATGCAAAACTCACCACTCTAGTCAGGGTAAGGGAGTTACACACCCAAGATAACCCCTGCTCACCCCCTTGGTAGCTTGGCAGAGCAGTTAGGCTTATCCCAGAGGCAATGTGTAAAGCGCTTGCGCAACACATATACACACCAGTGACACCCTAGGCACACCACAAAAAGAGACTCCACACAGTTGTATATAAAAATATCACTTGTATTATATATAAATTACATTAGACCACAATCACATAAAATCACTGTACCTCTAGGCACGTCATAAAAAATGCATATAAGACATTTAGACCACAAATCACATACATCACCTTGCCAACTAGGCAATTGTCATGACATCACATAGACCATAAATCATTTTGTAGCAGGTAAAGCACATTTAGACCACCACTCACATAAATCACTGTGCCACTAGGCTTGTGTCATAATAATGCATATAATACACATAAATCACCTTGTAAAGAAACAAACGATGTCAATTAGGCAAACATTTCACTTGCAGTAGGCAATTGTCCTAAGCATAGCTGTTAGAGCCTTGCCATTCACATTTCACGAGTAGCTGCACCATAATTAATTTCTACTGCACAACACGGGTTGCCCCCATCACTAGGAAATGGGTTGTACTTAATGTCAGAGAATGTTAGCCACAGTAGGCGAATGAACCCTCCCTCAGTCAGGGAGAGCCCAAAGTGTGGTCAGCGACTCCCTGTGAACCTTGGAGCTGGGTGCACCCGGGCTCTTCGGAGGCGGTTTGCTCGGGGCTCGCTGGAGCTTGTCCCAGCCCCTGGCCACTTCTCACCGGGTGCCTCCGTAATCCCAGGGAAGAGACATGAATCCCGGTTACCAGTGGGAGACCTCACTGGGTCCCTCACGCTCCAGTTGCTCCACCACAGCTGCCCGCGACCGCGCTGGGCAGCTGCCAGACGTTCAGCAACTCCACCCCGTCACTCAAGCGAGTCGGAAGCCCTGAGGCCCCTATGTGCCAGCTGCTTCACCGACAGCCCTCTCACCTCTTTCCCGGGCCTCCGTGGGGCTCCCTTGCTGGAGTCGGTTCCTGCCATGCACAGCTGCGGCCTCACAGACTTCTCCCCCAGCACTGGCCCCGCCTTTCTCCTCCGGCTCAGAGGCCGTTGCCGGGCAATGCCTGGGGCTCTCTCGTCATGCTCGAGCGGCTTTCCTGGTGGATGCTCAGCAACCAGGAACTCCGTGCAGTGCATTAGTTGCCAGCAACGCTGGGACTCCTTGGGGCGGGCTGCACTCTGTTTACCGAGGTTCCTCCTCACCACATGGCCCGGCCGGTGGGGGCCTTGTCTGCAAGCTGTATTTGCCACGGCGATCTTCCCCAAATACAGTAAAAAGCACCAGGAAATTTCCCCTGCGAAGGCACTAGGAAATCCCAACCACGTCCGGCGCTAGGCACTTTCAACAAAGTAAAAGCACCAGGAAGTTTTCTTTGCAGATGGAGATTATAGCGTTCACCACGCGCTGTTTTGCAATTTGTTGAAGGAACAGTCTAGTTCTTTCTCCCTGACTCTAGGCAGGAGCAGCAGCTGCAGGTCGGCCTACCCCACACACAGCAGGGGCAGTGCTCCTCACACAGCTCTTCAGCTCTCCCCCAGGCAGGTTACTTTTAGATCTAGCAAGGATCAGGTGAAGACTTTGATTTCCCTGAGACTTCCAGCAGGAGGCAAGCACACACAACCCCTGGAGATTTCTTCACAAGCAGGATACCGCAGGAGGGCAAAAAGAGTCAGTCCTTCTCCTCCACCATAGACAGAAGCAGCAACTGCAGGCCAACCCACCCCTCACTCAGAAAAGGCAGCGCTCCTCACACAGTCCTTCCACTCTTCTTCTTGGCAGGGTCCTCTTTTTCCTTGAAGTAATCTAAAGTCCTGGGGTTGTAGGTGTAATACTTATACCCCAAAATGTCTTTGTTCTCTTTGTGGCAAGGGTCTCTGAACCCAGTCCAAACCTGTCCTGTCTTCTCTGGTGCAGCATGACCACAGGGGGAGGAGACAGCATTGTGAACAAGCATTTGCAATGCAATAGGTCTCGCATTTGCAAAGTTTAAAGTTATTGGTATTGTAAATGGCAATGTCTTTTATGTATTTGTTTTTAAAACCAACAAATAGATAAAAGGTTTGTTATTTATAATGTCAGTAGGTGAAAGGTTAACGCAAAACGCTGCTAAAGGAGGAGCTCCCGCGGATCTGCTCTGGTTTTTAAAGGGCAGTGTATTTGTTAGCTGCTTAAATAATTTTATAGATTATGTAACT
This sequence comes from Calotriton arnoldi, assembly GCA_963921515.1. Taxonomy (NCBI): domain Eukaryota; kingdom Metazoa; phylum Chordata; class Amphibia; order Caudata; family Salamandridae; genus Calotriton; species Calotriton arnoldi. The sequence continues at coordinate 197,665 of CAWUFW010013632.1, read as the reverse complement.
TAATACAACAGAATGTTTTCACGAAAAAAAATTTTTTACGTGCATAATACACACCAAAATATATGCTGTTTAATTAAAGCAGGGCGGGAGGAGGTCGAAATTGTGCTATACAGTAGTAGCAGAGTCTACGATGTTAAATAGAAACACCCTGTCACTCCTATCACCGTACACAGAGATGTTACCAGGCTCGTCGCCTATTTCTTTGCAGCACGGCTTCCTTTGTTCTTATTCTAAGATGTAAACGGATGCTGCTTTGATGTATGCAACAACAAAATATATGCTGTTTAATTAAAGCACCATGGGAGGAGGCCCGGATTGTGCTGTCTCGTGTTAGGAGAGTCTCCCATAGTGAAAATAAAAAAACCCTGTCACTTCTATCACTGTACACAGCGATGTTGCCAGGCTCGTTGCCTGTTGCTTTGCAGTCGGGCTTACTTTGTTTTTATAATATTATACATTACAGTAGTGATAGCAGTGTGGTGCTTAAATAATTCTATATATTTTGTAACTTTAAATAATGTGATGTTGTTTCCCCTGTGGCAAGCAAACTTTTACACTTCCTAACACTACCCTGCTGCCTCTCCCAGGAGATACTTCTTACGGGACAGATACATGCCCTCCAGCATTTGTTTACGGTCTGGTATGTCTTTGAACGTTATCTATATTATCACCTTTTGTTAGTGATCAATTAGCAGCTAAAAGCAAAGTGTTCTGTTGTTTACACCATGCTGAGACATTGCGCTGCAGCGAAACATAGAACCCTGGTGGTAAAGCTGCCTTTAAGGGTTGCAGGGTAAACAATTCACTTGAGGAATGACAACATGAAATGCTGCCAGAGGTGGACCTCCCGCTGGCTGCTCTGGTTTTTAAACGGCAGTGTATCTTTTAGTTGCTTAAATAATTGTATTTATTTTGTAACTTAAAACAACGTAATGTTTTCAGTAAAAAAAAAACACAGTTTGCGTGCATAATACTTGCCCCCAGATATATTTGCCTGTACTGGGCATTGAAAATTACAGTAGTGATAGCAGTTTACCCAGCTGGCACACTGCACAGGACCATTTTTAAAGGGCAGTGTAGCTTTTAGCTGGCTCGCATTGTGCTGTCTGGTGCTAGCAGTGTCTACGATGGTGAAAATAAAAACACCCTCTCACTTCTATCACCGTAGAGAGAAATGTTGCCAGGCTCGTTGCCGGTTTGCTGTCTAATTAAAGCACGGCGGGAGGAGGCCTGCATTGTGCTGTCCAGTGGTAGAAGAGTCTACCATGGTGAAAATAAAAACAGCTTGTGACTTCTATCACCATACACAGAGATGTTGCGAGGCTGGTCGCCTGTTTGCTGTTTAATTAAAGCACGGCGAGAGGAGGCCCGCATTGTGCTGTCCGGTGGTAGCAGAGTCTACGATGATGAAAATAAAAACACCCTGTGACTTCTATCACCGTACACAGAGTATCACCGTACACAGAAATGTTGCGACGCTCAGAGTCTACAACGGTGAAAATAAAAACACCCTGTGACTTCTATCACCGACACAAAGATGTTGCGAGGCTCATCGCCTGTTTGCTGTTTAATTAAAGCATGGCGGGAGGAGGCCCGCATTGTGCTGTCCGGAAGCACGGTGGGAGGAGGCCCGCATTGTGCTGCCCGGTGGTAGCAGAGTGTACGATGGTGAAAATAAAAAGAGAGAGGGAGCAAGACACGGAAAGAGTGATGGAGGGTAAGAGAGGAAATAAAGTGGTAAAAGAGAATAAGAGGAAAAGAGAGAGAGCACGGTGTAAGTCAAGAAGGAATGAGCCCTTACCTGCCGCTCAGTCTCGAAAGAAATGTCTGTGTCCAGGGGAAAGCGAAAGCACGCCATGCGTGCGTTGAGGGAGCTGAGGCGTACGCGTGCACATCTCCTGTCCTCTGTCCTCCGTAGGCGCACAACTGCTGTCTCTTATGCTAACGCCGTCAGCCCTACACGTGCACATCTCCTGTCTTGCCTACGCGTGCACATGTCCTGTCCCCCTTCCAAACTAAAGTCGACAACAATAGATCTCGCTAGCGACAGCGCTTCAGACCTAAAAAGGAGACACAGCCTATTCAGGTGTAAGCAAGACTCCTCCCACCACTCTAAATGCAGACCAGCTCTATTCAGCCCTGCGATGAGTCACCCAGGCAAGGTAGGGCACACCTCAAACCCCGTGACTGTCTAGAGTGAATGAACATCTCAGCTCCTGTCACTTACACACCAGATTCTGAATACACAAACAGCCAGAGGCACACAGAAGGGTAAAGTAAAAAAATGCTCACTTTCTAAAAGTCAAAAAAAGAAAAAAGGGAACCCTTACAGTCAGAAGGGACCAAGGGTAGTAGTAATTATTAAGAGACAGCGGTCCCTTACAAGGTGAATCAATATAAATAGCCACAATATTACAATCAAGATTGGGTCTATTCGTGTCTGAATGGACGGTCTTAGAAATGTATTAACACACAATTAAATCAAGACAAAACATAAACAAATAGGGAGCAGGACGTGACAGGGTATTGGGAAATCAGCCGATTTCCTTACCCCAGGCAGGTGACTTAAAAGTGACTATTTAGGTAAGAATACACATTAACAGTAGTCACAATCACAGAACCATCTTATACTCCACATAATTCTTGATTTGCAGTTTAGAGTTTAAGATGTAGGTGTCGACGACGTTTCGATCCCCAACAAGGTTATGGGATCATCATCAGGATTGAGCAATAAAGCAAATGCTTGGGAAGTTGTCTGGATAAGTTAGGAGAGGTAGAGTGGGAAAGGAGGCGGGGAAAACAAGAGGGAAGATTTAAAAATTCAGAGAGGTATAGTCACACAATTGAACAACCGCGCTAAAAAACGCTTAAGTTACCAATTACATGAATGAGAAACCACATGCTGGGGCCCCAGTGTGGTGATTCTGTGAGTAAAACAGTGGGATGTAACGCAGTCAGATTATGCAGCCAATTAGGTCGTGCAGGCGTGAGCCAAGGTGATGTTACACGTAAAATGGGCGATCAAGGTGTGCGATGCGAGCCCAAACGGTAGCGGCCGGGTTAAGGTCTCCACATGCCAGCGGAGCCTAACATGGCATTCCTGGTGTTGGCGCTGGTGTGCCGGTGTCTCAATAGTTGAGAAAACGCAATTGTGGCACGGGTGTGCCGGTGTCTCAATAGTTGAGAATACGTAATCGCTACTAATGAAGGGGGGCTCGGGGGGATGGAAACGAGCCACAGAGCGTAGGAGCTTACCGGAAGGTGTGATGGTCCGCGGCTAATGATTGCCAGAAGGTGGTCTCCCGGTGCCGAGGCACACCGCGCGGACCCGAGCTCCTACGCTCTGTGGCTCGTTTCCAACCCCCGAGCCCACCTGTTCCCACCCACCCCTTCAGTTAATTTACCCCATCCATTCCTTCCCTCTGTTCAGGCCGCCCGGTCATTCATCGCTACCACACTTCTTCTATCCCGTGGCCTCCCGATCCGTGCTAGTACTGATGGAGCCAGATTTCATCAAGATTAAGCATCGCTCTGTTTTGTGTTTCAGACAGACTGCATTTAAAATGGCAAGCAGATTTTGGTGCAAGTGAAAACATATGGCACATGAAACATGAAATGAGGCCTAGTCAAATGCTTTTTAAAAGGGGCACTTTTGGTGCATGCAAAGTGAAAAACATGAAAGAGGCCTGCAAATGAAATCATGTAAAACCATGCTTAATTAATTAATCATGGATGTTTAATGTGTTTAGTTTAGATTTAACCTCACTATAGAATGTACATTTAATTTAGAGAATGTTTTTTTTTTAACTTTTAAAGTAGCACATAATTGTGCTGAATTAACATGTGTTTTTGCAGTGTAGAAAACTTGTGATTTCAGTTTCCTCTTTAGCTTTGAAGTTAAGAATGGAATGTGTGTTCTCTCCTCCCAGCTCCTTTTCCTTGTAATCAACACTCCCTGTTCCCGTCTCAAGAGACTTTGGCTTTGTTGCATATTTAGACAATGCATATTCAGTTCATAATACATCTTTCTCATAATGTGTATTAATTAATCAACCATGCACCAACACTACACGTGGGGCAAACGCATTTTGCATGAAAAGCTATCTAAAACATTAGAGCATGTTGCTATGAGTATGTATTAACTATTTGCGCTTTGAAAATTTGCACTGGTACATGTTTATGCTATGTTGTACATTGCACATTTTGCATGTGGTGCACAAATGATAGAAAAGCTGCTTTAAACTAAAAGCTTTTGCTAGGTAATAACTAATACAGGGTACTAGTATGGGGGAGGTAAACATAATGGGTTTTATTTAATAAATTAATATTCTTTTGTGTTTGTTTTATTTTTGGGCCCACTATAAAATGGCTGCCTAGGAATCCAGCATGGCTGAGAATTGTTAGCAGTGTGATGAATGAGAGACGCATGCGCAGAAGATTGTGCCAGCTGCATGAACTGCCAAGTGCCTCAAGTGAAGACACATGGGTCAAGGCCACAATGAACTGTACATTCCTGTCATCGTGCCAATGTACCAGTGTTTGTGGGAGAGTGTCATCCCTGCGTGCGATGTGAAAGCAAGGCGGAAATAGACTGATACATTTTTGACGCTTAGATGTTGCAGTATTGTATAATTATTGATGGTGATACATATGATTGTATTAATCCTTAACGCTTCCTTTGTTAAAACCGGTATGGTTTGGATTTGCAATGAGAACAGGATGATGAGACCCTCATGTCACCTATGTTAACCAATCACAGTGCGAGTTTCTACTGAAACTGCAACATTATTAGTGTAGTCAGCCAAGAATTAGAGTATAAAAATGACCCCATAGGGGGCGTGTCAGTCTTAGAGGAGAGATGAGGAGGGAGCAGATCTGACCAGACATCATATGGGTTAGGTACGTGAACGTCGCGGGTGCAGCCTGGGAGGAGATTGCGTCCGAGGAGAGACAGAGGGAGGTGGGGGTCTTGCTCATGTTTTTTTTCAGAGAGTCCTTGCACGTCATATTTTTGGCAAGGCAGATCACATTCCTCTGTGGTCTTGTGAAGGAGGGGCATTTTCAAGGAGCAGCCTCTCTGTCAGACAGTGGAGAGGGAGAGAGACAGATGAACAGACCAGTGCAGACAGAGCAGCTGAGAGATCAGGACAGGTTTTTTTCTTATGCATTTATTTCTCTTTATTTTTGCTAATTATTAATTATTGATTAGCCTTGCAAAACTCACTCTTGAATTATATTTTTCCTGAACTCTTTAAAGAGTTCTGACTGACATAGAATTAGGGTTTCCTTTCCTTTATGAAGTGCTTTGTATGCAATCTATAATATGTTCTATATTAATTCTATTTTTCCTATTTTCCAATTCTGTAACCTGATTGGTATTTGACTAATGAATAAAGGGTCAGAGAAACTTAACTTTTGACTAGAAAATAAAACCCTTTAAAAATACTCACAACTCTCTTTATTGGCTTAAATTTAATTGTATTTTTGATTTTTCATGTTTATGTAAAGTCTCCTGAAGGTGATAACACGGTGGCAAAGGTCCATCACCTTTTAAAGCGGTAAACTAGAGGTAAATGATGTTTTGCATTGAGAAATTACCATGAAATTACCGCTGGATCAGTTTCTGGTAGCAGAGGTAAGGTTAACACCATCACCAAAAGGAGCATAGTTTAGTTTAAAGCCTAAATAGCGCTAGAAAATAAATGCCCAAGTTAGATAAATGTCCAGATTCTCAAAAGAAAGTCCTGATTCCTGATTCCAATGCTCAAAACTTGAAGACTGGCAAAGCAGTACTGGAAGGTGATGCAAGAAGGCGATTGCTGGAATGGTGTGAGTATCAATAGGGTTGTGAAATGTTGTTAATGTGCTAGAAGGTATGTTCTTTTTTTTTGAAGTGTTGAAAAATAGTAAGGGTTTTGACTGTTGGTGAAATTTTGCTCATTTTGACTTGATGATTTTATTGATTATATTGGTAATTTCATAGGACAGAATTATTGATTATTGATTTATGTTTAACAAAAAGAGTTAGCGTCTTGTTTTATGTTCCCGGGGAATGAATAGCGGGTGGCGATAGAAACCACGTTGCAGTGAGGTTACTCGTCTGTTGGAATAACACTGAGAAGCTATGCAGGGCTGGCAGTGTTAAAGTAGGGACTATTAGTAAAAGTGAGAGTGATTGATAGCAAAGAGTTCGCTGGTGAAACTTTGGTGTTATATCACCTAGAAAGGGTAACACTGAAGAAGTAGCAGGTTCTTCCGAGTTTGAGTGACAGCAAAAGAGTTCGCTGGTGAAACTTTGGTCTTACATAACCTAGAAAGGGTAACACCGAAGGAGTAGCAGGTTCTTCCAAGCTTGAGTGAAGGGTAAGCGGAAGGGATTTACTCGCAGTGTTTGAAGAGTAAACGGAAGTTCTTACTTTGTGAAGAGTAAGCGGAATGTGTTACTCGCAGTGAAAAGAAATCTATCCTTTATTTAGTGGAACAGACAGAGTAGCGAATGTTTGTATGTTGTTACTAACAGAATTTTGATTAAGAAAAACTCAGAAAAATATTGCAGTTGAGAGGGTCAGTAGTAGGAGTTAAACTGACTGAAATTGAAACTGACAGCATTGGAGAAAAGAAATTGCATTGAACTATTGCAGAAATGAAAATGTTTGAAGGTTTAAAGAAACTGTTGGGAGGTAAAGTGAAAAATTCGTTTTTAATTGGTGATGCTCCTGAAGGAACACCCGTGCATTTTATGTCTACCAATTTGGGACAAAATTCATGTATGTGGGTTCACCAATGGTGCAAGATTACTGAAAAAGAGGGTCCTTTGAGGTTTCCAAAAGATGGTACTTTTGAATTGCAAAGTATTGACAAATTAAGGGAAGTGTTATGTGAAATGAAGACACCATCTAGAGCTGCACAATTTGAGGCTTTAAGCATGTGGGAAAAGGCAGCAAGAGACAAAGCAAGTGAGGATAAAAAGGTAAAGCACCAGATACAGGAGAAGGAAATTAAAGATGACAAAAAGCTTCAAATAAATAATGATTCAGGGGATGAAATAATGGATGCATTGTTAACTATGTGTCCGCCACTTTATGTGGTTCCCATTAAAAATACTGAAAATAGTGTACCAGTAAGTACTACAGTGGCTACTGCTTCTGTTAAACAGAGAGAAACACAGATTGAGAGAACTGTGCAGACATTCCAGATTGACCCACTATCTGTTGATTCAGCACTGACAGTGATATCTCCAGGTGTTACTGCTTCAAATGTGACTGATTCAGTCCAAATATTACAAACTACAGATGCACAGGCAGTGCCTAGAAAAATTGTGACTGTCCCAATTAATATGGTCCCTAATCAAAAAGTTCAAAGAGCTGCAGAAGGAGTAATTATGTCAGGGTTTATTTCAGAAACTCAGAATTCACAGATTATTGAACAAAAACTACCCCAGACAGTCCAAGCACTGAAAGGTGGGAGAAAAATGGTCTTTACAACATCTGCAGCCCAGGATAAAATGAATATATTTGAAGATGGGATTTTTCAAACCTGCTTTGAGGAAGCAGCAGTGATTAAAAAGATAGAGAGTATGGGGGAACAAATTAACTCAGACCCTGAAAAAGAGAAACAGCTTTCAGGCACATGCATCAACCATTTTTGCGAGCGCAAACGGTGCGATTCGCAAAAATCAACCGTTTGCGCCCGCAAAAATGGCATTCGCGATGCATCAAGGTTCAAGGCACTCGCAATTTGAGAATTCGCAATTAATTGCGAGTTCTCAAATTGTGATTGCATTTAAGGAATCGCAATTTGCGATTCCTTAAATGCAATGCAAGAACCACTTTAGAATAGCGATTTCGCTATTAGGGGGCGCAAATTACCATGAAGTTGAACTTCATGGTAATTTGCAAAAACTGTGAAAAATGCACTTTAGTGCATTTGTCAAAGTTCCATGTTGCGCACTCACATGCCCTTGGGGCATATGTGTGCGCAACATGGGTGCACATCACTTTTCAGGGTGCAACAGGGTGTCATTTTGACACCCTTGCACTCCTTGAATTACATGCGCAATTTGCGAGTACCTATTGGTACTCGCAAATTGCACATGTAATCTCCCATTCATTCCTATTGGCCTGTAGGCCCATAGGAACGAATGGGGAGCCATTCCTTAATTGCGACTCGCAATTTGCGAGTCGCAATTAAGGAATTTGTAGGAATCGCTATTTTCTCAGCGATTCCTACATGCACAGGCATTTGCGCTTCCTTATTAGCGAATCCTTATTTTTCGCTAATAAGGATTCGCAAATGGCATGTTTGATGCATGTGCCAGTTAGTGTTTTAAATTCAACATTTGAACATGAAGAAATTAACAGTACCTGCTGTTTAAATCATGAAAATATGAACCAGTGTCAGGAGAAAGAATTAATTTCCCTGAGTAAGGAAACAGCTACATGTGCAGTAACTACACATGATAGACTGACTGATTTGGCTCAAAAATATGAAATTGGTGTTTCAGGAAGTTTTTCATTCCAGAAAAGTTTCAGGGTACATATGAATGATGAAGCAAATGAGAAAATGTGTTCTTCAGGAATGCAATTGCACATTGCAGAAATAATAAAATATATTTTCAGATGCAATGGGTTTGAGAAATTAGGAGACAAGTGGGCAAGAAAACATGAGAAGAAAAAGAAACCACCAGACCTAGCAAGGAAACTGGATAAGAAAAAGAAACCACCAGACTTTGTTGAAGAAAATAATAAACATGATGAGGGAGAAGCTTTTGCTTACTCATTGAGAGAAAAGGTGGGAGAAGTGCATGTTCATGTGCCATGGAACAAAAGTGAACTTGCAGCATTTCTGAACACATTCCCACAATTGAGAGACAAACCTATGCTGTGGTACCCACAAATTGATGGATTTGTTGAAATTTTAAAGGAGTTATGTATTAATTTGAAAATGATTATTGACACTGCCATGCAAACTGAATTGTGGTTTGAATCTAAAGTTGTTGTGCAAAGGCCAGGTGAGGAGACAATGAAAAAGGTTTGCATGAATGCACCATCATTTTCTGTTGTTATGGAGAAAAACGTAGCAGTGATTACTTCCCTGAAGGGCAGAGTGCCAGCAAAGGATGTTAATTGGGTACAGATTAAAAGAACACAGGATGGAAGTAAAGGTGTTTTGGTTTGTGCAAATTCAGGTATGGATGTTGCACTGCTGGAAAAAGTGTCCTTTTGCCATCTTTATAACAGATTTGAGCATTGGAAGAAGAAATATAAATGTAAACATGATGCAGTAATTGGAAATGTGCAAAAGCAGAGAGAAATGCAGGTGCAAATTATGCCAGCCAAGCAAATGCATATGTCAGTTCAGAAACAGGTACCAACGGCAGGAGTTTTTCAAGCTCAGATGCTCCCACAAAATATGGAAAATGCTCAAATTAATTTAAATAAGTTGTCCAGAGCAAATGTGAATTCTTTCCAGAAACAAAATCAGAACCCATTTCAACAGGTTGCTGTATTTGAAAATGAGAGTTTTAACCCTAACAATTCTGAATTTACCAAGTCCATTGTGAAAACAGTGGAAGGTCCAGACTTAGTTGAACGAATTTTAAAAGAGAAATTACAAACCCAGTTTTATAAGAGGGTGCAGCAAAATTAGGCCCATTTGAGGAAAGTTACCAATTTGCTGTTTGTGATACAGGCCTGGCAGGAAAACAATTGTTTTGCAAATTAAACAGCACAAATTACTGTACACCAGATGATGTTAATTTTCAGATTTCTGATGAGGATGTACGTTTTAAAATGGCGCAACAAGAGACAGCTGTAACATTGTTTTCAGAAATGACAGTTGAAAAATTACCTTCTGATTTGAAAGAAATAATAAACACAGAAATAAGAGAGTTCACAGAGAAGGATGTCAGATTAATAAAATGTGCAGAACATGTCTTATTCAAATTAGAACCAGATGACGTATTCAAGAACACCATCAGTTGCAGAAATGTTACCCATAATTGGAGATAAACTGAGCAAAGGATTTTTGATGGAATTGATTGAAAGTTTATGTAACTTTCTGATCACAGGTACACAGAAACTAAATGAAAAGAACAGATTAGTGCAGGAGATTAATAGCATACCTTTTCTATGTTGTCCTATGGTACCGAATCCAGCCAATATATTTTTTCACCTTCCATGTGCTGAAGAACGGCTTACTGTTATTGATTTTTGTCAAGTTCATGTCACAGTGCCATTGCATGAGAATAGTCAGGAGTACTGTCAAAAAGAAAATGAATGTCTGGGACACATAATTGGAAAGGGAGCTAGAAAGGTGTCACCAGAGAGAGTGGAAATAATTCACCAGATGAATCCACCTCAAATTCAGAAAGAAGTCAGGATGTTTTTGGGAATGGTCGGTTGCTATAGTGAGTGGTTACTAAGCCTTTCCCTAGTGGCTAAGCCTTTACTGAGGCTGACACACAAGGATGTGTCTGATCCGCTTCCATTGGACAACAATTGCACAAGAACATTCCTAGAGTTGAAAGAGAAAAAGTGTCGCGCCCCGGCACTAGGAAAGCAAGTTTATTTAAAAGAAAATACACCAATTTGCAGTGAGAGGGAGGGCTGCGCTCTCTCAGTGCATGTTCAAAAACATGAATGTGTTCAAAGGTCTGTGATGTATTTCCCAATGACCTTTGACCCTAACGTCACAGCAATGCCAGCAAATCAAATGGTTTGTGATGAAACTGAATATGAGTGTCTAGATATCATGAATATATGCATGAAGCCAAGGTTAGACTTTAATGATGAACGTCTGATTCAGCCCAACAATGTCCATTTTGTAGATGGCCCATATTTGAAAGGTAACAATGACACATTAAAAGCAGCACATGCTGTGCTCCTTATACATTATGCTGTCAAAGCTTCATGGCTTTCAGTAGTTACCTCAGCCCAAAATTCGAAATTGATTGCCCTTACCATAACATGCAGTATATCTGCTCAAATGGGAGTCACTGTTGTCATGGGAGAGAGAAATGCTAATTCAGTTGCACAAAATTGTGTTCTGTTAGCATATACATTCAATGGAACTTTCACAGGTGAATTAATAGAGGCTCAAGAAATTGTTTCAGAAGCAGAACAACAGGGTTGTATCAGAACTGTTTTTGAGAAAAGTGACAACTGCATAGTAGCAAATGTGTTATTGCAAAAACTGATGCCCAGGTATAGATTGCCAGTTTCTCTGAAATCAGATCATAATGAGGTTTCAAAGATGATGTGTAAAGAACCACAGATTGGACAAGGATTGGATTGTAGCTATCTGCCTGAAGTTTCAAGCATAATAAAGCAACACAGAGACAGCACAGAGTTACACTTTGCAAAAGACTGTGTTTCAGCATCACTGAAGTGGCTTGAATATATAAATGCAAATGCACTTGTGAAAAACACAGATGAAAAGACTAGCCATTGCTGTGAAGGTCTGTCTGATGTGGAGCATGCAGTTTCTCACCAGATTGCAGCTGCTACACAAGATCTGCATAATGAATGGTGCCAAAACTTTGATCTGAGAGATGCTGTGAAATGGAAAGGCCTGTTCCAAAAGATCCTGGCAAAGACTGTTGTGAAATGTGGTGGCCTTCCAAATTGGGTGCATGCCTCTCACACGCGTATGGTCCTGTGTCCCCCTGATAAAACAGCTCCTCTTCAAGAAGATATGCCAGCAGTGGTCAAAAGTCCACAGAAGAGGGTCAGTCAAGCTGTAAGGGAACACACAGAGTCTGAAGCAGCACTAGAGAAAACTGAAGTGGCACTGGAAAAGCAAAAAGTGGAAACTGACTCAGATGAAAGCGGTGTCAAAAGGGTGAAAAAGTCAGATGCAGCCTCTGAAGAAGAAATTAGTGCTGAGGGCCTACGAGTGGAGGTAGGAAAAAGCTGGCTGAAAGGGTATCCAAAACGTCTGCAGTGGTCCCTTGAAAAATCATTTGCACCAATAACTGAAACATCTGAATCTGATCAAAGTGAAAATAAAAGTGAAAGGCTTGGATTGAAAAAGTGCAAAGAATTGATGGTGCTCTGTCAGAGTTTCTCAGCACCTGAGTGGTCAAATTGCATGGAAAAAGTACAGAATGCCACACTGTTTGAGCCACCCTGATGGCAAGCTGATGACAAAGAGCAAAGAAATGCTGCAACAAATAACTGGGAATTGTCAAGAGCTAAAGAGAAAAGAATCTTTGAATGATGAAAAAAAAAAAAAAAGAACTGTCCTGTTGAATTTTCCTTTTATAATTTTAGTTACTTATTTTAGAGAAGACTAACAGTTCCAAGAAGCTACTTACAGAACTCTGCACTAAACATTTGAGCTTGGCTATATGTGATCTGATTACAGACAAAACTTGTGTTGCCTTAGAAATAGAGGTAACATTGTTATATGCCCAGCTTTTGCAATAAAAATGTCACCTGTGAGATTAAATAAGTGTGATGATTTACAAATCATTTGAGGTATCATGATTTGTTATCAACAAAGGGTGAGTTGATGGAGCCAGATTTCATCAAGATTAAGCATCGCTCTGTTTTGTGTTTCAGACAGACTGCATTTAAAATGGCACGCAGATTTTGGTGCAAGTGAAAACATATGGCACATGAAACATGAAATGAGGCCTAGTCAAATGCTTTTTAAAAGGGGCACTTTTGGTGCATGCAAAGTGAAAAACATGAAAGAGGCCTGCAAATGAAATCATGTAAAACCATGCTTAATTAATTAATCATGGATGTTTAATGTGTTTAGTTTAGATTTAACCTCACTATAGAATGTACATTTAATTTAGAGAATGTTTTTTTTTTAACTTTTAAAGTAGCACATAATTGTGCTGAATTAACATGTGTTTTTGCAATGTAGAAAACTTGTGATTTCAGTTTCCTCTTTAGCTTTGAAGTTAAGAATGGAATGTGTGTTCTCTCCTCCCAGCTCCTTTTCCTTGTAATCAACACTCCCTGTTCCCGTCTCAAGAGACTTTGGCTTTGTTGCATATTTAGACAATGCATATTCAGTTCATAATACATCTTTCTCATAATGTGTATTAATTAATCAACCATGCACCAATACTACACGTGGGGCAAACGCATTTTGCATGAAAAGCTATCTAAAACATTAGAGCATGTTGCTATGAGTATGTATTAACTGTTTGCGCTTTGAAAATTTGCACTGGTACATGTTTATGCTATGTTGTACATTGCACATTTTGCATGTGGTGCACAAATGATAGAAAAGCTGCTTTAAACTAAAAGCTTTTGCTAGGTAATAACTAATACAGGGTACTAGTATGGGGGAGGTAAACATAATGGGTTTTATTTCATAAATTAATATTCTTTTGTGTTTGTTTTATTTTTGGGCCCACTATAAAATGGTTGCCTAGGAATCCAGCATGGCTGAGTATTGTTAGCAGTGTGCTGAATGAGAGACGCATGCGCAGAAGATTGTGCCAGCTGCATGAACTGCCAAGTGCCTCAAGTGAAGACACATGGGTCAAGGCCACAATGAACTGTACATTCCTGTCATCGTGCCAATGTACCAGTGTTTGTGGGAGAGTGTCATCCCTGCGTGCGATGTGAAAGCAAGGCAGAAGTAGACTGATACATTTTTGACGCTTAGATGTTGCAGTATTGTATAATTATTGATGGTGATACATATGACTGTATTAAGCCTTAACGCTTCCTTTGTTAAAACCGGTATGGGTTGGATTTGCAATGAGAACAGGATGATGAGACTCTCATGTCACCTATGTTAACTAATCACAGTGCGAGTTTCTACTGAAACTGAAACATTATTAGTGTAGTCAGCCAAGAATTAGAGTTTAAAAAATGACCCCATAGGGGGCGTGTCAGTCTTAGAGGAGAGATGAGGAGGGAGCAGATCTGACCAGACATCATATGGGTTAGGTACGTGAATGTCGCGGGTGCAGCCTGGGAGGAGATTGCGTCCGAGGAGTGACAGAGGGAGGTGGGGGTCTTGCTCATGTTTTTTTCCAGAGAGTCCTTGCACGTCATATTTTTGGCAAGGCAGATCACATTCCTCTGTGGTCTTGTGAAGGAGGGGCATTTTCAAGGAGCAGCCTCTCTGTCAGACAGTGGAGAGGGAGAGAGACAGATGAACAGACCAGTGCAGAGAGAGCAGCTGAGAGATCAGGACAGGTTTTTTTCTTATGCATTTATTTCTCTTTATTTTTGCTAATTATTAATTATTGATTAGCCTTGCAAAACTCACTCTTGAATTATATTTTTCCTGAACTCTTTAAAGAGTTCTGACTGACATAGAATTAGGGGTTTCCCTTTCTTTTATGAAGTGCTTTGTATGCAATCTATAATATGTTCTATATTAATTCTATTTTTCCTATTTTCCAATTCTGTAACCTGATTGATATTTGACTAATGAATAAAGGGTCAGAGAAACTTAACTTTTGACTAGAAAATAAAACCCTTTAAAAATACTCACAACTCTCTTTATTGGCTTCAATTTAATTGTATTTTTGATTTTTCATGTTTATGTAAAGTCTCCTGAAGGTGATAACACGGTGGCAAACGTCCATCACCTTTTAAAGCGGTAAACTAGAGGTAAATGATGTTTTGCATTGAGAAATTACCGTGAAATTACCGCTGGATCAGTACTTAGGACCGACCCTTCCAGGTTGCCTCAGAGTAAGCATATTCCTCGCTATTGAGCACACTGTCACTTCATTAGTAGCGATTACGTATTCTCAACTATTGAGACACCGGCACACCCGCGCCACGATTGCGTTTTCTCAACTATTGAGACACCGGCACACCCGCGCCAACACCAGGAATGCCATGATAGGCTCCACTGGCATGTGGAGACCTTAACCCGGCCGCTACCATTTGGGCTCACGTCGCACACCTTGATCGCCCATTTTACGTGTAACATCACCTTGGCTCACGCCTGCACAACCTAATTGTCTGCATAATCTGACTGCGTTGCATCCCACCGTTTTACTCACAGAATCACCACACTGGGGCCCCAGCATGTGGTTTCTCATTCGTGTGATTGGTAACTTAAGCGTTTTTTAGCACGGTTGTTCAATTGTGTGACTATACCTCTCTGAATTTTTAAATCTTCCCTCTTGTTTTCCCCACCCCCTTTCCCACTCTACCTCTCCTAAATTATCCAGGCAACTTCCCAGGCATTTGCTTTATTGCTCAGTCCTGATGATGATCCCATAACCTTGTTGGGGATCGAAACGTCGTCCACACCTACATCTTAAACTCTAAACTGCAAATCAAGAATTATGTGGAGTATAAGATGGTTCTGTGATTGTGACTACTGTTAATTTGTATTCTTACCTAAATAGTCACTTTTAAGTCACCTGCCTGCGGTAAAGAAATCGGCTGATTTCCCAATACCCTGTCACGTCCTGCTCACTATTTGTTTATGCTTTGTCTTGATTTAATTGTGTGTTAATAAATTTCTAAGACCGTCCATTCAGACACGAATAGTCCCAATCTTGATTGTAATATTGTGGCTATTTATATTGATTCACCTTGTAAGGGACCGCTGTCTCTTAATAATCACTTTCTAAAAGTGGCATTTTCAAACACAGGATTTAACAAGCATTTGCAATGCAATAGTTTTCGCATTTGCGAGAGTTTAAACTATTGGCATTGTAAATGACCATGCCTTTTATTTATGTGTTTTGATAATTAACACATAAATAAAAGGTATTGTCATTTACAATGCCAATGGCTCAAACTCTTGTAAATGTGAGACCTATTTCACTTCAAAGAAGCAACCGCCATTGTCCCGGTCTGCTTGGAAAGTGAAAGCGCGCATGGCACGCTGAATGTTGCAGGAAAGCATGTCATGCCTGCAGTAGGAGAAACTTATTAAAGAAAATAGTGCTTACAGACTAAACAAGACATACCGTGTAACAACAGAAGTAAAAGGACCAGTCCTCATAGGAGGTTACAAATGAAGACAAGGCCTACTAAGGAGGGACTAAGAAGAATATTAACGAATCAGATGTCAGCATTTACAAAGGACAATGACACAAGCCAATAAAAAATATGGGTGGAGAGTGGGCGGAGCTTCAAGTCTATACTCAAATACAGCATGCCTCGCAGAGCAGCGCAATCGCTGCCCAGGCTCGACCTAAAAACCACCTTCACTAAAAGGTGTGTTAAATTTAAGCCTGGGCGTAGTTCGCGAAGTAGCGCTACGCGAAGCTACGCAAAGTGCAGTTCGCACTACGCGAGCTACGCGTAGCACTACGCGAACTGCGTAGTGCACTGTTCACAATGATTGCACAGTGCCGGATGCTTGTCCGCACTGTGCAATCATTGAAAACGGCATCTTGCACAGTGCGAGCTGTCTTTACTGCCGCTCGAGTAGATTTTTACTCGAGCGGCAGCTTTCTCAACGCGGACTGGTAGTTTCTCATCGCGAGCGGTCGCGAGCATACGCGACCACTCGCAATGAGAAACCTGACCTCCCCGCGTTGAGAATCTCGCCGGGAGGTTTATTTTCCACGCTCGCGATCGGCAACTTGATGTTGCTGATCGCGAGCGAGGAAAAGTCTCGCCGGGATGTCATTTTGCTTGCTCGCGGTCGCCAACTTGACGTTGAGGACCGCGAGCAAGCAAAAATGACCGCTGCACTACGCTACGCTACGCGTGTTTGCACTGTGCTACGTGCAATTGCGTTGTGCGAAGTAGCGCAAACTTCGCAAACTACGCGAGCGTAGCGTAGTGCTTTGCCCAGGGTTAGTGTTAATAAATTCCAAGTTCAGAGAGTCCAAACATCATTTGCCGATCTTGTCCCTATGGAAAGTTACACGTGTAAAAATGGTACAGTGCAACCCCAATTATAATCCGATGGGACAGATAGCCTTTCAACAGTGAAAAATGATTTACACAGTATTTCACTTTCAGGACAAGTCACACACACCAGTACATGTCCTACCTTTCACATACACTGCATTCTGCCCATGGGGGTACCTTGGGTCTACCATAGGGGTGCCTTACATGTAAGGAAAGGGAAGGTTTGGGCCTGGAAAGTGGGTCCACTTGTCAGGACAACATGGTAGTTTACAACTGCATGCGCAGACACTGCAGTGGTAGGTCTGAGGTACGTTTACAGGGGCAATTCATGTGGGTGGCACAACCAGTGATGCAAGCCCACTAGTAGCATTTGATTTACAGGCCCTGGCACACACTAATCATGGATAACCAATCATTGTCACAATTTATACAGAGAGCATATGCACTTTAGCACATATCAGCAGTGGTAAAGTGCCCAGAATCCTATAGCCAACAAAAACAGGGTCAGAATAATAGGAGTCAAAAGGCAAAAAGTTTGGGGATAAACCTATCAAAAGGGCCCGGTCTAACAGCAAGTCAATGACACCAAACACAGATCCAAAATCAGGTGCCCTCCTTCAAACAGCGTCTCCTGGGCTCAACCTTCTTGACAGAGTGGACATAAGAATGCAGTTGCCTCCACGCAGGCTTATCCTCAGTCGCTTGTCGCCAAAATTGAAGTGAAGTTGACACCAACACTCACAAAGTAAACCAGAAGAGGTTTATTGTGTCACTGCATGAATACAAGTATACAAGGCCCAGAAGACACAACCAGTCCCCAATCGCCTCTCTGTCTCTCTGAGTAGTAGGTTCTCTTTTAGAGCACATATATGTCACCAGAGAACCTTAAGTATGTCACCAGCCTATGAATGTGCATACACACCACACTTAGCTATACACCATACATACACTCATTCAAACACATACCCTTATACAACTATACCACAGGGCAAAGCTAGATTTTCCGAGTGACTTTGTTGAGAATATTGTGGGCTAATGATAGGAACTTAACTCGGATTCTATCTCCACTGCCACCTAAGCTTAAAGCAGGAGAGGAATATGCGAACCTGTGTGCGGTAACAGACGTAATGTTTTAACTATTTTATCTTACAATGAGCAGTGTAAACAATGCCTAATTTGAAATATGGTAAGAGCAGAAGCGGAACTTTTTCTGAGTAGTGAGCAGCTGACACTGGCACATGCAGAATTGCCAGAATCATAGCTACCCAATATTGATTCCACCTCATGCCTCATTCTTCCACCACCCTACACTCCCAGTCTCTTCATCTCACTGTTGCAGGTTCTTATAAGTCTCTGCTTTATCCGTTTAGTGCTATTTTCTTATCCTCCACTGTCGCACTTTTTTTTCATTTTCTGACTATCTCTCACTTACTCTGGTTCAAAGCCTGAAAATAAGTCTCAGTCCCCCAAAACGAGTGCTGGTGCCCACCATCTGCAAGCACCAGCATAAATTATGCACTGAGTTTAAAGCACACATTTAATAATTGACCTTTAGATGATGTCGGAAATATGTCATTATCTAAAACTAAAATGTTATACATACAAATGGTTGTAATTACTGTGTTTGAGCCTAACAAACATACCTCAGTTTTAGAGCTCCGTAAAATATAAATTGAGTGAAAACTGTATCTGTCAGAAATTATGGGGTTAACTTACCCCTGAGTAACTTTATGAGGGGCGTTGATTTGTGGCAATGTTTTGCAAAGAACTTGTGAAAAAGTAAGCCTAGCCAGCGAAGTACGTCAGTTCAACAACGGATGCTGTTCAGTTCAGTGCATGTAACACAGCCAAGGTAGAACAAGCATTGGCATAGCCAATAGGTCTCGCTTTTGGGACCTTATAAGTATTTAGTTATGCAGCACAATATCCTTGGTGCAACAACATCAACTGTTGCATGGCTAAACACTTATAAGGTCCCAAAGGCGAGACCTATTGGCTATGCCAATGCTTGTTTTATATAGCGCGAGCTCGACCCGACGGAATTGAAGCACTTTACATGAGCACTAGTTACGTTTCACAAGGACACATTCATTTTTGGTAGGCATATTTACGTTCCCTGGCGCATCCCTGCAAATCAGCAGGGATGCGCCAGGGAAGATGCGTCACGCAAGTTTGCCCTTGCGCCACCGCCGATGCGCCGCATTTACAATGCGGCGCACCGTGCGCACGGATGGGCAGATGCGTGTCGCATCCCCGACGAAGGCGGCGCATTGCTGGAGTCGCATCGCAAGCGCGACGCGGCTCCAGCAAGGCTCGGGGTTGCCCTATGCCTAACATGCTGCGTCAATCCTTACGCCTGCTTCAAGCAGGCACAGGGTTTTGACGCAGCATGGGCGTAAAGTGACTGAGTGAAATCTTGTAGATTTCACTGCATCACTTTACGAGGTGTACCTGCGAGGAACGCCCACCCTGCGCCGGAACGCCCACATGAAACCTGACGCAGGTTTCATGTGGCGCAGGGGTTTACAACTTGACGCATCTCCTAGATGCGTCACGTTGTAAATATTGCGCAACGTGGCGCATGTTTTGCGTCGCCGCTGCATCACATAAGTGACGCAACGGCGGCGCAAAAGTGGCGCAAGGGGCTTGTAAATCTGCCCCCAAGTGATTTGCCCAGAATCACAGGATTTTGAGCCAAGGCTCTAAGCTCCAACGTTGGCAGCTCTGACCGTTACGCCACATCCTCGTGTTGCGTAATCTCTCATTGATTTCCATTCAGTCACCCTGCAAAACTGCTCAATCTTCGTAGGGTTTGAGAGGGATGCCTACTTGCCCAGCCTGGTGGGTTGGAGAGGACTGCTTGAGCATCTGTTACAACCTCCCAGGCCGGTCATAAAACCCCTCACTGTGTCTCTCTGTACAGTCACCCTGGGTTTCCTCCGTGAAACTTTCACCTTGATCTTATACTCTTCCGTGCCTTCGTAACTGCCCATGTGTCTATAACCTCCAGTCCTGTTTCCATAGCTTCCAGGGAGCCACTAGAACTTTCCTTGAATATTTCTGAATATACTTACCCACTGCGTTGCTAGTATTTCTTCTTTGTGCCTTTACGTTGGCCAAGGTATTGTCAACGCTGTCTCTGTCACGTACGTACGTGCATGCGTGTGTGTTAAATATATGAGAGAGCGAGAGAGAGATTTGCTTTTTCCCAATGTTTATTTTGTTATATTGGCGAACAGGTGGTTGCTATCCAGTGATAACGTTTTATAACAAGTCCAAGACTGGGGTAAAAACACAACACTGGAGAGGATGAGCTGAAATACTTGTGCCTTTTGGGGCCTTAACACGATAAGTTTCAGAAATGAGTTTGTTGAGGCTGCGCTGGAATGAAGTCACCTCGGACGACTGTCGGTGCAAACGTTACGTGCTTAAACCACTTTACTATTGTTCCCTACCCCCCTCGCACCCCCTCGGCTGACTGTGAAGCTGGGAGCCCAGGTTCGAGCTTGGCAGGAGGCTCTCAAACACCTCGTGTCTCTGCACAAATCACTTCATTTCCCCCCCCCCGGTGCCTAAAGAAAGAAGGAAATGCACCCGGAGTGACAGGGGTCACGGGCTCACTTTCCATTTTAGGAAGACAGGGGGATCAGAGGGTCTTCTTTCATTTTAAATATACAAATGGAACTGCAGCCCTCACGCCAGCTCGCGAGGAAACAGACAGTGGCAGACACAAGAGGCAGGAATGTAAGGAAGAGGAGGTTTAAAGCAGAGAAACTCGCACTCTAGAAGCTGCAAATAATCGCTTCATAGATGAGGGGCCTCGGCAGCGCCAGGCAGGCTGCAGGGCAGACAAGCGCTCACCATTGTCTATATTTGCATCGCGCTTTCACTTTCAGTTTAAGTGAAAGCTCGATGCAAAAATAAACATGGCTGAGTGAAACCAGATGGCTCCCATCACAAGACAGCAATAAAAAAATGGCCTATTGCTTGCGGTTGCACGGCCGCCGGGCGCGATAATTGAAAACACATGGCGGCCGTGCGGGTAACCGCACGGAAAAGGCCATTGTGCACGAGCGTGTGGTCAGCTTTTGGAAGCCCCTTACATAAAGTCTCGCGGAGCAACGCATGCGCGCTACTCTAGGCTCGACCTAAAAAGGGGGCAGCTTTCTCACCTCCAGCAAGTTCTGTCACTGTTTAACAGCTGATTGTGTGCTCACCTCTTTCTGTCTTGAACCACATTTGTCTTCCCTTTGCCAGAAAATGCTGATGTGCTCGAGGTGCTGCTGCAGTTTGACTCCTTAAACTTCCTCCCGCGTCCTCCTACGCAGAAAGGCAGATGTTTGATCGTAGGGCTGTAGATGAACCGCTGAGCGGGAGTGAGAGAGCTCATGTGAGGAGCGGGAAGGTTCATGGCCTTTAAAGGTAGTGTAAAATCTTTAGGTTCAGTGAAGAAAACAATATTGATAACGTAATCAGGAGGTTAGGGTGCCAAGAAATCATTTTAGTAACTGTGATGAGCAGGAGGCACCTGGGTTTCGTACATATAATATGATTTTCGTCTCCAAGGGCATGTGCTGTTGAGTTTGACGTATGATGATAAGACTAATGCAATCAGGGCTTTATTCTCGAAGCAGGACCGAGAGTGGTAAATCAACATTCAGGTGAGATTACCGCCACGGATACAGCTGGTTATGCTGAAGGCTTTGATACTGAGTACAATAGGAGGTTTAGCATTGCACGTAGTGGCGAAAACCAACAGTGGTAAATACGACCTGCAGAACCAATTATTTTGTGTTTATATTTTCACTGAAAAAAATCAAAGGTTATAGGGAAGTTATAGTTAGGTGAAAACGTATTTTAAAACATGCCATTTTAAACTAGCAAAACCACTGAAATTGACTAGTCATAGTTATCTCAAGTAAAAACTACTTGTGCCTTAAAGTAACTATAGCTTGCACCGTGCCATGCACAGTGTTGTTATCAATGACGTCATTTTAGATGTTGCAGTGATGTTATCAATGATGTCATAGAACATGTCATGAGTAATGTACTAGGTGAGATAATTAGCAGTGCATGTTGAGGGCGTGAGTTATAGTTAATTTAGGATGGGAACCTTCCGGCAAAAACATTCTCCTGTCATTACCTGATGGAGGTTCATTCATCATCCTAGACATTATTGTACACCAAATAGTTTAAAGTTTCGATATGAAGTTCTTGCATTTCTTATTTGTCCATTTTGAGAAGTGTGACATTTTTTATTTATTTATTTATTTATTTATTTATTGGGTTTTCTTGCTTACAAAACAAAAACAAGAAGAAGAGAGATTGTAACATGCATTGACAATGACCACAGTATACATCAATGCTGGCTGAACTGAGTGGCTAGGTACATAAATAAGAAACAGTAGTGGCGACCAGATCATGCCATAATATATACAACTCCTTTTGGACTATACATTGGCAACATAGGCACCTCATTCACTCTGAATGCCAGAGGGTAGGGCGGTATGTCCTCAGTGGCCCTCATTGGTATCACCGATAACACAGAGCTCGCACAGCCTTAACCCTCATCCCTAGAAGCAGGCAGCATGACAATTATACATTTAAGGGGGCATATCAATACAAGCATAATCAACTTGGAGAGATCCTCTTACTCAGGTACATTCAACTTCTTCCCTGCTAAGTAGCTCTGGTATAATCCCCAAAAGCTTTTGGGATGGTTCTGAGGGGGGAGTAGTTCGCTATATAATTCAGTTTGTGTATTACAATTAGGGCTCCCGGTTTTCCGTTTAAACGGATTTTTACATATAAATACAGACGGGAAACTATTTTTCCTTTGTCTGTATTTATATGTAAAAACGGCAAAATACTAGTAAAGTTTGCCGCGCTGCCGTGCTCAGCCCAGAGTTGCCACACCCCTGTTCCTTTTGTTGCTGCCCCAGCCCTTCTTTTGAATTGGGCATCTCCAGGGCTCCGGCCGCTCGAGTGAGCTCTGCGCCAGCCCGTCGCCATTTCGCAAGATAAATGTATTTCTGTGGCCTCAGGGGGCAGATTAATGGCGACCCCTTCAATGCTGCTTTTGACACTCTGTCCCGCTGCAGCCTCGGGCTCTGGAGGATCCGGCACCCTCCCCACCACCCCCACCATGTATGAACAGGCAGCACCAGGGGGTTTGTATCAGCAATTAACGTTCATTGAGCCGAAGGATTAGGATAACTGCAGCTCAGGGAGTGTGCATTGTATTCTGCGAGCTGTGCTTTCAAATAGTGTGTTTGCATGTTGAGAAGTTACACTTTCCTGAAGCGAGGTGATGACAGCACCTCTGCTTTCGAGACCTTGCTGAAAGCCTGCACGCAGTCGGGTTCATAAAATATTAAAACCCGATAAAGAGACATGTTGGACATTGTACTCGTTGTAAAAATGAGCACCCCCTCTGAAAAAACAAATGCAAACCAAACCAGCGTTATGGCTATAATTTGACCATCCTTTGAAAGATGAAAGACTAAGGTGACTGCTGACATTTGAGCTTACGATATGTCAGAAACCACCACTAAACTTGCTGAACCATCAGATAGAATGGCATTACAGCAACAGTGCTGGGCTTGGAACAGAGCACTGGCATATCAGCAGGTTAGGCTTCAGTGTGCTGATTCAGGCAAACTGCATTTGTGCTTTCCTTTGCCTCCATGCGCTATCAAATTAAAGACTGCCCGGTTTCTATTTTGTTTTAAACAGCTGGATTTTGCGCCCTTACTCGTGTGTGGTTGTTTGTAAGCCTATTTTGATGCATGGGTGTGTGACTTGCATATGATTCCTCATGTGGGTGGGGGGTGGGGGGGCTTGTGGTGTCCCTTTTGCATTGTGATAGGTGTGTGTTGAGTTCGATTGCCATTTAGTTTGTTGTTCCCTCGGCTCTTGTGTCCGTGTACAAGCAGTTGCAATGTGTTTTTGGGACTGAAATAAATGTGGAAAAATACTAGCTGTAGCGTCGTCTTTTGCTTGTGGCAAAAATAAATGCGGATAAATACAGAAAAAATGCCCAAAAAATAAATATGGATAAATACAGACGGAAATGGCAAAAAAATAAATACCATAAGACCGGGAGCCCTAATTACAATACATCATGTCTTTGGACCATTCCGTTATGGTAGGCACCGGCCCCCGAGACCATCGCATCGCTATTCTACGCTTCGCGATCAGCATCCCCATATCAATTAAACGGCAGGAGTCCTTTTTTATTTGTCTTAAATATCCTAAGAGCGCCAGCAAGGGGTCCGGAGCTAATGGAAGCCCCATGATGTCACTCAGCTTTTGAAATATCAGTCTCCAAAACCTGGCTATATCTGGGCAGAACCAGGCAACGTGCATAAAATCCCCTGGGTTTGCGCCACAGCGCTCGCATTCCGCCGTGTCGCGCAAGCCATATCTATGCAACCGGGCTGGTGTGTAGTAAACTCTAAAGTGTGACACTTCTGCCTGGTTGTTGTTCTTCCTTTGAAAACCTCTTACATGTTTTGGAGATCTGCTTGAATAGATAGATTTGGTAAAAGCAGCCTACAAAATCACGTTTTAGTATTTTTAATTATCCAACAATATTTTTTACAAGTCAGCCAGGCAGTAGCGGCTGCTACTGGACAGGAGTGATGAGGCGGGAGGAACGAAAAAATAATTTACAAAAAACATACTCACCTGGCTACAGCCGGCCAGCCGGCCACCACCTCTCCCCTTTCCTCTTCATCTCCAGCCGGCCGCCGCCTTTCCTCCGTCCTCTTCATCCCGAGTCCGGTAGCAGGAAGCACCCGGGCTCCCAGGCTCCCCACAGCCAATCAAAACGCTGCAAGAAGGAGCCGCCACTGCAGCCAGGGTTCCCGGGTGCCTGTCATGGTTATTATAAGGTTTACGTCATCACATCAGTTTTTTACGAGCTTGTTTTCTAGAGGCTGGGCATTGTACGTTGTATGCTAAAATGTTAAAATGTCACTGATATCGCAGTTGTTTAGTCTGTGTGTGAGAGGGAGTTCATAATTAGAAATTTCAAAAAGTACTTTCTAGGATGGATTTGACTCAAAGCAACTTCTTTCACCTGCAGCTGCATGAGGCATTTAAGAAGTATACCTTTTGAATGATATCACACAGTGGGTGATGGCTGGGGTTCAAGTGGGCCAGGTCCTTTGAAATGATCCATATCAGGCTTTATATTCATGTTCTTAGCTTTACAAGCAAAAACAGTGATCGATTTC
Source organism: Calotriton arnoldi (assembly GCA_963921515.1). Taxonomy (NCBI): domain Eukaryota; kingdom Metazoa; phylum Chordata; class Amphibia; order Caudata; family Salamandridae; genus Calotriton; species Calotriton arnoldi. Next base: position 172,620 of record CAWUFW010013632.1, on the reverse strand, counting down.
TCAACAAAGTAAAACCCTTCAATAATCTAAGTCAGTGATGCAGTCCATGTTTGCACTGCACATGTTTTACTTCATCTTCCATATCCTAAGAGTATTTGATTTTTCACATTTTACTTCTTCCATTTCCAGGAGTGTAAGAAATTGGGTCATCAGCTGAGAGGCGTGGAAGCCCCACTCAAATAATAAACAATCCTTGTCAGGGTGAACCACAAAAGTCACAAACTAAACCTATGCTTAACTCTCTGGTAGCTTGGCAGAAAAGCAGTCAAGCTTAACTAAGAGGCAATGTGTAAAGTATTTATGCAGTACTCAAACATAATCCCGATATACCTCCGTAAAAAAGTGTTGTCCAGAGATTTTCATTTTTGATTTGTGTTTTTGGATCATTAGAGAAGTAATTTAGCTTGGGTAGACATTGCTGATCCGGGACAAATTTTACTAGACGACATTTTTTAAAATGGCGGATGTGTTGCAGTGATGATGTAATATTTCAGGAACCATGAGACCTATATACTTCATTTTGGTGTCAAAACATAGGTTTTGAGGGTCAAGTAGTCATATAGAGACAGAAAATAACTCCTCAGAACAACCCTTCCGCCATTTTCAAAAATGGTGGCTAAAATAGGGGAAGAAGAGACATATTAAGAAATGAAACAGATAATAATGTTTTTTATCCTTTTATGTATACACCAAACAATGTTTATGATCTGAATATGAAAGAAAAATAATGTTTATCACTCCTGTTTTAGACACATTTTCATAGTTCACTTTATTTGTTTCTGCAATCGCTTGTGGTACATTTGCAGAATATTGAACATTTGAGAAGAGCATATCGACAGGGATATTTTTTTTTAGCACAGGTTTTGCCACTACAAGTACATTTTAGTTCTGTGGGTAGAGGCTTTAGAAATTTCATAGGTTTTAGCACCCCATCAATATCTTCCCAACCAAATTCACACAGACCTTTCTCTACATGTGCATGATCCAAAACATTTAGACATCTTCTCATCAAGTAGAATGCTCTTTTAATGTGTTCACGCACAGAATATGACGTCGGTGGAAGGTCACTTAGCGGGACTGATCTCTTGAACTCACTGTACCGAAGATCATCAAATGTGTGACAGTCAGGACTCTTTTTCCACAGACACACAAGGCATTTTTCTATGTCTTTAAAGTCACATTCTTCTTCTGTATCAGAAAATCCTTTTAGAAACTTCACAGGTTCAGCAGTTAAAGCTCAAAGCTTTGTTCCAATTTTGCTCATAGTGTTATCCCCTGTAAGAATATGTGCCTTGATAAGAACACTGGACTTCTCTGGATCAAGTTCCTTGTACAGAATATGAAGCGGGATTAAGTGTCTTTTCTCGCCTCTTCCATAACGTATCCATAACTCTGACAATCCTTGACTGATGAACATTGCAACAAATCTAAGTAGTGCAATAATAATATCTTCGTCATTTGACAGTACAGTGACTCGATTGGAACCATTTTGAACAGCCCACTCAACATGTGGCACAACACAAAGGTCAGCTTCCTCCAATTTGCTGTTAAGTTCTTGAACACTATGACCTGTACCTTTTGAATATATCTCTGCAGGCACCAACTCCTTATTGACAAGCATTTCACTTGCAAAAATTGGAAATTCAGTGTTGACTGAAGCATCAGAAATGTTTTGGCAAGTTAACATACATCTCCAAGTTCATCTTGTGTGATGTTTATGATCAGAATTTATCAAGTTGCACAGGTATAGATGTTGAATTTTTGATCCAGGCAAGGTCAATTATTCCACTTGTAGCCATTCGTCTGATTGTCTCATATTATTTGACAGGTATTTCAAGATAACTGTCAAAGACAATGTGCATCTCTGAACGACCTCGCCGAAGTTTTGCATGGATTAAATCTTGACCATTCGCAATTGTGACATGTAGTTCAGAACAAGAGCAGTTTTCAATGAGGACACCTTTTCAAATTGAAATTCTTCAGGTAAAGGTTTTTTTTCAAGCTCTTATATGAGTTTGTAGTTCACTTGTTTGGTTGTAGCGTCTCCATGAAATAATGCAGTTATTAGTAGAAGCTCATGTGACAATGTTCTTGATAAATTCACTGTGAGAAGTTGGCCTGGTATATGCTGTCCACTAATTAAAGTGGGCACCTTGCACCAGTCCAAATGACCCTTATTGATGATTAGGTTAAAGACAACCTTTATAGAAAGCTATCCTAGTGGTAGCTCTGGAGAGCAGCCTTCAGGCTAAGTCTTGAAGGAATGTAATGCAGCTTGTTTTACCAGTATATAACCTCCTGAATGACCAAATGAAAGGAGAACCACACCAGGTGTATATAAAATATATGTATTTATTACTAAACACTCTCTACTAACCTCTTTATGAGATTAGAGAACAATACACACAATATTAAATCACTAGAACGACAGTAAATAGCACAATACACAGCGGGCTCCAGGGGAGACCGAACCATATACTAAGAAAGTGGTATAAGAACCACGACTTGACTAGACACAGTGCCTAGAGCACGTAGAATCGCTGGGACCCCAAGGAACCACCCAAGGTAGTGACACAGGGGACCCACAGAGGACGGGTGCAGTGTGGGAACACAGACGCGAGCTCCGTACAACTCTATGGGATAGTCGCGGTTGGAATTTTAAATATTAAGGACACTTAGGAGAGGACTTCAAGCAAACCCAGCTAAACATAGAAAGTTCTAAGGCCAGCCCCCTTGAGAGTACCGAGGTACCCGTGTTACCTATCCCAGAGGAGCCGGGTGCATAGGGGTCAAGTGGTGTCGGAAACCCTTGTCGTTTTCAATGGCGTGATGCGAGAAAGTACTGCTGCCGTGGAGAAGAAAAGTGTCCGGGGTGATCCAAGCCTGGATTGGAGATGAGAAGAACCTGAAAGTAGAGGGGACAAAGTCTGGGTCACTTCACGTGACCAGGAGCGGAGCAATCGAATGCCCACCGATGTCGGGTGCTTCAGGTGCGATGAGGGGAAGCTTGACTCTGCAGCCACGGGGACCAGGAGACGTCTGCGACAACCACAGTCCGGATTCTAGCTGTCTCACAAAAAATGTCGAGTGCTGGGGGGGCAGTGTCCAGATTGAACACCAACAAGCCTTGGCAACTGCAACCCACGCGGTCAGAGGAAAGATGCTTCTGCGAGGACCAGCAAGGTCCGGGGGACTCCCCAAGTGATGGAGAGTCAGGGCACGTCTGGAGCAACCAGAGAAGCCCACTGAAAGTTAAAGTTGCCTTCTCAGGGACCCACAGGCCAACGGACCAGGGATCGCAAAGGGACCTCGAGCTGAATCACCAAAAACCAGCCCACGGAACACTCGTGGAGTGTAGGCCAGTAATCTTCAGTGGAATTACTGCTCGGGGTTAGGACTACAAGTAGCCCAAAGCACAGCTTCAGGGATCACCGAAAAGCATATGCTGCTGCAAATGTACATGGTGCCCAGGGGTACGGGTTTCACGGTCCCCACGAGGGATACAGGCCTCAGAATTGCTGAGAGCACAGATCGACCTCGGAGACCTTGGGAACCCACCTCCTGTATTGCAGAAATCTTTGGAGTCCTTCGGGAGTTTCGTAGATGCAAACCAGTCAGATGCATTTAGGTGCCTGCTCAGCAGGGGAGTAACTACTTTACTCCAAGGAGATTCTTCAGTCGTCCAGCAAAGCGTAGATCGTCGAAGGTTACTTGGTTTCTGTAGCAGAGTTTAGTCCAGGAAATATCTAAAGTCCTGTAGTCAGGGTTCCTACTTTATACCCAAGGAAGGGGTGGGACAAACTCTGGGGACCCACCTATGGGAGGGTCAGGACAGAGGGGTGGCTACACCCATGTCCTTTGTCCAGTTTCGCGCCAGAGCAGGAGCAAATGGCTCCTGCAACCGGTTTGAGCTGGACTATGCACGAGGACACCAAATGTGCCCCCAGTGCAGACATCAAAGCACTCTGAGTGTGCACCCACCCAGCCCCAATACACTAAAGCCTGTCTGGGAGGTGGTCACACCTCCCTGTGACAGGAAACCTATTGTCAAGCCTTCCCCTGCCGGAGTTTCGTCCAGCAGCAGGAGGGCAGACTCGTGTCTGTGGCTGGCAGCATCCATTTTGTGATGCCAGGGTTCTGTGAAGCTGGTACCGGGTGTACCGGTGTTGTCATATTTCTCCCTCTAGGAGGGTGGAATCATACCTCCCACACCAGTTACTGGTGTGGAGGTATGATTCCAAGGTGTTTGACACCAAACACGACATGTTTCCATGCAGCCGTTTTAAAGTTAGCATTTACCGCGAGGTTATAATGCACTTAAGTATATATGGTTGGCTGCATCACAAACAACCCGGAGAATAGGTTCCGAAGGCTGCAGAGGGGCTCTGCTCATGCATGGGCACCCTCTCACATAAAACCCAGCACCCTGCCTTCAGGATTGATAAGGCCTGGTATAGGGGTGACTGATAGGTTTATATGTGCAGTGATTAGGATAGATATAGTGAACCTATATCTAAGTAAGGGGTGCATGCACCACCTTACACAGGCTGCAGTAGCAGACCTGTGGTGTTATTTTAAATGGTCTCTCAGGGGTGGTAAAATACATGCTACAGCCCCTGGGAGGCCTCTGGGGTACCTATGCCCTGGGTACATAGTATACCATATACTAGGGGCTTATAAGGGTACCCCAGAATCCAATCTGGAGTGTACCTAAAGTACATGCAATCAATTTAGAGGAGAAATCAGATAGACTGGGGTCCTGATTAGCAGGATCCCAGTCAGACTAAGTCGAAAACAGTGAAACATCAGCAAAAAGTGGGGGTAACTATAAGAAGCAGCTCCTACTCTCCTACACAACCCCCCAAACGTCAGGACATTAAACTAACCTTGACCAGTTGAGTCTTCATGTTCTAAGTGGAAATATCTGGAGAGTCCATCTGCATTGGCATGGTTACTCCCAGGTCTATGTTCCACTGTATAGTCCATCCCCTGTAGGGAAATGGACCACCTCAAAAGTTTGGGGTTTTCACCCTTCATCTCTTTTAGCCATAAGCGGGGCTTATGGTCTGTCTGAACAATGAAGTGAGTGCCAAACAAGTATGGCCTCAGCTTCTTCAGAGCCCAAACCACAGCAAAGGCTTCCCTCTCAATGGCTGACCAACGTTTCTCTCTGGGGTCAGCCTTCTGCTAATAAAAGCTACTGGCTGATCCTGACCTTCATCATTCAATTGTGATAACACAGCCCCTACCCCCAACTCAGATGAATCTGTTTGGACAATTAATTGTTTGGAGTAGTCAGGACTTTGCAGAATGGGAGCAGTGCACATGGCCTGCTTCAGGTCATCAAATGCCTTTTGACAGCTGACTGTCCACTGAACTTTCTTTGGCATTCTCTTGGAAGTTAAGTCATTCAAAGGGGTCACTATGGATCCATATCCTTTGACAAACCTCCTGTAGTACTCAGTCAGGCCCAAGAAAGCTCTGACCTGAGTCTGGGTGGTTGGAGCAACCCAGTCCATGATGGTCTGGATTTTGCTCTGCAATGGTTGAACCTGGCCTCCCCCACAAGGTGGCCCAGGTATACAACTTGACTCTGCCCTATCTGGCACTTGGTGGCCTTGATAGTGAGGCCTGCTTTCTGCAGGGCCTCCAAAACATTTTGCAGGTGGACCAGGTGATCCTCCCAGGTGGAGCTAAAGACAGCAATATCATCTAGATATGCTGCACTATAGGCTTCCAGGCCTGTAAGGACTTTGTTCACCAACCTTTGAAAAGTGGCAGGTGCATTCTTCAAACCAAAGGGCATCACCACAAATTGGTAGTGCCCACTAGGGGTTGAGAATGCTGTCTTGGCTTTTGCATCCTCAGCTAGTCTGATCTGCCAGTAGCCAGCTGTCAGGTCAAATGTGCTCAGAAACTTGGCTGAGGCCAAAGTATCTATAAGCTCATCTGCCCTAGGGATTGGATGGGCATCAGTCCTAGTGACTGCATTGAGACCTCTGTAGTCCACACAAAACCTCATCTCTCTCTTACCACCCTGGGTGTGAGGTTTAGGTACCAAGACTACTGGACTAGCCCAAGGGCTATCTGAGGGTTCAATCACACCCAAATCCAACATCTTCTGGACTTCAGTCCTGATGCAGTCCCTGACATAGTCAGGTTGTCTGTAAATCTTATTTTTAACAGGCAGACTGTCCCCAGTGTCCACTTCATGAGGTCACCAGGTTGTCTGACTTGGAGTCAGTGAGAACATATGTCTAAACTGGTTGAGAACTTTTCTGCAATCAGTTTGCTGCTGGTCAGTGAGGCTACCTGCCAAGGCTACACCATCTACTGACCCATCATCAGGGTTCTGTGAGAGCAGGTCAGGGAGTGGATCACTCTCTTCCTCCTGTCCCTCATCAGTAGCCATGAGCAAGCCCATGTCTGCCCTGTCAACATATGGTTTAAGCCTGTTGACATGGAGCACCCTATGGGGGCTCCTGGGAGTTCCAAGGTCCACCAGGTAGGTAACCTCTCCCTTTTGCTCAATTATTGTATGGGGGACACTCCACTTGTCTTGGAGGGCTGCTGGGGCCACTGGCTCCAACACCCATACTTTCTGTCCTGGCTGATAAACAGTCAACACAGCCTTTTGGTCATGCCAGGCCTTTTGCAATTCCTGGCTAGCCTCAAGGTTTTTAGTTGCCTTCTTCATGTATTCAGCCATCCGGGAGCGGAGACCAAGTACATAGTCCACAATATCCTGTTTAGGGGGTTTGAGAGGTAACTCTCATCCCTCCTTCACTAGACACAATGGACCCCTAACTGGATGTCCAAACAGAAGCTCGAATGGGCTGTAACCAACCCCCTTCTGTGGAACCTCTCTGTAGGCAAAGAGAAGGCAGGGCAAAAGTATGTCCCATCTGTGCCTAAGCTTTTCTGAGAGACCTTTAATCATGCCCTTTAAGGTTTTGTTGAACCTTTCAACTAAACCATTGCATTGTGGGTGATAAGGGGTGGTAAATTTGTAATTTACACCACACTCCTTCCACATAGCAGTTAAGTAACTAGACATGAAGTTTGCACCTCTGTCTGATACTACCTCCTTAGGAAAACCCACCCTGGAAAAGATTCCCAGGAGGGCCCTTGACACCACAGGAGCTGTGGTGGTCCTAAAGGGAATTGCTTCTGGATACCTAGTGGCATGGTCCACCACCACCAGTATAAATCTGTGCCCAGATGCAGTTTGAGGATCCAGGGGACCAACAATGTCAATCCCTACCCTCTCAAAGGGAACCCCCACCACAGGCAGTGGTATCAGGGGGGCCTTTGTAGTGCTACCTGCCTTACCACTGGCTTGACAGGTGACACAGGAGCGACAAAACTCCTTGGTGTCTTCAGACATATGAGGCCAATGAAAGTGAGGGACAATTCTGTCCCAAGTCTTGTTTTGGCCTAGGTGACCTGCTAATGGGATATCATGTGCTAGTGTCAATAGGAAGTTCCTAAACTTCAGAGGTATAACCAACCTCCTGGTGGCTCCAGGCTTGGGGTCGCTACACTCTGAGTAAAGGAGTCCATCATCCCAGTAGATCCTAGGGGACCCACTAGCACTCCCAGCAGTCTCCGCAGCAGCTTGCTGTCTGAGGGGTTCAAGAGAGGGGCAGCTCAGTTGCTCCTGGCTCAGATCTGTCCTGGAAGGGCCCCCTGTCCCCAAGAACTCAACCTGATCAGGTTCAAGCTCATCTGGGATAGTTCCTTCTTCAGGACTAAGATCAGCTCCCTCAAGAGACTGATCTGGATTCTGAGGCAGGGGGAAGACACTCCCTTAACCCTACTGCTCCTTCTCTTGGAAGGCACCTGGTCCATTTTTCCAGGATCCAGGGCCTGTTCAGTGTTAGACATTTTTGCCTGTGACCTGGTCATAGCAAACACATCTGCAGGGATACCCAACATTTCTGCATGAGTCCTGAGTTCCACTTCAGCCCAAGCTGAAGTTTCTAAATCATTGCCCAACAAGCAGTCAACAGGGAGGTCTGCACTTACCACAACCTTCTTAGGGCCAGTTACCCCTCCCCAGGTGAAATTAACAACTGCCAGGGAATGGTCTGTCCTGACATTGCTAGCATTGGTCACTTGGTACATCTCACCAAGTATGATTTGCTCAGGAGCCACAAGATCTTTTGTCACGATTGTTACACATGCTCCTGTGTCCCTGAATGCCAAGGCCTTTTTTCCATTGATTATAGGCTGTTGTCTGTATTAGCCCAGATTACTGGGGCTTACAAATAAGGAGGCCATATCCATGCCTCCATCACAGATCAACATAGCCTGAGTTGGAACTCTGACTAGGCCAGAGTCCATCTCAGATCCCAGGGTTAACCCTACTACACCCTTATTTGGAGCACCACCACTTAGAGCTGAACTAGGGGGAACAGTTGCCTTAGGGGCAGTGGTGGTTGGAGTTAAGTCCTTGGACTTGGTACAATCACTTGTCCAATGGGTCTTCTGTTTACAGATTTGACACCATGGCTTCTTCTTGCCTTTTCCCTTGTTTGATTGTGACTCCCCACCAGATGCATATTTTTGGGGCCCTTGAGAAGACTTCTGGTCTTTACCCTTCTCCCCACCCTTATCAGAGTTTTTAGAATCTTGCTTCTTGGAGTCACCACCTTGGTTCTGAACCTTCTGCCTCACCCTGGTTCTGACCCATTTGTCTGCCTTCTGGCCCAATTCTTGGGGAGAGGTCAGATCAGAGTCCACCAGGTACTGATGCAACAGCTGATTTTGACAGTTATTAAGGATTTGCTCTCTCATGATTAAATTATACAATCCTTTGAAATCACACACCTTACTGCCAAGTAACCAGCCTTCCAGAGCCTTAGTAGCACAATCTACAAAGTCAACCCAGTCCTGAGTCTGTGCCTTTTGGGTGTCTCTGAACTTTAACCTGTATTGTTCAGTGGTTAGGCCAAACCCATCAATCAGAGCACTCTTCAGGACTTTGTAATTATCAGCATCCTCTTCTCTTACAGTGAGGAGCTTGTCTCTACCTTTGTCTGCAAAGGAGAGCCACAAGATTGCTGCCCACTGCTCCTGAGGGACCCTCAGTACCTTACAGGCCCTCTCCAGTGCAGTTATCCATTTGTGGATGTCATCCCCACTCTGGTAGGGAGGGACAATCTTGTTCAGGTTCCTATGGTCATGAGTATGATCTCTACCTCTAGGGACACTGTGGCTGCCACCATGGGGCTCTAGCCCCAACTTCTGAGAAGCTCCCTGAAGCTCCAGGGATTCCCTATCTAAGGCCCTCTTGATTCTGAGCTTAGCTCTCTCAAACTCAAGCAGTTGGCACTTTTTCTCATAAGAGGACTCCCTTTTATGAGACACAGAGCTCCCTACAGATGTACCAGAATGATTAGATTCCTGAGAAGGAGATCTTGATCTTCTTGGTAAACTGTTAACCATTCCAGGTGGGGTAAAGAGAGGTCCACTGAGGCCTCCTTCCTCACCTTCAGGAAGAATTGGATTGTCCAGGTTAGAATAATTTTGATCCTCCTGGCCAGCATCAGAGTCCAGGTCATTGAAGTTCTCACTTCCTGTCCTTTCCTCTTCTGCTGCCCCACCCCCTTTGCCTACCTCATCAGACCCTGGAGTCTTTCTGAGGTCATCTAAAAGCAAAGTCTCTATGAGACGTTGGGTGTTTGGATTTTTCCCTGACTTCAGTTTCCTAGATGTACACATGGCTCTCAATTCCTGGAATGAGAGATGGTCATACTTAGTTGGCAAGGAGCCACCGGCTTCAGGCCTAGAAGACATGCTAGTGTGGTGTGGTGTATGCACCTACCTACTCTAGTGGGAACTGAACTCTCTTGAGTTGGAGAAAGGGTGTGCTAGGCCCTTGACTTACCCAACTCTAAGTTCAAGAGAACTTACTTTATTCTAGTCTTGATTTATATGTACCTAAGTAGCTTTAGTGGTTTTCAGTTAGTCACTCAATGAGATTATCTGGAAAAACAATAGCAAGCTTGAATCCCAACCGCTGCACACCAATGTGAGAAGTTCGCCTGGTATATGCTGTCCACTAATTAAAGTGGGCACCTTGCACCAGTCCAAACGACCCTTATTGATGATTAGGTTAAAGACAACCTTTATAGAAAGCTATCCTAGTGGTAGCTGTGGAGAGCAGCCTTCAGGCTAAGTCTTGAAGGAATGTAAAGCAGCTTGTTTTACCAGTATATATCCTCCTGAATGACCAAATGAAAGGAGAACCACACCAGGGGTATATAAAATATATGTATTTATTACTAAACACTCTCTACTAACCTCTTTATGAGATTAGAGAACAATACACACAATATTAAATCACTAGAACGACAGTAAATAGCACAATACACAGCGGGCTCCAGGGGGAGACCGAACCATATACTAAGAAAGTGGTATAAGAACCACGACTTGACTAGACACAGTGCCTAGAGCATGTAGAATCGATGGGACCCCAAGGAACCACCCAAGGTAGTGACACAGGGGACCCACGGAGGACGGGTGCAGTGTGGGAACACAGACACGAGCTCCGTACAACTCTATGGGAAAGTCGCGGTTGGAATTTTAAAGATTAAGGACACTTAGGAGAGGACTTCAAGCAAACCCAGCTAAACATAGAAGGTTCTAAGGCCAGCCCCCTTGAGAGTACTGAGGTACCCGTGTTACCTATCCCAGAGGAGCCGGGTGCATAGGGGTCAATTGGTGTCGGAAACCCTCGTCGTTTTCAATGGCGTGATGCGAGAAAGTACTGCTGCCGTGGAGAAGAAAAGTGTCCGGGGTGATCCAAGCCTGGATCAGAGATGAGAAGAACCTGAAAGCAGAGGGGACAAAGTCTGGGTCACTTCACGTGACCAGGAGCGGAGCAATCGAATGCCCACCGATGTCGGGTGCTTCAGGTGCGATGAGGTGAAGCTTGACTCTGCAGCCACGGGGACCAGGAGATGTCTGCGATGACCACAGTCCGGATTCGAGCTGTCCCACGAAAGATGTCGAGTGCTGGGGGGTCAGTGTCCGGATTGAATACCAACAAGCCTTGGCAACTGCAACCCACGCAGTCAGAGGAAAGATGCTTCTGCGAGGACCAGCAAGGTCCTGGGGACTCCCCAAGCGATGGAGAGTCAGGGCATGTCTGGAGCAACCAGAGAAGCCCACTGAAAGTTAAAGTTGCCTTCTCAGGGACCCACAGGCCAACGGACCAGCGATCGCGAAGGGACCTCGAGCTGAATCACCAAATACCAGCCCACGGAACACTCATGGAGTGTAGGCCAGTAATCTTCGGTGGAATTACTTCTCAGCGTCAGGACTACAAGTAGCCCAAAGCACAGCTTCAGGGATTGCCGAAAAGCATATGCTGCTGCAAATGTACATGGTGCCCAGGGTACGGGTTTCACGGTCCCCACGAGGGATACGGGCCTCAGAATTGCTGAGAGTGCAGATTGACCTCGGAGACCTTGGGAACCCACCTCCTGTATTGCAGAAATCTTCGGAGTCCTTCGGGAGCTTCGTAGATGCAAACTGGTTAGATGCGTTTAGGTGCCTGCTCAGCAGGGGAGTAAGTCCTTTACTCCAAGGGAGATTCTTCAGTCGTCCAGCAAAGTGTAGATCGTCGAAGGTTACTTGGTTTCTGTAGCAGAGTTTAGTCCAGGTAATATCTAAAGTCCTGTAGTCAGGGTTCCTACTTTATACCCAAGGAAGGGGTGGGACAAACTCTGTGGACCCACCTATGGGAGGGTCAGGACAGAGGGGTGGCTACACCCATGTCCTTTGTCCAGTTTCGCGCCAGAGCAGGAGCAAATGGCTCCTGCAACCGGTTTGAGCTGGACTATGCATGAGGACGCCAAATGTGCCCCCAGTGCAGACATCAAAGCACTCTGAGAGTGCACCCACCCAGGCCCAATACACTAAAGCCTGTCTGGGAGGTGGTCACACCTCCCTGTGACAGGAAACCTATTGTCAAGCCTTCCCCTGCCAGAGTTTCGTCCAGTAGCAGGAGGGCAGACTCGTGTCTGTGGCTGGCAGCATCCATTTTGTGATGCCAGGGTTCTGTGAAGCTGGTACCGGGTGTACCGGTGTTGTCATATTTCTCCCTCTAGGAGGGTGGAATCATACCTCCCACACCAGTTACTGGTGTGGAGGTATGATTCCAAGGTGTTTGACACCAAACACAACATGTTTCCATGCAGCCGTTTTAAAGTTAGCATTTACCGCGAGGTTATAATGCACTTAAGTATATATGGTTGGCTGCATCACAAACAACCCCGGAGAATAGGTTCCGAAGGCTGCAGAGGGGCTCTGCTCATGCATGGGCACCCTCTCACATAAAACCCAGCACCCTGCCTTCAGGATTGATAAGGCCTGCTATAGTGGTGACTGATAGGTTTATATGTGCAGTGATTAGGATAGATATAGTGAACCTATATCTAAGTAAGGGGTGCATGCACCACCTTACACAGGCTGCAGTAGCAGACCTGTGGTATCATTTTAAATGGTCTCTCAGGCGTGGCATAATACATGCTGCAGCCCCTGGGAGGCCTCTGGGGTACCTATGCCCTGGGTACATAGTATACCATATACTAGGGACTTATAAGGGTACCCCAGAATCCAATCTGGAGTGTACCTAAAGTACATGCAATCAATTTAGAGGAGAAAGCAGATAGACTGGGGTCCTGATAAGCAGGATCCCAGTCAGACTAAGTCGAAAACAGTGAAACATCAGCAAAAAGTGGGGGTAACTATAAGAAGCAGATCCTACTCTCCTACACTCACCCCTTTCTTTTGCTACATCCATCTCTCTATGTGCTTGTGAAAGTTGTTTTTTGTGACCTGTTTTGTAGTGGCTGGTTGGAAGAAACTCTTACTATGGCAATAAAAACGTGGCAGTTTAGCTTTAGTGATTATGTCAAACAGCTTTCTCTCTTTCAATACAAATCTCTCCTGCTTCAGTTCTGCATATAGTTTTGATCCATGTTCCAGGACATCTAGTAGACATGTCTTTATATCGTTATCCGCTTATTGTTTGGTCACAAAGTTGTGTAGTTGCACAGGCTCAGCCATTTCAAAGGGGTTTCTTTGCTGCTGCATGAAATGAAGAAGGCTGTCAACATGTTTATTAAAACATTCCCCTCTCTTTCCCACAAGTTCATGGTGAGGAACAGTTTCATACCATTAAACGAATTTCGAATTTGTCATCGCTTTGAAAACATTGCAAATAGAAAGGACTTCATGGTAAATTAGCTGCCATTGAGCAACATATCCCCTTTTACGTGTTTGACCAAGAATTCCCTTGGAGCTTTTACGTGATCTCTGGATCGTCTGTTCTAGTTTCATATCTGGAGCCTCAGCAATGAACCTTCCCTCTATGTCTTTTACCACAAAATGTCTTTGGACTAATTTTCTGTAGCTGTATGGTTTTTCCACCTCTAGCTTCTTCACTCATTCCAAATACCAGGACCCATATCTCAGATAGTTTATGCAATCAAATTCACGAAACACAGTAATCAGTGACTCCACAGTCTTCACATGCAGCTCCCAATCACCTTCCCGATCAGCATGTACCAAGTTTTTCACTAGAGCTATCATGTGTAAAACATTTCCCCCGTACATGCAAAGTTCTGATTTTTCTTCCCATTCTTTGACAAACTCTATTAACTTGATTTTCAGGATTTCTGATTTTGAACAGAGTGTATTGAACATTGCCTGGCTTTGCATTATGTCTTTTGAATGAAGTGCACCCTGTGCCTTGTTCACTTCTGAGGTAAGATTTGCAAAACCAAATTTGTCATTCTTGTTCCAGAAAGCATTCCAACCCAGTGTTTCTGAAGCCTCAGATATGATGAGCATATCTTGTAATGATTGAACATATTGAGTTCTGCTCAATACTGACTGGACAGTTTTGCTTCCAAAGATTTCAGTCTCAATAAGTGTATTGTCTATGCCACATCCACTGAGATAACTTCCTGCACACCGCAACACAACTTTTGTCATATGGAAAATGCCCATCATTGGATAAAGATCATCAAATTCTACTGAATTGCTCATAAAAATATCAGCTACAATATGGCAAAAACACCTTCATCGCAGAAAATTGGCAGGATAGGTTGGTCTTCAAGCTAAGCACGCATGTTTTGGAATGTCTTTTAGAGCTGTGTATACTGTTGCATAGTTTGTGACTGGAGATGGTATTACTGGTAGAAACTCAAATCTTATTCAGTGGAACGGTGTTCTGGGAGATCAAAGCATGAATTCTAGCCCACGGAGGTAGTGGCTTTTCTTCATCCTTCAGTCCGCACCGAACAAGCGATATGATAAATTCAGTTAAATCAGCTTTGCGGACCGCAGTATCAGGTAGAAGAAGATTCATGTCCTCAGCCACTTTGAAACTTTCTGGTAGACTGGGACGTGTTGTTGGCTTGTAGTAATTTTGCACACATTGGCAAGGCAGTTGGGTTATAAGTTTGCAGCTTATAAGTTAATGCCTACAGCTGACCCAGCTTTTTTTCAGTAGCTACTTCATTGGTACAGTATTGATAAAGCTCCAGACAAAGAAAGAGCTGTCTTCAAAATCAAAATTATCAAGAGCAGCAATTGTAAATCCTTTTCTGGTAAAGCGACTTGGAAGTTGTGTGCTGTCAGATTCACATGATTTTACAGCATGAGATGCGAACAAGTTTCTGCTCCGTACTATGTCATTATAACTTGTTGATACACCAATCCTATTATTTGAAGTGATTAGCTCTCTACTTTTGCACTTGTCATAGATTGCATGGGCAGTCATCATGTGTAGCGGAGTTTTCTTTTTGCTGTGATGTAATTCATAAAACATGATTTTGAAAAGACAGTACATTTGCACAACATAAAGATTCATGAGATTGTCTTCCACCTCTTCGCTTATATCTTCAAAGCCATCATCAATGTTGTCGGCTTCTGTTCCGAACTCAAGAACTTTAGTTTGTAACAGTTTTACTATGCTGATATTAAGCAATGATATGAAAGATGTTAAGACAACATCAGGCATTCTTGTTGACTCCCATGATTTGAGTAGCTCTGGGGCTTCACAAAATATGTAATTAAGTCCAAAATCTAAATCTTTCAGGATGTTTCTCAAAATGGTTCCTGCTGATTTTACTGCATCCTGAGATCTTATTTTGGTAGCAAGAACTTCAGGAGTCAAATCAACTGAGAACACCATAAGTGGCTCATTTTGTTTGTTAGAATTCTGTCATTGTTCATTCTCACCAGAAAAAATCTTAATTTCATTATTATGGAGCAATACAGTTTCTTCAATGTTGGCCATTATTTCTCTGATCTCTCTGAGTGTGAACCTGTAGCCAGCACTCAAGAGTGGCTTTAAAACTTCATTTGCTTTTTCAAAGAGTGAAAACTTAACTGAAGGCTGTCGGTTGCACTGCTGCTGGGAGCTCACTGTACATTCATATTTTCTAATATATGCATGCATGCAGTTCGGGTGGGCATACAAATCGGCTGCAAATACATTCACCTCGCTGTTTAGATTAGCTTCTCGGCTAAGAACTTGATCTTGGAAGAAACCAGCTGCAGATAAAAACATGTTTGCCCTTCGAGACTCACATACTCTGTACTTAGTTCTTTCGTCAATCCCTTTGGCCCTTGTTCTGGCTAAACCACAGATAACACATTGAAGATCCTCTGCTTTCTGATCAGTTTTTGGAGGTGGACGAGGGGTAGACATCGATCTTCTAAGTGGATGGGCACTGTGTTTTGTGGTCGTACCTTTCTCAGAAGACTCGGATGCTTGTTGTGATTCACTAGTTTCAGCAAATTGTTTGACAATTTTTTTCCAGACTTTTTTTTCCATTGTATACGACTTATAGCACTTGTTGTTAGAATGATAAAATATTTGATCCTCTTAACCCATCAGTTTCAATCTTTTGTGAACTTCGTCTTGCCATATTTCTGCAGAATCTCAAACTCTTCTATCCAGCCACAGTTGATGGTAGCTTTTCTTTTGGATTAGTTTGGCATATGACACATTTGTCTTTGTTGAAGGAGTCCTCAGATTTTTAAGCTAGCAGCACTCTGTCAGGAGGTAAAGATCCTCTGCTAGCACCTGCTTCGCTCATGTTCACGAATTTGAATCAACAAAAAACCTGAAACGAAAACAAAATTAAAAGAAATTTCCAATATGATGGCTAATGGCGGAATGGGTTGCTCTGAGGAGTTATTTTCTGCCTCTATAAGACTACTTGAGGCCCAAAACCTATGTTTTGACATTAAAATGAAGTATTTCGGTCTCATGGTTCCTGAAATATTACATCATCACTGCAATACATCCGCCATCTTTGAACATGTTGTCCAGAAAAATTTGCCCCGGATTGGCAATGTCTACCCAAGCTAAATTACTTCTCTAATGATACAAAAACACAAATCAAAAATGAAAATCTCTGGACAATAATTTTTGTTCGGAGGTATATCAAGGGTGCCAGGACTAAACAGTAGTAAGGTGAAAACACAACAAAATAAAAATCCCAAAACTAAAAGGCATGAAGTGTCACTCGTAGTTGTCTGGTCACAATGGGCCAGGGTAAAGTTGCAAGTTTAGGCTGACCGCGATGGGGTGCGGGTCAAGTACAGAGAATGGGTTTGAACCACTGAAGAGATACCATCTCAAGTCTGCACAAAGAGCTGCTGTATGCGTTGGCGAAAGACACAAGTAGGTCGTTGTTGGCACGAGGAGCATGTTGGCGCCATAGACTGTTATTGTTTTGATGCCAAGAGATGATCGTTGCTGGAGATTTGCATTGGCAGTCCTCATGGACATTCACGCTGGTGCTTTGTGTTGGTGATCTTCAAGGTGGTCGTTTCTCAGCACAAAAAGGCTACTTCACAGTTGTGAGAAACCCAAAACTTCTGCATCTTCATCTTGAGTTCAGGAGAAGTACACTCTAATGCCAGCTATGAGTCCAGAACCTGGGGATCAGACCTCACTCCAGCAGAGGGCAGCAGCAGGGCTCAGGCACATCTAAGTGGGTCCAATTGGTGCTGGTCAGCTGGGCAGGTGCAGGGAGGCCTCTGGAAGGCTGCTGTATCCCTGTAGCTAAAATAGGTCATCCAACTGACCCTTGGAGTCATTTCTAGGGAGCCTGGATTCAAGGCAAGCAAGTCCAACTTCCCTCTTTGGACAGCAGGACAGTAGGACAGTCCTCCTTTTGAATCTTCCACAGGTGTATGAGTGTTCTGATGAGAGGTTGTGAAGGTGGCCTTTTTATCCCCAGTACCCACGTGTGGGTAGGGGAAATCCCCCTTTGTCTAACCTTCCCTCTTTCCTAGGTTTAGCTCCAAACTGTCTAGGCTAACAAGGGGCAGGCAGCCCGAGGTGTGAGATGCATTTGTCAATCTGTTCCTAAACTGAAGTGATCGCTTTTAAAGTGTGTAAGCCATACAACCGTGAAAAACGACTTTAGAAGTTTTTCACTGCCAGGACATGTAAAACTAAACCCACATGTCCTACTTTGTAAATACCATGCACCCTGCGCTATCAGTCTTAAGGGCTTACTTTAGGGGTGACTAACACATATTAGAAAGGAAGGTTTAGGCCTTGCAAAGTTTTTCCCCCCAGCTTGAAATGGCAGTTACTGCACAACAGGCTGCAATGGCTGGCCTGAGGCATGTTTTATATGGCTACTATAGTGGGTGGCACAAGTGCTGCAGTCCGCAAGTAGCATTTAACTTACAGGTTCTGGGTCTAAGTGCTGCAGTCCACAAGTAGCATTTAATTTACAGGCTTTGGGTCTATATAATACCATATAATAGGAACATATAAGTAAATTAAATATGGCAATTAGGTGTAGGCCACTTTTACCATGTTTTAGGAAGAGGGCACACACACTTTACCCCTGGTTAGCAGGGGTAAAGTGCACAGAGTCCTAATGCCAACAAAAACAAGTTCAGCAAAAACAATGGGTGAAGGCAAAAAGTCTGGGCCGATACCACACCAAGGATGTCAGGTCTCAAAAAGAGTATTTGCTTTTTCCATATTATGTGTATCTGCAGTTTTGTACATGCAACATAAGGACACTTGCATAGGGAAAACTGTGAACTGACTCACCTCCAGATATCTGGTTGAGTACAGGTTGTGCATTATGGCCACAAGATTCTCACAGTGCCTGTCAATGAGTCATAAAGGTGTGAAGACTACATGCACATCACATTATTGGCCTCTCTGCAGAGTGCAAAGAGTAATGATCATATATTTGCCACCTGTAATTGTAGGAATGGGTGTAAAGGAGATACACAGGTGTTAAAATATGGCCAGCACCATAGGAAAAGCAAATGAAGTATTTACAGGTGAGTCTATAGGTTGTGTGCGGGGATGGTCAAGTGGAGGAGATAAAAGGACAAGTGTGCAGAAAGATAAGAGTGAAAAGATTGTGCTGAAGGAGAAAATATATGACGTGAGTTCTGCAGATGGGGGATTTCACAAGTATGTGGGAGAGAAAAGGATATACGTGTCTGGCAGAGTGAGAAACCCCAGAGGAAAGAGGTGTGAATGGGGAGCAAGAGAGTGATTGAGACACGGAACATCACTACTCCTTTCACACATCCTAGTAATGGTTAAGTCAAAGAATCATATTTTCAGAACTAAAACGTTTTCAATTCTAAATACTCAGATGAAAATCATTGTTGTTAATCATTTATTTGATACAGTTAACAAGCATTGGCGAAGCCAATAGGTCTGTCGAAGTTTTAGGCATATGTCCTTTCTTGTGTGGTATGTCTGAATGCAATATTACAAAACTCAGAGAGGCGCCTAAATACTGCTCTGGTGGCACACTGTGTGAAGCATGGAAATTTACTTCACATATTTTGAAGTGCCACCCTGATTGCACATCAGGGTAATATAATGTTCCTATTGCACTGCTAAACATTTTAGTTACATTTTTTAGACTGTGCATATGGCAGCAGTGAGGTTTGATACTGGTTGATGTACATTAACCAAATATTGTATCTGTAGTAGGATATGGAGATAAACACTGCCCAATATAATAAGACAGGATTCAATAAGACAGGATTCAATGAAGAAAGGTATGTGTCATTTTTCCCAGGTGAGGCAGAAATAAAAACAAGCATTGGCAAAACCAATAGTTCTGGCCTTTGGCATGCTCGTGCAATGGTTAATATTTTTTTTAAAACAAATCTTTGCAAGCATATGCCAAAAAGAAGAATATAAAACATGCCACTGCCTAAATGTGCCATCATATACTTAAAACAAAAATGTCAGTTTAAAAAAAACATTGACTGATGCAGATGTTTTACCAGTGGTTTAAAAAAAAAAAAAAAGAACAACCTTTTCACATGTCCCATGCATTTTCCTACTATTTTTTGTGAAAATGACAAGACAAAACCATAAGGCAACCAAGCACTCACTTGCAGGCAGCTATAATATCACTATGCCATTTAAACACTGTATAACAGCAACTTTAACAAGCATTGGTATATGCATTACGTTTCACTTATGTGATTATTAATAAGCTGTTTTTTGTTGTAAGTTGTAGCTTGCTGAGTAGTTGTACAATATAAGTTACAGAAAGTCTGTTAAAGGGTTATGAGTTGTTTATGTACAAAAGGCAATATATTGTGATTTTACTAGTGGTATAATGCGGGAAAGTAATAGCAACATTTTGAAAAATGAAAGAGGGAAATAATAGAATCAATTGATGTAATAGCAATATTATGTGTTTAAAGGAGTTCTGACAACGTTTGGGCCCGGTGCCACTGCACCTGCTGCGCCATTCAAATCATGCCCCTAGTGCCTGCAAAATAACTGCATTTGTGACTGCCTGTTTAGTTCCAAAATATAGCAGTAGTTGGTGTTTAGAGGAGTTATGACAACTTTTGGCCCCAGTGCCACTGCACCTGCTGCACCATTCAAATCATGATCCTATTGCCTGTAAAGGTAACTGCACTTGTGACTGCCTGTTAGGAGTAAAATATAGCAATATTTGGTGTTTAGAGGGGTTCCTAGAGCTTTGGGCCCTGGTGTCCCTGAACCTGCTGCACTATTTAAATCAAGCCACTTTCAACTGCAAGGTAATTGCAATTGTGACTGCCTGCTTAGGAGTAAAATATAGCAATATTAGGTGTTTAGAGGAGTTCTGACAACTTTTTGGCCCGGTGCCACTGCACCTGCTGCACCATTCAAATCATGACCCTAGTGCCTGAAAGATAACTGCACTTGTGACTGCCTGTTTGGTTGTTAAATATAGCAATAATCAGTGTTTAGTCGGGTGCTTAGAGCTTTTGGTCCTAGTGCCACTGCACCTGCTGCACTACTAAAATCATGACCCTAGCGCTTGCTAGATAACTGCACTTGTGACTGCCTGTTTAGTTCTAAAATATAGCAATATTAGGTGTTTAGAGGAGTTATGATAACGTTTGGGCCCAGTGGCACTGCACCAGCTTCACTATTCAAATAATGACCCTGTTGCCTGAAAGATAACTGCACTTGTGACTGTCTGTTTAGTAGTAAAATATAGCAATATTTGGTGTTTAGTGGAGTTATGACAATTTTTAGCCCTGGTGCCACACACCCAGTAATATAACACAAAAGAGCAGCAATAGGATAGGATATTCAGGGACTGAGATTTACCTGTGTGCTGCAGAGTCCTTGAAGTAACATAGATGGCTTGAGAGGACCCCTAGGTGGGGTGGATGTATGTGCCCCCTAAAATGCCGTAAGTAATGCTTTGGGAGCCCTTTTCCAGAGTATCTTGTGGGAAAGGGGGTGGTAGGGAAGCAGAGACTGCCATGACCTTTTGAGCATTGATACTTTGCCATTTAATGAGGGTCTTTATCCATTAACACCCCACACTGTTGAAAAGACATTGTTCCTTGGCACTCCGGGCCTGATTACATCTTAGCAAGACTCTAGTAATCCCTCCGTGGTGGGGTATCCAAGTACTCCACCGAGCTGACGGTATCCCGCCTGCTGTATTTAATTATGTGTTGGCTGGACCGCTGAGCGCATCGACAGACTGTTTACCATCATGTAAGCAGTGCACCGTCGTCGAAGCGGCAGACTCCTCTGCAGGCAAACAGTACTTTGTCGCCGTCAGGTTGGCAGGTTTGCGCTGAGCTTATTTAGATGTCCCTGTTGTGCTTGTGTTGTCCTAGAAGTTGTTTGCTGATGGAGTGAGTCCCTGGTGGAGTGGAGACTGGTATATACTACTGATTTATGTGTCAATACACATATATGTTGTGTTTGCTTTTAAAATATATGTAGATAATGTGTTATACCCCTTTTCTTACATATTGCATCGCACATAAACAACACACACACACACACACACTATTGAATGAACACCCACAGGCACCACAAGCACAACACCCACAACCACCACCACAACATAATTTCTTTTTTTAAGTGTCAATACAGGTGTGTTAATTTTACCTTGATAAGTTGTAAAATGTACACTAATGCATTACACATAACAAAAATGCATGTAAGAGCAATGAAAAAATACACACGACTAAAGCAATTGTCAACACACTATTCATAGTAAGACAAGTGTAAAAGAAGCTTACCTTGGATCCCGGTGACAATGCAGTTGATTAGCATTCTGGTCATGTAGTAGCAGCTAAGGGAGGACCTGGACAATGGGGTTCGAGATGGAAACGGAAGTGGGAAACAGAAAAAAAGGTATGTTTCTACCTCATTTCCTTCTATTCCACCAACTCAAAGTAGGAGGTATCCCTGTCACAGTCTACTCGAAGGAAAGGCACATTGTGATTGGCCCAGCGGTAATCTTGTCTGGACTCCCGGCGACAGCTGCTTCTGCCTATGACACCGACGACATGGGTGAAAATTCTTGGCGGAGTTGGTGTCAGTCTTGCAGTCTTTCGTCCATGGACCCGCTAACATCTAAATAGAGCAGGCGGACCACCAAGTAAGCGGGTGGTGAAAACGTTGAAAAAGTGACGATGGGACCAGATCCGCTAAGATCTAAATCAGGCACTCTGTTGTTGCTTGTCTCTTTTCGAAAACTTGAGCATCGTGTCCATTCTCCTCTCCTGTAGTCTATCTCACAACCTTCGTGGTCAGTCTCAATTTCTTCTACAGACCTTGGAAGAGTATACGTCTTGTAAACCATTCTATAAATATTACCCTAATTGAATGTGTGTATGCATAAGCGGATTTTCTCTATTTTGTTTCAGAATTTCACATGTGTGGATTTTATGAGATGTGATGATTATGCATTCTAATATGCCTATGAACTACTAAAGTAGGCTACACAGTGCAGGCTGGGTTTCTTGCAAACCAGGAACAGATAACTTAGGGCCCAATTATGATATCGGGTGAAAGCCATCCGAAAGATAGTCGGAGGCTTTCGACCCGACATCATTGGTTTCCTTCCGACCGCCGTATTATAATGCAGGCGGTCAGAAGGAAACCTACGGGGGAATTCAGCTCCGCTCGGAGTACTGATAATCCCATAATGACAGCGGAGCCAGCCTCCGCTCTGCCATTGGGATTATGAGGTCACTTTCTGACGGCCTTTCCATGTCTGCCTTTCCGACATGGAAAGGCTGTCAGAAAGTAACTTTGGGGACCCCTATCAGGGCCCCTTGACCCTATGCTATGGGGCCTGGAGGGCACCTATGGTGCCTCCCTAAACATCCCTGCACCATGTGGCAGGCACCGCATGGTGCCTGCCACACAGTACAGAAATGTTTAAAAACATCCATTTTTCAATGGCAGCTTGTGCTGCGGGCTTTTTCTGCCCACCACACAAGCTGCCATTCAAAAATTTATGTTTCTGACTGCCCTATGGTAGGTCGCATCCAAATTGTGTGATTGGAACCGCCGACCTATGGTCGGGCGGTTGCAATCCGCAACGGTGTCGAGCGGATGCAAGTCTGCCCAACATCATAATCAGTCCCTTAGTATGTGAAAGTGAGATCGTTCCATTTGGTATTGTGCCTGGTGCAGAGACCCATGTGTACCCTGCAAGTGTCTGATTCAAATCCCACCTTCAGCATACTTAAATGAGTACCATTGGGAAATGTATTATTAGCAGCTACAATTAGTTGCAACAAGAACACTCTGCCACACTATAAAATCCTTAATATTGTCAGTGTACTAGAGGTTGGCTCGGAAGTGTCTAGGTGGTGAGTGTGTTCAAAAGGGGTGGAGGAAGAACGCAACATTCTTCTCATTGTCCTCTCCAAATATGGAGGGTTTAGTGAACATACAATTCACATCAATTTTTATCCAGGCTCCAGGATTTAGAAAAGATAACAATGAGAAATGAAGAATGTATGGTACATAGCTGTTTGCGTGTTTTTGTGTATGAAGTTTACACCGTTAATACACAAGTTAGGTATAGAGTATGTGTTCAAGTGGTGTACACAGTCAGTGTACTGGTTGAGGGAAGGTTGTGTACATATCATGTACATCACATCTGCGTAAGTCATGCAAAGCCTCTGTGCAGATTAACAGATCAAAACCACAAAAAATACGGCAAAGTATTTATTCCTACTGTTTTTCTGGAATAATGAGACTATATTTTTGAGAAGACAAACGGTAAAAAAAAAAGATTTGGATGGAAAGACCTCACCCACTTGGTCGTGACATGCTTCATCATCGGCTGGTTTGTCCCACCATGTTAGGATGATACCAAAATGGTGTGGGAGAATATGTGAGCAAGACGTGCTCAAGTTATGTGTGGAATATGCATGATCTTAGTTTAAAAATAGATATATGCATATTTTTTACATCAAAATCCACCAGGAAAATGTTCTAAAAAAACAGAAGGGCTCCCACGTTTAGTATGTTCTATTTAACAGAATTTCGATTTTCATTTCGATATCTAAGTAAAATGTGAAAGACGTGTCGGGACAATTTAAGCCAGTTACTGTGAATAGTTCCTTAATAGCATGTTAAACTTCACCCCAAGCTGTCGCTTTTTACATGATTATCTATGAAGTAACCTTCAGACCTGTCAAAACTGTGGTTCCCCTTACTGCCCTAGACCAACTAGACATCTACCTTTTTTGGTAAAGATTACAGGGTTATACTTATTAAATACAAAATAAAGCGTAAACGTGTGTGAAAGTGCATTTAATCTCCCTACATGTATCCCGGTGCAATGACATCCCAGGAGTGATGAAAATTCACCACAGTCAAGGAAGTCCGTAGCTGCACAATAAAATGCATTACATTTGGGGAAGAATAAAAATAATTCCATTATGGTCGGTGATATGTAGTTGGTGAAGTTTATTGCTGTTTTGCCTCTAACACTAGATAGAAATTAGAATTCTGTAAATGCGGTATCGGAGACCAATGTTCCTTAAAAAATGTAGGTAACATTTGGTTCAACAGTGACAACATTAAAGAGCCGGTACGCACTGTAACTTAATTAAACACTGTTATATGTCGAAGCGTATTCTAGTGCAATTACATCCCGGGACTAGAAAATCACAACAAATATTCGAGGAAGTCCGTAGCTGGACGCTTAAATACATAGGGGCAGATCTACAAGAAAGTGCCGCAGTGCGGCACCGCAAGCCCTTTGGCTGCGCCACGCTGCGGCACATTCAGAGCACAGGAATGCGACATATTTACAATGATATGTCGCATTCCTGTGCTCTCCCCTGCGCTGGCGCACAAACAGCTGCCATGCGCCAGCGCAGGCACCCTTGCACCATGTTATGTTATGTTAAATTAGTTTTGTATGGCGCACAGCTACCCAACAAGGGTTTCCCAGCGCCAAGCCTGAAGGAGGAGAAAAGAAAAAGAAAAAAATACAGATGATAACGAATTATTGGTTGAACAACCTAGGGGCATATTAGCAAGAAGAGGCGATAATCATCGCTAACCCTGCTTAGCGTGATTTTTTTTATCGCCGGCTATCGCTGGAATATATCGCCACGCTAACGCTGTATTAGCAACGATTAGCGCTATGGCGATGAATATTCCAGCAATAGCGAGGAAATGGGCCAACATCGCTGAAAAACCAGCGATGTTGCATGGAGAAGGGAGAACACTTTGCTGATACGACCCTGTGGTCGTATCAGCATAATCCACCCCCATGTTAGGTATGGCTAACACCTGCTAATTGCAGGTGTTAAATAAATGGCGATGACCCGGGTTAGCGCGACTTTTCACGTCGCTAACTGGGGCCATGGCCACCTTGCTAATAGGCGATAGGCCTGTTAGCGAGTGTTTCCCAGGTTTGTTCGTCGGGAACGCCCACTTTGCATGTCATTAGCGATAAATATCGCTGACATGCAAAGCGGTAAAAACGGGCGCTAATGCCCGCAAACTGTCGCTAACTGCTGTTAGAGACAGTTTGCTGATAGGGCGATATAAATATCGCCGCTTTAGCGGCAAAAAGTGCCGCTAAAGCGGCGATAGTGCCCTTGCTAATATGCCCTCAAGTTTTTAAAAGTTTGCGAAAATTCATAATGAAGTTTCATTACGAAGTGCAATGGGAAGAGAATTCCACATGGATGGGCCAAGGTAAGCAAACGAACGACCTCCCATTCTTGTAAGTGTAAGGATGCCTGCGCCATGGGGATGTTGTTTTTGTGCAGGAAGAGGCACCTTCCTGCACGAAAACAATCACTACAGGCATTTTCCTCTTTCAATGCGTGCTGTAGAATACAGAACGCATTGAAAGAGGAAAAAAACGAGGAGAAATGAAAACATTTCTCCTCGTTGCGCCTCGCTACGCCACCCCTAGGGTGGCGCAGCATACTGTACACATTTCCAGGTTTACGATTCCTCATAAACATAAATCTGGAAATGTGTCTGGTTCCATGGGAACACCCACAGCAACACCCATGGAACGCCCCTTTCATGCAAAGTGCTACGTGTAAAGGGGCCATATTTACAAGGACAGGAAAAGCCACGCAGAGTGGCTTTTCCAGTCCTTGTAAATATGGGTCAAAGAAATGCACTGCCAGTGCGTCACAAAAAGTGACGTACTGGCAGCGCAAGGGGCTTGTAAATCTGCCCCATAACATTTATGGAAGCATATAAGTCTGTTAAGGTGCAGTAAGAGCTTAAGTTCTTTTAAAAAGTAACAGAAATAGTAAAATAAATGTTTTATAGTAGGCGAAGCACAAACAGAGTGTGTAACAGTGCGCTTACGGCCAGAGGCACGTTCAAATTTACCACAATGAGGCTGTGCGCTGAATGGAAGAAGAGGAGCAGTGGGAGGAAGAAGGGGGCACGAGGGACACAGAGAGTAGGAGCAGGCAGCAGAAGTCGGGCAAAGAAAGAAAATTAGCAAAAAATAAATAAATTTAAAAAAATACCCCATCTCTGACGTTTTGTGAGTGCTGTCTCCTGTGCGGTGCTGTGTTCTGTGGGCGCTGATATCGGGAGAAACCTTCAGGTTGCGGTTGTGAGTTGGGACTTGCAGATGCCCAACAGAGTTTGTTGAGTGGCACTGAATAAAATAAAGGTGCAGCTCCCCAAACTCTTTTTTTCCAATATTTTATGCTTTTAGTAAGCAGTGCAGCATGCCGCTTATTAAAAGCATAAAATATTATAAAAACAGAGTTTGGCGAGCCGTGCCTTTCGTTGGGAGTGGGGCGATGCTTACGGAGACAAAGGCGAAAGGCATGCTTTTGCTGACAAAAAGAAAAAGCAAACAATTAAAAATAAAGCTAGCTAAGGAATGAAAACCAAAAACAAGGAGGGGCTGTACAGTACGCTGTACAGTGTGATGGCCAAACAAAATGTTCTCTGAGTGAACTCGCCAAATTGTTATTTATTGACCTTATCATACAAGGTTTGAACAACTGAGAATCACATTAACATATTGCCAAGTGCTGTTGGGAATTAGTTATTACTGATTCATCTTCGCAAACCATAAATAATTTGTTCACTGACTATGGTGGTTCTTTATAGTGTGGTTATAACCGATACCTCATTTTGCTGATCTGTCTGATGGCATTACAATCGTTTGTTTAGTGAAGTGGAATTTTCATTTGTTGATGTACACACTGGGCCATAGCATGTTGTGATTCAACAGTCAATTGTTTAGTTATGTGGAATCTTCATCCATTATTGTACACAAGGTTCCATAACATACTGTATTTTGACTGTGTGGTAGCTACTGGTAGGCCAATTCTAACGCACACTCCTTTGGTGCTTCTCATTGACCATTTCGCATGTAAACACTGCACATAGTGCATAGTTTTTCAATTTAGTGCTATTTTTTCTTCTCACTGACTTCCAACATATGAGTACTGCATGACTGCACTACTTAGTTCCTAGATATAATTCATTTTTGGTCCATTTGGCCTGTTTCTTTATTCCCTCATAAGACTGAAGAATGGGGGCTGTTCATTTCTGCTGCTGTCCTGATGATGACCTTATCCTGTTCCTGACACATTGGGGCATATTTACAAGACCACTGGGCCACCGGAGCGTCACTTTTTTTTACGCTATGGTGGCGCACAATGCTGAGCCATATTTACAAGGCCACGCAAAGCCACCTGCGTGGCTTTTCATGGCCTTGTAAATATGACCCCTTTCACGCACTACTCTACAGTGGGTGTTTC
Organism: Calotriton arnoldi; assembly: GCA_963921515.1. Classification (NCBI taxonomy): domain Eukaryota; kingdom Metazoa; phylum Chordata; class Amphibia; order Caudata; family Salamandridae; genus Calotriton; species Calotriton arnoldi. The sequence continues at coordinate 145,044 of CAWUFW010013632.1, read as the reverse complement.
CACGCAACACCCATGGATTCCGACACATTCCCAGATTTGCATAGTTTCGTAAACCTGGGAATGTGTCAGATTCTAACACCTCCCTAAGGGAGGCGTTAAAGTGGCACAACGAAGAGAAATACCTTCATTTCTCCTCCTATTTTGGTCTTTCGACATGTGCTGCATTCTGCATCACACATAGAAGGAGGAAAACACCAACAATTATTATTTTTGTGCAGGAATGTGTCCCTTCCTGGTCAAAAAAAATCCTGCCTGTTACACAGGCACCCTTGTGCCATGGTGCTAGGGTAACTGTGTTGGCGCTAGGCAGCCAATTATGCGCCAGCGCAGAGGAAAGCACAGAGATGCGTAGTAGTGCTGTAAATACGACGCATTCCTGCACTTTCCTAATGATGCAGCTCGGCGCAGCAAATTGGGCTGCAGCGCCGCACTGTGTCTATTTCTAGTAAATATGCCACTCATGTTAAAACATTGACAGCCTTTCTAACCAAACTGAGGCCCCCATTTCAAGAGGTCTGTGCCCCTGGAGCATCACTTTTTATGTCAATTCCGTGGCGCAGGCCTCTTAATCATATCTGTGAGGCAACGCAAAGCCACCCTGCATGGCTTTGCATAGCCTCATAGTTATGGAGTAAGGCAAGGCAGCACAAATAGCTGCCTTACCTTACTCTACGCCAAGGAGGCTTTCCAAGGGTGTTGCTGTGAGTATTCCCACTCAACACTCATGGAATTTGACACTGCCCCAGATTTACAACAACACTGGAACCTGGGGCAGCACCAAAAACCTGTGCCTTCCCAGAGCAGTTCAAACGAGGAGAAATGTTTACATTTCTCCACGTTTTTTTCTCCTTTTCACATGTGCTGCATTCTGCAGCACACATGGAACGAGGACAATGCCTCTCGTGATTGTTTTTGTGCAGGAAGGGGCCCCTTTCTGGGAAAAACAATCCTGCTAGCAACACAGACACCCTCGCACCGTGGTGCAAGGGGGCCTGCGTTGGTGCTCGGCTGCAAATTGTGCGCTGGCTGAAAGGACAGGAATCTTGTAAATACGATGCATTCCTGCTCTTTCGAATAGGCATAGGAATTGCAGCAAAATGACTTGCAGTGTCGCCCTACGCCAATTCTTTGTAAAGGAGGCCCGAGTCTTTTGTGAATATGTGAAATAATCTTAAAATGTAGATCATATGTAGAGCATATGTAGAGCAATCGGTCTTTTCTGGACATACATAAAACTATATATATCACACTGGTTAGGTTCCCGGGCAGGGTTAGGTTTAGGGCTAGGCCAAATTTCCAGACTACGGTTAGGTTCGGTGTTAGGGTTGGGTTCACGGGTGAGATTAGGTTTAATGCTAATGTTAAGTTCAGGATTAGGTTTTGGGTAATGTTACGCTTAAGGCCTGGGTTAGGGCTAGGATTTGGGCTACGGCTAGAGTTGGGATTTAGCACTAGAATATTGCAAGGTCTTGTGTTAAGGTTAAGGTTAGGGTTACAGTTGGGGATAGATCAAGCTTTAGGGTTATAGTTAGTGTTAGGTTTGGGGTTAAGGCTAAGTGTGTTGTTATATTTTTAGTGAGGGCTTTGTATTTTACCATGTCACGCACAAAATTACTGTGATACTAAAAGAAAATGTGGAAAAGGGGCACTGCTAAAGTTAGCATGGTGACATTTAAGGTCACCACTTCACTTGGTGGAGTCCCTTAGAGACCTAGAGAGTTCTGTAAAAAGGACAGTGACCCTCACCCAAATTATGTGTCACCCTTCATCATTTGGCCCCTCTTCACCTTGGCTGTTGGTGGAATGGTCCCGCTGGGCTCCGGCTCTTAAAGGGGGTTTGTGGGGGGGGGGGTTGCTTTGAAATTAGTGTTATTTCAACTTTGTTTTGAATCATCGGTGCATATTCGTTTTTGTTTGGGAAACAAGAACCCGGATGAAAATTTAAGGAATGGTTTTGGTTTTGTGTAGCTGTGCATGCAACTGTGCACCTCACAATCAATCGTTTTCACTCAATTGACATGTTTTCCATTCAAGTTTCTCTCTAAACAGAAGGTATGGATTGTCTTGAGTAAACAGATGAGTGCATTTTAGTATCTCGTCCGCAAGCACCATGAGACTTAGAAGCGTGCCTCCCACTTATGGAACACCAAACATTTCATAAAGCAGCTTTTCGTTAAACCCATTTATAAAAGTGTTAAAAAGGCGCTATACGACTCGATGAATCCCTGCCCTCCTAGACAATCAGCTAGACAATCCCATTATCTCCACACCTGTCACGAACAGCAACAGTCCTACAGTGATGTTATTTACATTGTTAGTTTACTTTTTTGACAGCGCTCGTGCTTTTTTATCATTGTGCATATGTTTCCTGTTTCTGCATAGGGTATCCTGATCCCATTGCACCCCGAGCTTAACACACTCCGCATAAAAATACATAAAGAAATAATAAAATAAATAAACTCCATCACTATTGATTTTGGTGAATGTTGCTTGAAGGTCCAGAAAGATGTAAAATGAGAGACCGTCTGCAGAACTGCGCATTCTTCCGTAAGTGAATATATTACAAAGCATTGGTCGATAATAGATTTCCCTTCCAGAAGCCAGCATGTGCCCTGGAAATGATCTTTCTGTCTTCCACACAGGCCTCAAGTCTCATGAGGTAAATCTCATTTTCGTTTCGTTTCATCTAACAGGCTGATCGGTAAACACATTGCTACTTTTAAGAGCCTATTTTTAGGTCTGGCCCGGAGACAGCTTTAGTTGCTTCACCAGACTCCTGTTTTCTAAAACAAACAAAAAAAAAAATATATATATATATATATAAATACAGAGAGGAGCTTTAAGTTATTATCCTTCTTTCATTGACCTGTGCAGCTGTCATTCACATTTTGCTTCTGCCCACCACAGCATCCAGCCTGGGGCAGTTGGTCATCCCACTTCAGCCACCTGCTTGCCTCACTGTGAGGGATAGCATTTCACCTGTGCACATGTGGTCATTACCCCCAAGAATTAGTTCCCATCAGTGTCAGTGCTGGTTGGGAAATAAAGATAGCTTTAGTAGCCTCACTACACGTTTTGCACACTAAAAATAATATGCACCGTGCACATATAGAGGGGCTTTGTATCAGAGTCAAGTGTGAAGCGCATTTTGCGGCATGCTCTCAGCATGCCGTGTGTATACAACATCTGAGGTGTGTGGACACAATTTTATGTGCCAAAAATGTATATGGGAACCAAAGTGGGTGTCCAAAGTTTATGTGATGGTAACACATTAATATCAGGAAAATATCAACAGTAAAAACCATCTAGCAGACCCTAAACAGGCCCACAAGCAGCCCAAAAACTGCCCACACACTGACCTATGAGACCAGCCCTTCGGACACCTCATTATTGCCCTATAAACTAGTCCTACCCCGGTCTCGCATCAGCTCTCTGCGTCGTAGTAGATACCAGCGATGGAAACATTGAAGCTTTACTGTAGACACTGAATGAGATGACGGAGCTGCTCTCCTCTAGAAGTAACTACAGCACCTACCGGCGAGTATACAGCGAGTGCACCAGTTTCAAGATCCCTGTAGGAAGGTAGGATCCTTCTGCATGTGTACCCCCACTTTTTTCCTGGTGCTAAGCTGGTTTTTGACTAGTCTGACTGGGATCCTGCTAATCAGGACCCCAATCTATCTGCTTTCTCCCTAAACTGTTATGCTATGTACTTAGGTACACCCCAGATTGGATACTCGGGTACCCTTGTCAGCCCCTAGTATTTGGTGCCCATGTACCCAGGGCATAGGTACCCCAGAGGTCTCCCATGGGCTGCAGCGTGTATTGTGCCACCCATGAGAGACCATTCAAAATGGACCTACAGGCCTGCCATTGCAGCCTGTGTAAGTTGGTGCATGCACCACTTGCTTAAGATATAGGTTTACTATATCTAAGGGTCACTGCACTTAAAACCTATAAGTCACCCCTCTAGCAGGCCTTTACAATTCTGAGGGCAGGGTGCTTGGTTCTAAGTGAGAGGGTGCCCCTGCATGAGCAGGACACCCCTGCAGCCTACGGAGTCCATTCTCCCGGGTTGTCAGTGAAGCAGCCATATACTAATATAGAGGGGCATTACGTGACCGCGCGATGACCATATCGAAAACAGCTGCAACAAACCCTATTGTGTTTGGTGTCAAACATGTTGGAATCATACCCTCACACCGGTAACCGGTGTGGGAGGTATGATTCCACTCACTGGGAGAGCCCTCTGTTAAGCTCTTGTTGTTCCCGGTACCAGCCTTCTAGTCCTGGACAGCACAAAATTGTTGCTGCTGACCAGAGACACATTTCTGCCCTCCTACTGCTGAGCCAAGCTCGAGCAGGGGAACACAGAACAACAGGCATCCTGTCACAGGGAGGTGTGAACACCTCCCAGACAGGATTTAGTGTATTAGGGCTGGGTGGGTGTGTTTGCCAGTGCCTGAAATTCTGCATGAGGGGCACATTTGGTGTCCCTGATCATAGTTCAGTTCAAACCAGTCCTGGGAGCAGTTGTCCCGCTCTGGACAAAGGACATGGGAGTAACCTCCCCCCTATCCAGACCCTCCCCTGGGAGGGTCACCTGAATCTTCCCAACCCTTTTCTTAGGGTACATAAGGGCTTACCTGGCTGTAGGTCCCTAGATTCGTCGTGGACAAGATTCAGAACTGAAACCACTGCACTTCGACCGTCTGGGCACTCTGGACTTTGCTGGACTTCGTTTGGGCCTGACTTTACCTCCCTCTCAGTCTGCTGCCTTGTATGTGCCTGTGCACCAAACAGGATCCGTGTAGGGCCTTTGGAGCATCGAAGACACCTGAAGATAATTTCCCTTGGAGTGAAGGAGTCACTCCCCTGCATTCGCACGCACCACAACACTGCTGACCGGTCTGTTGATCCTGAGCTCCTACAGACTGAAGGGTTCAGCAACACAGGAGATGGGTTTCTACGTCTCTCGAGGCCCGAGCTGCCCTCTCACCCTGTTTGAGGTCAGAATCCCTCGTGGGGGCTGCAATACCCGAACCCCTGTGCACTGCGTACTTTTGCAAGGGCAAATGCTTGTTGGCAATTCTGCAGCAAGTGCATTGGGCTCAAAGTAGCCCCAACCTCTGGAAACTTCTCCTGCAAAGATCTTCAACCATACCACACTGTGTGCTCCTTGACCTGTTGTTTTGTAAAGCTGCCCAAGGTCCTCCTGCGACTCCAGTGTCCTCGACCTGTGGGTCCTGCGGAGGGTCACTTACAACTTCTTTGGGCTCCCCGATTGCTCTGGGCTTGCCCTGACTCCCCTGCTTTAGGTGAGTCTCATGGACCTTGCTGGTCCTCTTCCAGCAAATTCTTGACTTTCTGTGTGGGTTGCTTTTGTCAAGGCTTGTTGGTGCTCCCGCCAGACACCTGCCCCTCAGCACTCGACATCCTTTGTGGGACAGCTTGTATCCAGCTCCTGGTCATCCTCAGCATCGCCTGGTCCCCGCAGCTGCAGAGTCAAGGTCATTGACATCTATCCTGAAGCACCCAACATCTGTGGGCATTCGTCTACTGAGCCCCTGGTCACTCTCAAGTGACCCAGACTCTGTCCACTCTGCTTTCAGGTACTTGTTATCAAGAATCCATGTTTGGATTCCCACAGACACTTTCTCCTCTACCAGCAGCGGCACTTTCATGAAGTCCTCCATTGGGTTCGACAGCGGTTTCTGACGCCACATCACACCTATGCACCCGGCTTCCCTGGGATAGGTAACTTGGGTACCACAGTATCCACGGGTGGAGCGGCTCTCCAACCTTCTGTCTTCCTCAGGGTTTCCTCAGGGTCCACTGAGTAGGGTCCTTAACCTTTAAAACTCCAACCGCGACTTACACGTGGAGTTGACGGAGCCCTCGGTCGTTTACTCACACTGCACGCGCCCTCCGTGGGGTCCCTGTCTACTTCCCTTGGGTGGTTCCTTGGGTCCCCAGCGATTCTACCACCTCTAGACATTGTCTTGACTAGAGTTGTGTTTCTTATACCACTTTCTTAGTATATGGTTTGGTTCCCCCCCCCCCGGGCCCACTGTGTATTAGTGCTATTTACTGTGATTTCTTTGCTATAGTATTGTGTGCTTTGTGTATTTCTCCGTGTGGGAGATACTGGAACATACTAGAGAGTATTATATAATAAATACATAGTTTTATAAATACCTTGTGTGGTTCTCTTTCATTTAATCTATACTATAAGGTTACATTCTGGTGAAACAAGCTGCTTTACACTCCTTCAAGACTAAGTCTGAAGGCTGCTCTCCACAGCTACCACTTGGATAGCTTTCCAAGGTTGTCTGAGACCTCTTAAATCAGCATAAGGGTCGTCTGGACTGGTGCAAGGTGCCCACTTACACTAGTGGACATCATATACCAGGCCAGCATCTCACAATACCCATACTGGATGTGCATTTGAAAGACTTGGTCTCTCTGAATGAGGCATTACCCAGCTTCTTGGAGGACAACAAGATCAACCTGAGCAAGCTCCATAGTTTGTACCATCAGATCCTAGACCTGAAGCAGCTGCAGAAGGCGGAGGTGCCCTTCAACTTCAGCATGGATGTGGTTCACCTCCGACGGTAGGCAGAGTTACATGTTTTACCATCTTTAGCATCAAATCGAGCATCCACAAGGGTATCCGCTTGGATGCTGCTAAGGGGATAAACTGCCTCTCTCGCATATTACCTTTTTCTGCTTAGAACAGTTTTATTTGACACTTTTTCACCATCCTAGCCCCTAGTAAAAATTTGATATTTTTGTGATACAAAAATCGTCGGGTACAAAGGCAGCTATACCTTTCAGGATTTATTGTTGCTCACCATGGAGTAGTGTTTGCTTTGAACCAGAACCCCAAAAGGCACTTTCCCTTAACGAATGCAGCACTGAACTTCTTCAGTGATCTTATTTTGAAGAATATGTAGTGTAGGCATGCCCCCAAATGCCCCAAAATGCCCCAAAATACTGTCACATATTTCCCCTCCAATAAAAAACAAGGTATCCTGTTGACCATTCTGGAAGCATTCTATGGCCTATCTGGTCCCATACCCCTTATGTAAATTACACAGTGCCTGGAAACCCCATTTTCCAGTTAAAGTGAATCACTGGAGTCACCTGTCCAGCTTTCAGCCATTTTCCTTAACTGGGGGCGTAGCTATCAACGATGAAGCAGGTGCACCGACGATGGGGCCCAAAGGCCTTAGGGGATGGTGAGCCTTAAATATTGCTGTATTTTACTACATGACCGACTGTTAGCAGCCCATTTTCCCTGATTGTACTCGGGCCCTGGCACCCTTGTTATCCCTCTGTCTTTAACCTATTGGCCTTTTCTAAAGCCTCATCTCACCCTCAGTTGTTGCATCACTGGGCCTATGGATGCATCTTTAGCAGTGCAAAGTTAGAACAACCCCTTGCTGTCACAAACTCTATGGTATGGGAAATACATGCAGCTCATTTACAAATGAATAATCCCTGTGCAAAACAAGCAATTGCAATGCAATAGGTCTTGCATTGCTGAATGTTTCAAGTTATTGGTGTTGCAAATGATAATGCAACGCCAATAGCTCAAACTTTCAGTAAGGTGAGACCTATTGCGTTGCAAATTCGTGTTTAGATCTCCGATGCTGACAGATTATGTTGTCTCCAAGCAGACATTTGTTTCTAATATATAACAATTGCCGAAAGCGGGCTTTGAGGCAGCCTTCTGATTATGATTAGATGGCTTTGTTGTCTATTTCAGTTGTCTGCCATTGATTCAATGGCTTTTCTCCCTATTCTTGCATTTGTTCCTCCCAGGAGAATGTTGGTCTCACTGTGTTCTGCTAGGATGAATCGTATGCTTCCACTACATACTTGAGTGGGCACCTTTTTTTATTTATTATATCTTTTCGTTCACCGCTCCCCCCCCCCAAGACACTCCCTGATGCTCCGATCATGTTCCCTGTGTTAGTTATATATTTGTATATTTAACACGATCTGATACCAGCAGCTGCAAGTGCAGCTCTCCCATTTTTGGGAATTGCTCACTTTTTTTACACTTTAGATTACTGATCTAATATGGCTGTCCGTCATGCGTCACAAAGAGTGAGTACGCTCATGATTTATGAACACATAACTTTTCCTACTGTAGAACGCTGTTACTGGATGACTAATACCACTACTTGCTCTTTCTTGACATGGAAGCTGCTACTTTGATTATGGGCTAGCAACTGTATCTTGACTTTTAAGAGCTTTGAAAAAGCTTTTGGCAGGTTTTGCCCGAGCAAAACACATCGGCTCTAGCAGTTGATAATTTATAATCCCTTTAAAATAAACAGAATATTTATAATCTCTGAAATTTATCTCGATCCAATATTTTTATTCTATATCACATTTGGATTCCACCTTAACAGGGCTTTCATACTGTGCTTCTCCTCAGATTCCCTACCAATAGGTGAATGCCATGTCACCCTACTTAGCAACATGTACCGAAGCAATCAAGTCTTTGTCACTGGTTACTCACCCACCACTAGGATACTGTAGGATCTGGCATCCTTGGCATGGTTTTCCCCCAACTTTTTGCCTTCAATTCTCCTGTTTCTGCTGACCTTGTTTGCTGGCCTTAGAACTCTGCACACTTTACCAGTGCTAAAGTGTTTGTGCTCTCTCACTAAAGCAGGGTAACACTGGCGTCAACCCAACTGACACATTTAATTTACTTGCAGGTCCCTAGTAAAGTGAGCCTGCAGCACTCTTTCTGCCACCCACTTAAGTAGCCCTTTAATCATGTTGCGGGGCTATCATCGCAGCTTGTGTGTGCAGTTAAACTGCCATGTCAACCTGGCAAAATAAACCCTTTGCCACGCCTAAGCCCTCCTTTTTAATACATATGTCACCCCTACGATAGGCCCCAAACAGCCCACTGGGCAGGGTGCAGTGTATTTTAAAAAGTTGGACATGTACTTTTACATGTCCTGGTAGTGAAAAACTCTTAAATTCAGTTTTCACTACTGCAAGGCCTGCCTCTCCTATAGTATAACATTGGGTTACCTTATTACATTTAATACATGATAACTTTCCATTAGAAGCAGGTAGGAATGCTGAGTTTGGTTTCTAAAGAATTGGAATTTAAAACCCTCTTTAATGGTAAAGTTGTATTTTATGTAACAATTCTGAAAATGTCACTTTTAGAATGTTGGCATTTTCTTGTCCCAACCATTTGGTGCTTGCAGCCTGTATAATGGGTCACATGACTAGGTCTTTGTGTATTACTCCCAGACAGTGAGACAAAGGAGGAATAGGACAAAGGAGGAATAGGTGTTGACAGGATGGGCCAACTTGGACTTGACAGGGGGAGAGCTGTCACCTACCACACTTACACATCACAAAGACTCTGCCTCAGCACACTCACAAAGGGTTTCACACTATTCTTTTGTGCCCCCAGACAAGCTGAGGCCAGAACAGGAAGGAAGGAATTTCCAGACACTTCTGAAGGGCGAGTGCTCCAGAAGCTTCTCCCGCTTCAAAGTGGGCACCTGGTATAAATACTGGACCTCAGACCCAACTGTTCACTACACATCTGGACCTGTGGAAGACTGAGAAGAAGGATTGCTGGGCTCTGTTGAAAGAGGGACTGCAACTCTGCGGAACTGCTACTTTGCTATCCCGCCTCTGTTTGTGTAATCAATTACTGCACTAACAAAAGATTCACTCCGGTAAATCACAATAATGCCCCGCATCCCCTCGGAACGACTGCTGCACAACACATCTTCTACGCAGGACCTTGCATCGCAGCCCTGCAGCTTCTTGGAACTGCTGCTACGTGACACATCCTCGATGCGGGACCTCGCAACGCTCCTCAACCAAGATTTAAGGTACTTTGTTCAGCAGGCCTAACTCGGTCCCTGTGTCTGGCCTGCGCTCCATCACAGCCAGCCTGAACTTGTGACTTTGTCCTGACCAGATAAACACAGTTGGCACTTTGTGCTTTTATTCACTATTTCCGTCTAAATCTTTAAAATTACATATCTTCGGTTCTACTGATTGGATTTTTGTCGTTTTTGTGTAAAACAATTTACTAAAATGTACTCTATTTTTCTAAATTGGTTTGGGATTTCTCTGGTGTTGTGTTTTTTCTCAATTATTGTGTGTGTGCTGCATAAATACTTCACACACTGCATCTAGGTTAAGCCTGAGTGCTGTTGTGTCCAACTACCAGAGGGTTGAGCATAGGTTAATTTGGGGTCTGCTTGTAATTCACCGGGACAAGAATTGCATTGCTGCTTGAGTAGGGTATTACCCAACAGCCCCCCCCAAACCAGTAACACAATTTCTTATAGTTACTGTATAGCCACAAAGTGCAATGGGTTGCCATGTCATCACCGATAGGCAGCCTCCATAACCAGGTTCAGAACTATGTAACAATGTCTCTCTAATAAGGAAAGAAAGGGCTATCTCTAAGCACCCGACAGGTATGCCCGTCCCAAGGACATCATTCCACTGATAGCCATTGGCATAGTCTTATGGGCAGCACCAACGAATGTGGTGAAAGTTAGCAGAACTGACTATGAATGTAGGATTGGATTTTGCTAACTAACCATAATGTTTGGTGTTTTTACATTATTCTCTCTGCTTTTGTCCACGTTTGCTATTATTTGTATTATAAATATGACAGTTGTGATCCTTATTTTCTACAATATGGTAAGTGCAATAAAGCCCCACTAATATAATCTATTGCTTGGAAGTACTGGTTTGGGGAGGGTCCAGCAAGAGGGTAAAGCTCCTTTATAAATACTTCAAGACTTCAAGCTCTCTGTCATGTTTGGTTTCCTCCAAACCTCTCTCCTGTAATGGCGGAGAGCTCCACTGGGGGGCACGGGGGGGGGGGGAAGAGTCTGAGTACCCATCAGCTTTCTCCATCTCCGGGAAGGGATGGTTTGAACCAAAACTATGGTGCCTTGTAAATCTGGGCAGACACCAGAAAAACAGGGTTGCATAATTGGCATTTTAAATCACAGAAACCTGCTTTGACTTGAATACCTCCGTAGCACCTGGACTAAATTTAGGTTATTAGTGTCCTCCTTATAATTGTTACTAATGGTTTTTTAACTATCCAAACAACAACTTTTTGTGAACTAGATACTTGATATGTTTTTGTCATGAACACCTCATGGGCCCTTCTGAAATAAATACATATTAGAAAGAGGTATGTACTTGAAGAAAAAAAACACACCCAGTCAACGCAACAGAAACCTAGTAAATTTCCTAATAGCACCCAGAACACAAAAATTAGGAAGGCATTAAAAACACCTGTATAAATATAAAGATTGTTTTATATAAAACGTTGTGAACGAGTTTTAAAAGTATTGGCTTATTTTGCAATGTTGTGCAGTGTATTTTTTCTGTAACAGGGGCATTAACTTGCCCCCCAAAAAATCTCGCCACCCTCCCTCCATCGGTTAATACTACTGGAGAACAAACCACCAATAAACACCAACACCAGCAGACCGAAAGCTGTTGGCACAAAGTCACAGAAGGTTCAGACATACCCCGCGAGACAACCCAAATATGCCATGAAAATACGCATTTGTCTGTGCAACCAATTGCTGCACCAATAGAGGATTCACTCCGGAAAATAACAGTAATGCTTTTGGAAGCTTAGCCAATCTGCTCACAGTGGAAGGCACACGTGAAACCGGTGCAATTTCCCAAATCTACAAGACATCAAAAACGAGCAGTGTGGCCACGGTACACACAGCACTCTGTGTGGAAGGTCCATTTGCATTTTATATGTCAAGGCTTATGCATCTTCCCATTAAACATGGAAGCAATTAATTCTGTGCACTGAAGGATTCCTTAATTGTGTTGTGACTGCTATCTAATCAATTATCCAATGTTAGATTTAAAATATCAACATCACTTAAGCTGAAGATGTCTTCATTCCACATGATGTCTGTTTATATAACTGTATTCACATTCATTGCAGTGGTTTAAAAAAAAAAAAGATATATATATATAACGACGAACTATCCTGAAGAGAAGGAGGGAATATCCATTTAATTTCATGCTACATTATTTTACATTTATATAGCAACCCAGTTTGAGCAGTTTTGCCAAATGATGTCACGGTGAAATCATCAAACCTGTCCCTAGTATAAAAGAGGATCCATAATCTGGAGTTGTCCCATTGTTTTTGAATTGGGCAATTGAAATCATGAAATATTACCAATTGCTAACTCATTTATAGTGCTGCCTACAGACGGCTGCAGCTGTTTGTGTTTTTAGAGAGTTCATGCTACCAACAAAATACAACGGGCCCGATTCACAGAACTAACTTAAGACAAAATCCTAAACTTACTACCATTTTGGTATTCACAGAAGGCACTTACTCATTTTGGTATTCACAGAAGGCACTTACTCATTTTGGTATTCACAGAAGGCACTTACTCATCAATGAGTAAGTGCCTTCTGTGAATACCAAAATGAGTAAGTGCCTTCTGTGAGTACCAAAATGAGTAAGTGCCTTCTGTGAATACCAAAATGAGTAAGTGCCTTCTGTGAATACCAAAATGGTAGTAAGTTTAGGATTTTGTCTTAAGTTAGTTCTGTGAATCGGGCCCAACATACGCACATACATACTCGGCACACAGATTATAGGCTTATATAAATTCCTGTTCAGTAATTGGCTGTCGCCAGTTTTTAGGCATTCCCATTAGCTGAGTGCGCTGTTGTTAGAGCCTTGGCATTTTGTGAAGAGTAAATGGGGCTTTAAATAGTTTCCTATGTAACCGTATCACTGTTGTGATCCTACTCCCCACCACTGCGTCTTTTTAATTGCCAGGTTTCCCCCACTACTCTCCTCAGCGCAGGACGTGGACTCCGCCATTATCCACTGCTGCCTCCCTCCACTCGTTACCTTGCACAAACTGCTCATATTCAATGCATTATAAGGATTGGCAAAGCCAAACAATCCCAAAATGGCTGCTATGAATGCACATGAATGTACAGTGACCATCTTGTAATGGACTTTGTTGCTTAAGAGCAGTGCTTTAAATGGGTAAAAATAAGTGCAGGTACTCATTAAAATGAACTAGAGGTGTAGTGAGTGGGCGGGGCTAGGGGCGGGGCTAAGGCCAAGACATGATGATGCTTAACAACTTCTATAATAGTTGCAGCACATACCAAAACTCATGAGAAATGTGTTTATATAAACAAAGCAGGCTAACGCATTACACAAAATGAAAGACAAATGCGATAATATGTTAACATTTCCTTTTTTTGCAATAGTTGCTCCTTCTTAATGCCATACTGTTAATTGCTGCTGTTTGGCTCAATTCTATATACTTTTGAGCATGTGAGTAGGAAGAAACTGAAAATACCCCCACTTCGAACCAAAGCTCTTATGGCACAAAGCAAATGAAGCAACTCATCATGACCCTCCCCAGAAGATATCTCTTGTCTCTTCTATCGATCTATCCATTCATCCTTTCATCCTACCATTTACCTGCTGATGTCCACCATTTAACCTTTACATTCTGTAGTCTATTCAGTCTTTCATCCATCTATCAGTTTTTCACCATTCCGTCTGTCCACCCTTCCATATTCAAACCTATCCATCTCCAAACCTATCCATCCATCCTTTCACTCATCCATATCTTTATTCACCCTTTCACTCATCCATCAATCCTTTCGCTCATTTATCCATCAACCCTTTCACTTCTTCATTCCATCCACCCTTTCATTCCATCCACCCTTTCACTCAATCCCTCCTTTCACTCATCCATCATCCACCCTTTCATCCATCCTCCCTCCCTTTCATTCAGCCATCCAATCTTTCACCTATCCACCTATCACCTGCCCTTTTATCCAATCATGCATCCTCTTTTACCCATCCATCCACCCTTTCACTCACTCATCCATCTACCCTTTCACTCACTCACCTACCCACCAACCCTCAATTTGACGCTATTTATGAACCTTTGTCGAGGAGCAGACATGTACACACAAAGTGCCACCCATTTTATTTAAAATTCCTCCTGAGAGTGTCTTGATTCTCTCCCTCTTTCTCTCGCTTTTTTCTTACAAACAACAAGCATACAAATGCAGACAAACAGACTCGAGTATTGCCACTGCCAGGGGACTGCAATGATTCCTGTGTTTGCACAAATGCACAGGATAGTGTGAATGTGATTGATAGTACAGGGACTGAATAGACCCTGCTCTGTCAAACACAGCGTGATGGTGAGCACCCGGACATTATTCAAATGAGCCCTGCTGAATAGCTCAGCTCTTGAATAGCTCACCTGGTGCTCAGATCGGGGCTACAGAAGTGCACCCTGGCTGCCAGAGACACGTTCCACTCGTGGCCACCGACACTCGCAGCCAATGAGCCTACCCTTTCATGAGTACCGGTACTCTTTTCTGCAGTAGAGAAGTGCCGGTACACAGAGTGATAAGTTTAAGAAGTGCCGGTACTCAGTACCGGTGAGTACCAGCCCATTTAAAGCACTGCTTAAGAGGGGTTTCCATGGCACCACCAAAGCTAAAACACCATTCTGTTTAATTTTAACCAGTGTGACATCTATTCTGCCTGAGGAGCCCCCAGGCCTGGGCGCATTGGTCTTGAGAGGAGACCCCCGGGCAGCTGGAATGCTAGCACGCTTTCTTTCCTGCTGACTGCTCTTCCTGCTGTGATCAGCTGAGCGGGGGCGTGGGAAATGAGTCACTTACCCACCAGGCACACCCTGCCGAGTGCTGGGCCAGTAGGGAGACAAAAAGACCACACAGTCCATCCTTGGTCAGTGCAGGTGCTAGGGTGGGCAGGCGCACCTGGAGGAGAACCCACTTCGCATTAAACTGAAGCTGAACCTTAAACTTTAAAACAAGCATTGGCATAGCCAATAGGTCTCGCCTTTGGGACCTTATAAGTGTTTAGTTATCCAGCACAATATCCTTGGTGCAACAACATCAAGTGTTGCATGGCTAAACACTTACAAGGTCCCAAAGGCGAGACCTATTGGCTATGCCAATGCTTGTTTTGAGTGAGTGGCTCGTGCAGGTATGCCACTGTGAGGAAGAGATGCTGCGAGTGCTTTTACAGGAGCCCCTATGACATTGTGCCTCTTCAAAATGTATCTTGGGTCTGGTGTAATACTTCTAGCCCCTATTCCTGTCTTCTCGCACCCAATGCATCCTTAAATGTCCCATGTACAGCCGGGGTTGACACTCCTATTTCCCCTGCCCTCCAGTGACACTTTACCTGTCACAGGTGGTGGTGGTGGACGTGGTGGTGGTGGATGTAGTGGTGGTGGACGTGGTGGTGGTGGTGGACGTGGTGGTGGTGGAGGACGTGGTGGTGGTGGACGTGGTGGTGGTGGAGGACGTGGTGGTGGTGGACATGGTGGTGGTGGTGGACATGGTGGTGGACGTGGTGGTGGTGGTGGACGTGGTGGTGGACGTGGTGGTGGTGGACGTGGTGGTGGTGGTGGACGTGGTGGTGGTGGTGGATGTGGTGGTAGTGGTGGATGTGGTGGTGGACATGGTGGTGGTGCACGTGGTGGTGGTGGACGTGACGTAGTGGTGGTGGATGTGGTGGTGGACGTGGTGGTGGTGGACGTGGTGGTGGTGGTGGATGTGGTGGTGGTGGTGGACATGGTGGTGGTGGTGGACGTGGTGGTGGTGGACATGGTGGTGATGGTGGATGTGGTGGTGGTGGATGTGGTGGTGGTGGTGTACGTGGTGGTGGTGGACGTGGTGGTGGTGGTGGATGTGGTGGTGGATGTGGTGGTGGACGTGGTGGTGGTGGACATGGTGGTGGTGGATGTGGTGGAGGTGGACATGGTGGTGGTGGACATGGTGGAGGTGGTGGTGGTGGTGGACGTGGTGGAGGTGGTGGTGGACGTGGTGGTGGTGGACATGGTGGATGTGGTGGATGTGGTGGTGGACATGGTGGTGGACGTGGTGGTGGACATAGTGGTGGTGGACGTGGTGGTGGTGGTGGACGTGGTGGACGTGGTGGTGGTGGTGGTGGACATGGTGGTGGAGGACATGGTGGTGGTGGACGTGGTGGTGGTGGACGTGGTGGTGGTGGACGTGGTGGTGGTGGTGGTGGATGTGGTGAATGTGGTGGTGGTGGATGTGGTGGTGGTGGACGTGGTGGTGGTGGTGGTGGACATGGTGGTGGTGGACGTGGTGGTGGTGGACATGGTGGTGGTGGTGGACATGGTGGTGGTGGTGGACATGGTGGTGGACATGGTGGTTTTTGGTGGACGTGGTGGTGGTGGACGTGGTGGTGATGGACGTGGTGGTGGTAGTGGACGTGGTGGTGGTGGACATGGTGGTGGACGTGGTGGTGGACGTGGTGGTGGTGGACGTGGTGGTGGATGTGGTGGTGGACGTGGTGGTGGTGGACGTGGTGGTGGTGGACGTGGTGGTGGTGGACATGGTGGTGGTGGACGTGGTGGTGGTGGTGGATGTGGTGGTGGTGGACGTGGTTGTGGTGGTGGATGTGGTGGTGGTGGACGTGGTGGTGGTGGACGTGGTGGTGGTGGATGTGGTGATGGTGGTGGTGGATGTGGTGTGGAGGTGGTGGTGGTGGACGTGGTGGTGGTGGACGTGGTGGTGGTGGACATGGTGGTGGTGGTGGACATGGTGGTGGTGGACGTGGTGGTGGTGGTGGACATGGTGGTGGTGGACGTGGTGGTGGACGTGATGATGGTGGACGTGGTGGTGCCCCACTTGAACAACTCTACCCCCTTGGTACCCCCTTGGTGGACCCCTCTGTGTACGGCTATGGTGTTCAGAAGAGATCCATGGATGATGAAGGTAACTTCATCATGCTTGTGTGCCTCGTCTCCACTAAAATTGAGTTTTTAAAACATGGAGGTTATAACTGAACTTCAGAAAAGTTTAACCAAACTTAACGTAGTAACTAGATTGCAACTGCCTAGTTTGTATCTGTACTTAAGTCAATCCAGTTGTGAAGATAATGAAAAATTCACTGTCTACTTTTCAGTTAATTCACCATTGAGATTTGTTTCTTTCTAGGACACTGCTGAGCCTTCCTTGTTCCTCCAAGGGTGGAGTGTCTCGCTCATGTACCTCGGATATGGGTCTGGCTGAAAATAACTTTGTTTTACGGAGGGGGGCAGTCTCTCCTCTCCTCTTAGCTGTCCATAAGCAAAGCCTTGCTGCACATAGGTGAATTATAAGGGGCAATGTGTGAGTACTAAAGCAGTGAAACAAAATATTTAAATACTATTTGAGTAATGCAGAGGTCAGAAATCCGTGCTCTAGTACTTGGATTGGAGGTGTGTCCACAGCACGGTGTGTTGTCAAGACATTGTAGATGTCTCCAAGGAAAACAATCCATCAAACCTGTTTCTACAAGCAACTTTAGTCTCCTTGTCTCCAAGAGATTTGTCTTTTTAATTTATAAGTGCGGCCACTTGCACGTTTTGGAGCACCCGTCCTCAAGTAGTTCGGCAGGATCAGTGGCATTGGTCCGCAGTGCTGTGTAATCAAGTTATTGAAAAACTGCTGAACCGTCACAGTGAAGGCAAGCCTGCTGACATGAGTCAGATCATGACTTCATGAGTAGTGTTAGTCAGTATACCAGCGCTTTCAGGCATAGGCTGTCTGGAGGGAAGTATGTGCTGGATAAAGGTTTGCAGAGGCTGACTAATTTTAAACATTGTGACACTGTTTTTGCATTGAGAAAGATAAAAGCGCAGCGATGCGAAAAGGAAATGGCACTTATGTGCAAATGAAATATCATGCTGCCCGTGCCAATTGTGGGAATAAACATTGAATAAAAACGGACATCATTGGGCAATTAAATACAGTTACAAGAGGAGCAAAAAAAAAGCGCTGAAACACAAGCGCGGCCCCGCGGCCGCGAAAGTTAATTGTTGTGAGAGAGAGGGGGAGCAGGAGGTGAGCCCGCGAGTGGTGCGCGCGCGTGTGCTTGGGAGAGTCTTCACTTTTTAAGCACTGCACTCGTGCTTGTGGCGCGCCCCTGCTCGCTCCCGCAAGGTGGATGCCGCCACAAGCATGAGTGCAGTGCTTGAAAATGAGCTGAGCGACGGCTAAAGGCACTCCTATGCAGCGCATGCGCGCTGCGTAAGCGAGACCTAAAAAGGGAAAAAAGAACAGTAAAGGTTTCGTGGGCCAGCCACAGCCGTATCAATTGCCCAGGAAACCCTCCCCTATGGGGTATTGGAGCAACCCATAAAACACTGGGCCATTTTCGGAAAAGTTGAATATTTGCTTGTGATGCCCCGGAAAGGCAGCAGCACCCCCAAAAGTAGTAAAGAATGCTCACGGAGCTGTCAGGAGCGGCATCATTCCCCCAACCAGTTCCCCCGCTGTTTTTAAAAGCTAAAACACTCTAAGTGTCTCAGGGCCAGGAGTAGATGAACCTGGAAGACGTGGCCATTGTTTTCAAACACTCCCCTGGTAGCGCTTTTCTTATGATGTCTTGGGTGACCCATTGTGGTGCTGGGTTGTCTGTGGTTTTTAGGCAGCCTGGGTGAATGCTAGAAATAAGATTTTTGATTAAACATTTCCTATTTGTTACTGTTTTGTGTGTCAAAGCCTATTTTGTGTGGGGGGTGTGTGTAGGGGGGGTGCTTTATGAATGGTGAAAGTCCAAATAAATGTATATATGTTATAACATCTTGCAGTGTTTATAATAAAATATCCTTTTTTTCGTCTTTCAATTTATGGTGAGACTGTGTGAAAAAGCCAATAGGTCTACCTTTTTATGTGTGAATACCACATGTTCTAGGCATTCATACGAGTATTGGCGCTCCCCAATGGCTTTAATATCATGACTCTTAACAGAGACTCTAGGGGGGGCGGGATTGCAGTAATTTTTAAATCCCACTATACTTGCACCTTTGCCAAAATGGCTGTGGCAAGCTGTGAGTGTGCACGTTTTGGGATCTCTTTTAACGCAGGCTTTACCATGTCGGGACTATTGATCTACCGGCCCCCAGGCCCCTCTAAAGAGTTCAGAACAGCTCTCATAGAATTAGTTAGTTCGTTGGTAACGAAAGCAGCCAACTTTACTATCATTGGTGACCTGAATTTACATTTGGATAGTCCTCTGGATTCGGAGATAGGGAACTTTCTGGCGGATTTTGAGGCCTGTCAGCTGGTTCAACTGGTCCAAGGCCCCACTCACTGTGCTGGCCATCTGCTGGATCCAGTCTTTTCGAATCTCTGCTCCCTCACAGTCAATCCCCCAGTCCCGGTGTGCTGGTCGGACCACTACCTGATATCTATGATTCTCACGGGGGTAGAGCCTTTTCAGAAGATGGCTCAACACTCCTCCTTCAGGCGCCCTTGGCACAAACTAAAGACCGAACAATTTCACGCCCTTCTGTCTATAAATGCCCTTAACTTACCAGATGAGCCGGATGAGGCTGACAAAGCACTGTCGGACTGGATCCGACAGTCACTAGACGTGCTCATTCCAGCTAGGTGGTCTAAGTGCCGCAACACCAAGTCCAGTCCATGGTATAGTGATAAACTTGCCAGCATGCGTAAAATCTGCAAAAGGTTGGAACGGGCGTGGAGACGTGACTATGACTCTTTCTCCAAGGGGCTGTATCAGGCAGCTATTAAGGATTACCACAGGGCCATCCAGTCAGAGCGGGCAGCCTATTACGCAGCTGAGATCAAGGGCAGTAAAAACCCCACCAAATGTATCTTTGGTATACTCAAGGATCTTAAACAGGCAGGGCTACCCCCAGCACCTCGCATCACATCAGACGAGCAATGTGAGGCTCTGGCCACCTTTTTCGTGGAAAAGGTGGAAAATATCTACTATTCTTTCTCACCAGCTCCTTTAGCTCTGGGTCCAGCACTCAGTTCCTGTACCACCCACACTCTTGCGTCCTTTCCATCAATCTCTCAGGATGAGCTGCGTGTGCTATGCAGCAAGGTGAAATCAGGCTCCCCTGCTGACCCCCTTAAACCGGAGCATTTTATGAACTCCTTACCCATACTCCTGTCTCCTCTGTGTCAGGTGATCAATTTGTCCCTGTCCAGAGCAACTGTCCCTAGAACATGGAAGCAAGCGAGGGTGACTCCCCTGTTAAAAAAGCCTTCCCTGGACACAACCAAATTGGAGAATTATCGTCCCATTTCTCTCCTGCCTTGGATATCTAAGATTGCGGAGTCCCATGTCAACTCCATTTTGACAGGCTACCTGGAAGACAATAACATCTTGGACATCTCTCAGAATGGCTTTCGCCCTGGCCACAGCACGGAGTCAGCCCTCCTAGTAGTGACTGAACATCTGAGGGCCGCATTGGATGAGGGACGTACGTCGGCACTGATTTTATTAGACCTCAGTGCTGCGTTTGATACGGTCTCTCACCAGATTCTGTTGCAACGGCTGGAGGAGGCGGGGATCACGGACTTAGCCCTTGACTGGTTCGCCTCCTTCCTCTCTGAGAGGACCTTTCAGGTGTCGGCTCCCCCGTTTTCCTCCCGGATCCATAATATTCATCAAGGGGTGCCACAGGGCTCAGCACTGAGCCCTACGCTGTTCAATTTGTATGTTCAACCTCTGGCAGCGGTGGCTAGGAGTAGAGGTTTGACACTGGTATCATACGCCGACGATACTCAGTTGGTAGTGGCACTTTCTGGTAATTCATCACAGGATGCCTGTATGTTTTGGAGCAATCTTATGGCCATCTCTGAGTGGATGTCTGCCAACTGTCTGCAGCTTAACGCAAGCAAGACTGAAATCCTGTTGGTTGGGCGGGACGGTGAGCTGTGGAGCGAACATTGGTGGCCCACTACCCTGGGCTGTGTCCCCACCCCCAAACAGATAGTAAAGAATCTGGGTGTTTGGGTGGACTCCGCTCTCAGTTTTCAGGCCCAAACCAAGAAAGTGGCGGGGACCTGCATGGGTATTTTGCGGGGGCTTAAACCATTGCTAGGTTATTTTGACCCGTCCACTCGGCAAGTTATCATTCAGGCTGCCATTCTGTCGAGATTGGATTACGCCAATTCGCTTTATTTGGGTTCCAACAAGTCAGAGATCTTAAGATTACAGAGAGTCCAGAATGCGGCGGCCAGAATCCTCCTAGGCCTTCCGAGGACTTGCTTCACCTCTGTTGCCATTCGCCGACTACATTGGTTGCCATTGGCCAGACGTGTGGAATTTAAATCTTTGTGCATTGCTTTTAAGATCTTGAAATCCTCCCCCCCGGCCATCTTGGCCACCCTGCTCTCGCCCTACATTCCCCCCGCCAAATTCGCTCGATGGGCCAAAACTTGGCGGTGGTTCCGAGGGTGAGGAGAGCACGGGCTGGGGGACGTGATTTCTGCACACTGGCGGCCAAACTTTGGAACTCTCTCCCACTGTCCATTCGTAGCCTTAACAATTATTTGGCATTCCGCAAGGCCACCAAGACTTATCTTTTTCCCCCACTGTAGGTTTTCTTGCCTTCTGGTGGCCTCGCCTCCTGACTGTTTTAGCGCCGGGACACTCCTTTGCTGGAGCAGCTGTGCGCTCTATAAGCTATATAACATAACATAACAACATATTGTGCTTCTATGGATTAGGGTCTGCTGGCATGGACACCATTAAAGATGCCTTTGGCAAAGGTGTCTAATTTGCTTTTAAGAGTGTTTATTAGTGACCTTTCACTAGCGTATGAACCCAGTACTTGGCCAGGACATTTAAAGGGTGTCATTGGCATTTCTTCCTGCCAGCCTGTACATATTACACCAATCACTTTTTGCCCTTCAGCCCTGCACCTCCAGTTCCTGATCTGGCCCCTGCCACCATCGGCAGACGGCCAAGCCACCTATTACCTTGTGCTGGCACTGCTTGTAGTTTTGGCTTTGCCAATTCTTGTTGATTTGCATTACAAGCATTTGTAAAGTCAATTCATTCCAAAATGGCTGTCCTGCGTGGTCCTCTCGCAATGGAGTTTCAAATAAACATAACAAACTATGTTAGAAGATGCCCCTTTGCATGCATGTGCAAACACTGTAGCCATTTGAGAACTGATAAGGCTTTGCTAATGCTTGTAATACCATCCACCAACCACAGGCAAAGTCAAAACTATGAGCACGATTGAGGCAAAAACAATAGCCAAAGCCAATAAGTCAGCCCCATGTAGCATAGGTGAGACATATTGACTTTCCCATTCCTTGTTTTCATTATGCTGTTTGTTCGAAATGGCCCATTCTAGGGTGCCTTCCCTCAACTTTTTGCTTTTCTCCTTCTCTGTTTTCCACTCATCGGGATGCTAGCCTTAGGACTGGAGTCCATTTGGTAATGCTGTGCAGTGTCAAAGTGCTGTGGTTGTCATATATATACTGTGGATCGGTGTATATATGATTGGCCGATTTGAGTTAGCTATAAGTCCCTTGGCAGGGGGGTAAGGCCTATACCAGGGGCATGTATCTCGAATGCACCTCCTTTTCCCTGCCACACTGGTTTGCCATCCACGAAGACAGCTCACCGATTGTGCCACAGAATTGCCCTGGAGGTTCCTGTGTGCATAGGTTACTGTTACTCGGCTTGGCATTTGCAAAGCTGTGTGCCAAGGTTCTGCATGTCTCTTGCTATATCTGAGTTCTCCCTGGAGACAGGGTGCGGTGTTGGGAAGAGGTTGAGCATGTGAGTGTATGCATTACCTGCAAGGGTCGTGAATGGCACCAGGTGGTGTGTTCGGTATGGTGGGGCCTGCTTCTCGCATTGGATTAGCATGAAAGGGTGTAAGGAAAGGCTATCAAGCATAATTTCCAACGGGCAGATTAGCAACAGTAAAGTGTTTGATATCTATGAGTTTGTAATGACGAATCCTCTCCGGTAGTGCGAGAGGGTATGACTTTACGGTGATCGGAATGTCACTTTGGGGCAGTGGGCATTTCGATACTCGTGGATCGGTGTGGCTGTCGACCTGTCTCCTAACTCACATCTGGGTGCTAGTGGGACAGCTACATCTGTGCATTCCTGATAGAAGGTTCGCCCTGGTGACAGGGTGTGGTGTTGGGAAGAGGTTGGGAATGTGTGTGTATGCGTTACCATCAAGGGTCGTGAATTACACCGGATGGTGTGTTCGGTATGATGAGGCCTGCTTCTTGCATTGGATTAACATGAGGAGTTGTAGGGAAAGGCTGTTGAGCATTATTTCCTACAGGCAGAATAGTAACAGTATAGTGTTTGGTATCGATGAGTTTGTAATGGTGAATCCTCTCCGGTAGTGGAATGTGGTTTGACATTACGGTGATGGAAATGTCACTTTGGGAAAGTGAAAGACACACAATTGATGGACGGAATGCAGAACAAATCAAAACATTCACCCCCAGTCAAGAGATCTGGGTTAAATCCATCATTCTTTTGCTCACCATGCCACCCCAGTGTAGATCTGGCCATATGCAAATCAGTCTTGACCCTGTGCCTCATGGGAACAGTCCAGCCCGAACTGCCAAGCCAGGTCCTCCCTGGACCGGAAACAAGCATCCTAGGACCGGTTTCAGGGTTTCACCCCTCATCAGCCACGATAGCTTGAATCCAGTGGCACAGTGAGCCCGGGACCCACGTCTGGGCATACCCGGTGCGCTTAGGGTGAGAAAGCAAAAGACACACAATTGATGGATGGAATGCAGAACAAATCAAAACATTCACCCCCAGTCAAGAGATCTGGGTTAAATCCATCATTCTTTTGCTCACCATGCCACCCCAGTGTAGATCTGGCCATATGCAAATCAGTCTTGACCCTGTGCCTCATGGGAACAGTCCAGCCCGAACTGCCAAGCCAGGTCCTCCCTGGACCGGAAACAAGCATCCTAGGACCGGTTTCAGGGTTTCACCCCTCATCAGCCACGATAGCTTGAATCCAGTGGCACAGTGAGCCCGGGACCCACGTCTGGGCATACCCGGTGCGCTTAGGGTGAGAAAGCAAAAGACACACAATTGATGGATGGAATGCAGAACAAATCAAAACATTCACCCCCAGTCAAGAGATCTGGGTTAAATCCATCATTCTTTTGCTCACCATGCCACCCCAGTTTAGACCTGGCCATATGCAAATCATTCTTGACCCTGTGCCTCATGGGCACAGTCCAGCCCGAACTGCCAAGCCAGGTCCTCTCTGGACCGGAAACAAGCATCCTAGGACCGGTTTCGGGGTTTCACCCCTCATCAGCCAGGATAGCTTGAATCCAGTGGCACAGTGAGCCCGGGACCCACGTCTGGGCATACCCGGCGCACTTAGGGCAAGAAAGCAAAAGGGACACAATTGATGGACGGAATGCAGAACAAATCAAAACATTCACCCCCAGTCAAGAGATCTGGGTTAAATCCATCATTCTTTTGCTCACCATGCCACCCCAGTTTAGACCTGGCCATATGCAAATCAGTCTTGGCCCTGTGCCTCATGGGAACAGTCCAGCCCGAACTGCCAAGCCAGGTCCTCCCTGGACCGTAAACAAGCATCCTAGGACCGGTTTCAGGGTTTCACCCCTCATCAGCCAGGATAGCTTGAATCCAGTGGCACAGTGAGCCCGGGACCCATGTCTGGGCATACCCGGCGCACTTAGGGCGAGAAAGCAAAAGGCACACAATTGATGGATGGAATGCAGAACAAATCAAAAAATTCACCCCAAGTCAAGAGATCTGGGTTAAATCCATCATTCTTTTGCTCACCATGCCACCCTAGTTTAGACCTGGCCATATACAAATCAGTCTTGGCCCTGTGCCTCATGGGAACAGTCCAGCCCGAACTGCCAAGCCAGGTCCTCCCTGGACCGGAAAGAAGCATCCTAGGACCGGTTTCAGGGTTTCACCCCTCATCAGCCAGGATAGCTTGAATCCAGTGGCACAGTGAGCCCGGTACCCACGTCTGGGCATACCCGGCGCACTTAGGGCGAGAAAGCAAAAGACACACAATTGATGGACGGAATGCAGAACAAATCAAAACCTTCACCCCCAGTCAAGAAATCTGGGTTAAATCCATCATTCTTTTGCTCACCATGCCACCCCAGTTCTGTCCATCAATTGTTCTTTTTGCATTTGTCACCCCGAGTGGGACGGGTATGCTCAGACGTGGGTCCAGTGCTCTCCATGCCACTGGAGTCAAGCTATCCTGGCTGATGAGGGGTGAAACCCCGAAACCGGTCCTAGGATGCCTGTGTCCAGTCCAGGGAGGACCTAGCTTGGCAGTTCGGGCTGGACTGCTCCCATTGGGCGCAGGGTCAAGACTGATTTGCATATGGCTGGGTCCAAACTGGAATGGCATGGTGAGCAAAAAAACAATGGAATTAGGCCCAGATCTCTGTACTGGGGTGAATGTATGACATTGTTCTGCACTCTGTCCATCAATTGTTCTTTTTGCACTTTGGGAAAGTGGGCATTTCAATGCTCGGGGCTCTGTGTGACTTGCGGCCTGTCTCCTAATTCACAACTAGCTGCTAGAGAGATAGCGACATCTGTGCATTCCTGAAGGAGGGCTATAAACGAGGGATTCATAGGAAACTGCAGACCTCTGACTCTCAGGGGCCTTCTGGGGTGGTTATGTGGGGGAGGAATTGGCACTTGCATTTCAAGGGGGCAGGGTCTTGGCCCCACTAAAGATTGTGATCAAACCTCGCAGGGTAGAATGGCAGACAGAACAAAATTTAGAGAGGGCCTGTGCATTTCAAAGGTGACATTTTGAACTGATCATGTCTTCAAAGGCCTTGGTGGGGATATCTACTGGGGCTTCGGCCTCCGAAAGTAGAGATACTTTTGGATTTGGAACCATACTATGCAGTTCTCTACTGGGAAATTGACACAAGGAATCATTAGGGCAGGAGGGACTGCAACTGGACTATCTGCAGGCTTGTGCTGGCTTAAAGCTTGTTGTGCTCCAAGAAGGGGAGTATCACTTGGTGGAATTTGCCTGGACATTGCTGGCCTGCCGCTGGCACCAACTGTCATGGCCTGGGTCGCGAAAGAACTCTCAAGGGCCGGTGAGCTGGCCTCCTGTCCATGAGATCCCAGGGACACAAAGGATCTCACTGTCTGCACAAGATCAGAAGGACTGCACTGGGTGCAGCGCAGACAGGTGGAAGTGATCATGGATGGGACAAGAACCGTCCTGACATACACCATCACCTCACTGTGCAAGAGGAGTGCACGCGCAAAGTTCAGAAGCCATCTGAGGTACCTGGACGTGAGAAGTTTGAGGAGTGCGGGGGAAGCTTGCAAAGTCCTAGGGACCCGTGCTTGCAATCCGGGAACCTGTGCTCGCTTGCGCTCCAGAGCGTGTGGTATCTGAGGGGTGTTGGGGGAACCTAAGCCGGGAGCTGTAATTGTCATCGGCCTCCAGATCGGGAGGATGACAGTGCATGACATTGTGGTCCCTTTCCTAGGTTGCTAGCTCCCTCTCCCTGGACCCACGCCACAATATGCTTTGTTGTGGAGAACACCGTGACGAGGCCCAAGGGGTCTCATGTGCCTTGTGGGCTTCTACGTCAGGTCACACTTTCGCTTGAGGAGAAAACATTTCTCCAGATGTGGAAGTGCGCCAGTTTCCTGGGTCACAAACTTTTTTCTATGGGGGGTAGCGATCCCGCCCTCGTGCTTCTGCCATCGGG
This sequence comes from Calotriton arnoldi, assembly GCA_963921515.1. Taxonomy (NCBI): domain Eukaryota; kingdom Metazoa; phylum Chordata; class Amphibia; order Caudata; family Salamandridae; genus Calotriton; species Calotriton arnoldi. The sequence goes on along the minus strand of CAWUFW010013632.1, from coordinate 118,425 downwards.
CGCCTTGAGGTGTAATCCGGATGGACAAAACTAAGTAACTGAATCTTTCCATGTTAGGTGGTTCTGACTGTCTAGTCAACAGGGTGCCAGCAGGGGCAACGTGTATCGTGGGTTGAGGGAGTTGAAGGACTGAGGGGCTGGGTCACGATGCATATCCAAACATCTGTGACTGTTTGGGATTTCTACAATGGGAAAGTCTGGCATGCATATAACTGTAAAGTGTGTATATACAATGTGTGTTTTGTTTTGATTTCAATTGAGAAGTTTGTTAATTGGGTATAACTGTGAAGTGTATGTACAATGTGTATATCATTTTGATTTCAGTGTGTGTGTGTGTGTGTAGTATAAAGACGAGTGTTTTTATACAAACGGTGTGGAGTCTTTTTGTGGCGTACGCAGTGTGTTGCGAGGGGGTGTGTTGTGCCACTCGAGCCTTAAGGATAAGACTGACTACTCTGTGCCAAGCTACCAGAATGTGAGCACAGGTTATCAAACAAGTATATCGTACTCAACCTATTTGGAACCAGTGGATTCTGACTGGCTGCATTGCGTCTTAGCCAGCCCGAAACCACTGGGTCTAAAATTTGGTGATCAGTGGTGTGGATAGGACGTGGGTTGGCACAAGCCCTAGCAACACAGTGGGTCACTACGACTCTGGTGTACAATATTTTTTTCTTGCATTGAAGTGTTGTGTTTTTTTGCTGTGGTTTGCCATTCTAGTTTAGAAAACCGTTCTGCTTTCACAACAGTCATGTTGAAGTCTGAAGAGCCAGCAGGGGTACTTGCTGTGGGGGAGTTTGGGCAAAAATGGGAAACCGGGGAGGTAACCCAGCTCAGGAGACTCCACACAGACCCAAGGGGTTCATTTAAAGGCCGCCAGGGAAGGGTGAGCGCTGCAAAAGTCACAGAGTGCCTGGTTGGAGGCCAGGAGTGCCGCTCGGGATTCAGAGGAGAGGGAGGTTGTGGATAGTGAGGGGCAGGGTCTGCCTCCTGAGGCTTTCGAGAATCAGGAGCTGCAGGGTTTGGGTTTGGCGTCCCCGACGGGTAGGAAGCAGTGTTACCTCTAAGTGTCGGTCTTTCAGGGAACTGGGGGGCAAGCAGAGAGAAAGGGGGCTTGCGATGGAGCCTGGTAGATTCCAATGGGAATGCAGAGAGGCAGGGGGAGAAAGAAGGCGGGGTATGGAAGTGAGGAAAGGGATGTTGGCTCTGGGGTTGAATGCAGCCGGGTTGGATGTCCAAGCCAAGAGGGCTAGGTCAGGCCCGGGTGGTGGCTGCATATCAACTGGGTCCAGCGCAGTGGCTGGACAGGTACTAGGAGAGGAACCTAACGTGAGTGGCTCTGGTGATCCCTCATCAGGGGTGGGAGAGGTACGGATACACATGGGCAATTCCCGGTGGATTTGGGTGGTTGCGGGCCCCCTATCTCTTCTCAACAGAGAAGGGAGGTTAGGGGTGGACCGAGGTTCAGGATGCCCCTACTCAGCCCCAGGGTGTGGTGTATCCCAGGTGGAAGCACCGGAGAAGGAGGAGCCAGGGCAGTACCAGGACACCATCAATAGAGGGGTCTTCCCTAGTGGAGGGAGAGCAAGGGTGGCAGATGGCACATGCATCCCCCCATTCAGTATATGGAGGTGCCCCTCTTCAATGGGGGGGGCACAGAACTCCTGAGAAAGGGGGCAGGGCAAAATAGATCGCCCCTGGCTCCTATCCAGCACCAGGGTTGCGACCCCATGATGCAGGACCAGGCTTAGGGGACCATTCCTGGGCAGGTGAGAGGGGGAGTGGATGGCGGGGTTGTTGCCCCCGGGATGATCACCCCCCAGGACAACCACCCAAGTCGGAGGGCTTAGGGTGGGCAGGAATCTGGTTCTGGACACTGGCAGCTGTCAATGCCCTTTTCTGGGTTCTTTATTGGTAAACTAAGGTTGCCCGGGGGCGAGGACGGGAGTCAGACCCCCAGGGCTAACAGAGGCACTGGGTTGAGACTGGGGGGGTTCCCAGGGGAGGCTTAGTGGGTCCTGGGAGAAGGCGGAACGGATCCAATGAGGTTCTGGGGGTGTAGAACTGGCAGGTTCAACTAGGGCAGGTGGGCCATTGTCCAGGATCAATTGCTCAGTGCAGGGATGTTTGTCAAGGTATTGATTAAACTCCCCTGGCTTTTGGCTGGGAGGGGGTAGTGGCCCTTTCTAGGGTGCTTTCCCTCAACTTTTTGTTTTTCTCCTTCCCAGTTTTCCGCTGATCTGGATGCTAGCCTTAGGACTAGAGTGTGTTAGGCACTGCCGTGCAGTGCCAAAGCTCTGTGCTCGTCATATACATACTGTAGATTGGTGTATACATGATTTGCTGATTCAAGTTAGCTGTAAGTCCCTTGGCAGGGGGTAAGACCTATACCAGGGGCATGTATCTCAACTGCGCCTCTGTGGCCTGCTGCACTGGCTGTGCGAACCACGGGGGTGGCTCATGGATTGTGCCACAGGTTTGCCCTGGTGGGGCCCGTTTTCATGGGTTACTGTTCCTCGACTTGGCATTTACAAAGCTGCATGCCAAGGTTCTGCATCTCTTTTGCTATTTTGAAGTTCTCCCTGGAAACAGAGTGTGGTGTTGGGAAGAGGTTAGGCATGTGCGTGTATGCATTACCTGCAAGGGTCGTGAATGACACCGGATGATGTGTTTGGTACTACGGGGCCTGCTTCTCGCATTGGATTAGCTTGAGGGATGCAGGGAAAGGCTGTTGAACATTATTTCCTATGGGCAGAATAGTAACAGTATAGTGTCTGGTATCAATGAGTTCGTAATGGCGAATCCTCTCCGGTAGTAAGAGGGGGTTTGACATTATGGTGATGGAAATGTCACTTTGGGAAAGTGGGCATTTCAATGCTCGGGGTTCTGTGTGCCTGGTGAACTGTCACCTAAATCACAACTGGGTGCTAGGGAGATTGCCACATCTGTGCATTCCTGATGGAAGCCCATAAACAAGGGTTTCATGGGAAACTGTGGACCTCTGATTTTCTGGGGCCTTCTGGGATGGTTACCTAGGGGTAAATTGGCATCTGCATTCAAAGGGGGCAGGGGCTTGGCCCCACTAAAGATTGTGATCAAAACTCCCAGGGTAGAATGGCAGACAGGACAAAATTTAGTGAGGGCCTGTGCATTCCAAAGGTGGCCTTTTGAACTGATCGTATCTTAAAAGGCCATGGTGGGTATATCAACTGGGGCTTCGGCATCCAAAAGTAGAGACCCTTTTGGATTTAGTACCATATTACGCTGGTTCATTGACACATTAACACGAGGAATCATTAGGGCAGGTGGGACTGCAACTAGACTTTCCGCAAACTTGTGGTGGCTTGGAGCTTGTCGTGCTCCAAGATGGGGACTATCACTGGGATGTGAGGAGTTCGAGGAGTGTGGGGGAAGCTTGTAAAGCCCGATGGACCCGTACTTGCAACCAGGAGACCTGAGCTCGCTTGCGCTCCAGAGTGTGTGATGTCCAAGGGGTGTTGGGGAAACTTGAGCCAGGAGTTAAGACTGTCATCGGCCTCCGGATCAGTAGGACGACAGTGCCTAACATCGCGGCCTCTGCCTGAGGTCATTGGCTCCCTCTCCCTGGACCCACGCCGCAAGGTACTTTGTTGTGGAGAACACCGTGACAAGGCCCGAGGGGTCTTGTGTGCCTTGTGGGCATCTACAGCTGACTGTCGGGTGTCTACGGCAGGTCACACCTTCACTTGAGGGGAAAAGATTTCTCCAGACGTGAAAGCGTGCCAGCTTCCTGGGTCACAATCTTTTGTCTACGTGGGGATAGTGATCCCGCCCTCTTGCGGGTGCCGTTGGGCGCCTGGAGGCCTAATCCATATGGGTCTTTTTTTCTTATGTCAGATAAAATCGTACACGGCTACAACATTGAGCATACTACAATGAGTGTCTGAAAGAAATACAAGTTTCAAATTTGTACTCTTTTAAAAGGCAACAATATTCCATGGACATCATCAAATGAACACACGCCTGGAGAACACCATCATCACCCTTCATCAAAGTTCTCTCTCGGAGGATGCTCTCTTACCGCTACTCACCATTGCCAATGCCATACTCACTCAACCTATTTTCTCAAAAGCTCTCAAGACTAACCAGATCCTCCCACTACTAAAGAAGCCTATACTAGACCCTGATGACCTCTCCAACTATCGACCCATCACTCATCTACCATTCATCAGCAAGATCATAGAAAAAGCAGTTTTAGTTCAATTCCAAGACCACATCAATAATAACCATCTCCTGCATGACTGCCTGTCTGGGTTTAGGTCATGCTAATGCGGGGAAACCACCACCTTAGGCAACGTTAATGAAGCCCTCTTGACCACAGATAAATTTGACCCCTGCTTCCTGATATTGCTCAACCTATCAATTGCCGGCAGCGCAGTTGACCATCCCACCCTCACACGCACCTTTGAGTTGCAAATGGGATTCACCTTCACTGGTTCTCCTACTACATTTCGAACTGACACCAGTTTGTTCACATTGGCACTTTCAGGTCTCAAAAGATCTCTATCACATGTGAAGTCTGCCAGGGTTCCAACTTGCCTCTTGTCATGTTCAAACTTTACATGGAGCCGCTTGGTGCTCTATTCACAGATTATAGCATCAAGATTCACCAATTTGCCGATGATACACAACTCTACTTTAAAGTCTCCTCAGGTTCAGACACCCAGTGCCTCAAACACCATTTGCATTTCATCCAGACCTGGATGTTCAGCATCTACCTGCAGCTCCACCCAACCAAGACAGAATTCCTAAGATTATTTGCCAACAACAACAAGCAAGATACTGTACAAACCTGGCTCAGAGACATGAATCTTGATGGCTTAGAACCCCAAATCTCACTGAATGCCAAATCACTTGGATTCACCAAAGACACCAACCTCTCCTTCAAGGAACTCATTGTGAAAAAAACTAAGACAGCTTGGTACCAGCTCTCTCTTCTTAAGAAAGTCAAACCGTTGCTTCGAGAAATCAACTTTAAAACTGATGTTCGAACTCTGGTACTCTTGCAGCTGGATGGTGGTAATGCCCTGCTCCATGGCCTCCCACACCACACTGGCACCCCTTAAGAACATCCTAAATGTCGCAGCACATCTTACCCAGGCCCTGAAGAAATATGGCCACATTACCCCTCATACTGATGGAACTCCAATTGCTCCCCTTGCCAGCACACACCATCTTCAAAACCAGCTGCACCTTTTATAAAGCCATCGCAGCTTGTACCCATGCTTATCTTGCAGATAAACACACTATCTCTGGCGGTTCGCTGCACACCCACAGTGAGGTCACCATTAGACTGCTCACTAAGTATATAGAAGAAAAAACGGGACAATAGGCCTTTTCCATCTGTGCACCTAGGATGTGAAACAATATCCCGTTATCCATCAGGACCACACCAACGCTGCTCCTATTTAGGAGAGAGTTGAAGACTCACCTCTTTAAAGAATACTAAATCACAGTGCATTAATCGTCCACAACTCAGCTTCATCTTCTATTCGACTTCAAGCTTGCCTTTGAACAAGTACAGCACTCCGCTGCCTTTAAGCTAAGTTTCCGCTATAGAAGTAACATATACATACATAGAATCGGTTTTTAAGATCAATCAAAGGTGGGCTTAACAATTAAGTCATTTGTGTGGCAGGACACTTGGACACACAAAATGGATTCTATTCACAAAGGTAAACTCAGTCATAATGAAGTTCATGATTGAATTTTACTTTTTTACGCCAGTCAGTGGGGCTGCCTCGTAACAGCGGTGGTGAGGGATGAAAAAATAATAAAAAATAAACGTACATGTCGATGTCGAACCACAGCCGCCTCTCTACCGTCGCAGACCCAGAAGAATACAAGCAATCACAACGCTGCATCAGTAGCGTCAGTAGCGTCGTGATTGATCTGAGCGGCCAAACAGGCCGCAGAGGCAGTGCCTGGGAGCCTGGGCATGTTCTCCACCGGGCTGTGCAACACAGGCCAGTGGAGAACATGGTAAGTGTGCATGACGGTTTGGCCAGCCCAAGAGGGCTGGCCAAACCATCAAGCGCACTTAGAGGAGTGCAAACCACTCCTTACTCTGCTCTGACAGCGGGGAGCCTATCCCCGCCCCACCCGACCTGACTACGAGACCGGCAAAGAAAAAGACAATGATAATATCTCTTGTAATTATCATTTTCTTTTTTTGTAAGCTCACTGAGCAGTGGGCCGACACTTCTCCTCCTTAGCGGAGAAGCTGCCACTGACACCGGTTAGGGTTTCCTAAAGGGGTACCTGGCAGGTGCAAGTCCACAAGTGAGTAGTTCTCCACACCCATAAATCCCATTTAAAGGGTTAGATAAATATGCATTCCAAGTTGTGGTTAGCCCTTGAAATTTGTGAAGCCCACAAATGTTCGTTTGTCAGTATTTACAAACTCTTCTCATTCCTCTTTCCACCCTGGAAAAAATAGGGGGGCATATTATCCGTGTTTAGCGATAATTTTGTTATCGCAGGCTATCTCTGGAATTTATCGCCCTGGTAGCGCGTTATTAACAACGCGTTTCTCCAGGGCGATAAAATTCCAGAGATAGCGAAGTTATCGCCGTTTGCAGGGAACATCGCTGGTTTTCCAGCGATGTTCCCTGCAAAACGGCGATAACCTGCTGATACGACCCACAGGGTCGTATCAGCATAATCCACCCCAATGTTAGGGATAGGTAAGTCTGCATTTTAGCAGACGTTAATTTTTGGAGAAAACAGCGGTTTTCTCCAAAAACTAACGTGTGCTAAAATGCTGGGGCAGCTTTGTAAATATCGCGATGTGAACATCAGCGATATTTGCAAGGTAGTCCATCCGGGTATGCCCACTTTGCATCTCATTAGAGATGCAAAGGGAGGCGTTAGGGAAAAAGGGTGCTAACATGCGATTATGCATGTTAGCACCCTCTTGTAAATAGGGCGATAGTTTTATCTCCGCTTTTTTGGATTTTTAAGCCAAAAAAGCGGAGCTAAAGCCCTTGTAAATATGCCCCAGGGTTTTTACTCGAGCACAGGGCAGGTGTAAATCCGTTTCCTGGGTAGGAGAGGAAATAGATCATCTCCCTTTCCTCTAGATTTTGTGGGGCTGTAGTGGAAGTGAGTAAAATATTTTCATTGTGGAGAGAAAAAAAATTGATTTGCACTGGGGATCCTATTCCCTCCTGTGGAGTTCTCTGCTATGAAGAATTCTGCACAGTCAAAATAGGAACCCATGGGGAATGTCACATGACCTTCCGGGAATACCCAAGAAAGCCTCTGCCTTGTGCAGCTTGACATGCGGATTCCCAGAAATACTTATGAATGTCAAAAAGCACTAAATCTACATTTGCAATTTGGTGTAAATCTGTGTAGTGTAGATTTAATGCTTTCTTTATGAATCGGGAACTCTCTAATCTAGCTGCACACCTCTTTCACTACAGCATAGATCGGGAGGTGTTTAGAATGGACTCCACCCTGACAATATATTCATCACATACCTCAGGCAGAAGGGGAAATTAGTCTCTACGGTTTTTTTGTATTCTCTTATCACTGTTTATATGCAAAATAACATTACCAAAAGCTAGTAAGGTGCAACAGAAGCATACCGCAGACCCAATATTAAATATATGTTTTAAAGAAGTGGTACCTTTGTATTTTTGGTGTGGGGAAGAGACACATGAATTTAAGCTAAACGTGACTCCATGCAGGAGTCGGATAGTTTATTTTATGTGCCTCGGCGTTTTTCATTGCCAAGCCACTATTCTCGGTTATAATAATGTGGCGGTTTGATTTCAAGCCAGTGACCATGGCATCTGTCCACGCGGGCCCTTGTGGCTCCTTTTGGCTGTCTGTTAATTTATGATTTTGAAATAAATAAAACATATTCTCACATGAAGCCTGATGGCAAACTCCCCTGTTAGCAGGACGAGCAAATAAATGTTGAAATGTCACTCAAGTATGGTCCATCAGCATCTGTGCAGACTATTAAAACATGTTAGTTCAGGAAAAACCTCATATGTGAAATACGATCGTGAAATATGTTCTAAAATTAATTTTGAGAAGCCCCTGTACTACATACATTTACTTTTCAACGTATATATTGAAGAATTGGTAACAAAGAGGACATGTTGAAAAAACACACAAGGAGCAAAAACATGAAGAATGCTAATGTTACACCATAAAAAAGGAGAGCAGAGCCAAACAAAAATAGGCACACACTTACAGAAAATGGTGTAGAAGCTCCTGATTACTCTGCACTCTAATTTAATCTGAGGACCAGGTGACACCGAGAAAAAATAGATATTCCCACAGGAAACCGAATGAGAGAAACGGAAAGCAGTCCCCATTAAGGGGGCAATAAAAATCCTTTTTATACAGAGGTTTGATGAGAAAATGAAACTCTGGCCGGATTGTTTTCTTTTTCTCTTCATGTCTCCGAGACTAGTGTGAGAAAACCTTAGCTTTTGCATACTGTGAAGGTACCCTTGACGCTTGTAGTACCAGACGTGAGCAGAAAAGGGCCTGGAATTCCGCGTGCTGCATAGGTTCAATGGTCTGTGTTTGAACAGGCTAAATTCAAGCTTCTCTAAGTGCGTTTCTTCGCAAATAGTACTAGTCCCCTTGCTGTTTTGTTTACTCCATATTGGAATTTGCATTTTTACACTTGTTTGGGCCAACAAGATTAATCAATGGCGAAGGTGCGTCACCCCACTGGATCAGAGCCAGCAGGTGAAAAATAAATTATGTTCTATCATCGTTTTATTTTTCATTTGCCGGCTCTGAGCCAGCGTGTGCAGAGAGGGGCGGGCTGGGTCATGGGAGGGGCGAGGAGTAGTGATATGTGCACTTCTAAGTGTGCATTTGTGTTTGGCCGTCCGTCTCAAGCCGGCCAAACACACATGCGCACTTAGGTTTCTCCAACCCGGCTGTTTTGAACAGCCAGGCAGGAGAAACAGCACAGACTCCCTGTCCTGAGCGTAGCGTCTTTTCAGCCCACTCAGGCCAATCCCCATGCTGCTCTCGTAGCATCAGAGCAGTGCAGGGATTGCACAGGGAGTCTGTCCCAGTGTCTGCTGGGACCAGGAAGAACATGGAGGAGCGATGCGGGAAGGGGACAGCAGCTTAAGGTGAGTCCCTTTACAAAAAATGATTATGAGCCCCCCCGCGCTACCACCCCCGAGCTTCCCCTCCCACGCTCCCCCTCCTGCGCTCCTTCCACCCGCCTCACCACCCTATGTTTGTGGCAGCCGCCACTAAATGCAGAGCTTGCCAAGGTAAAGCAAATAGATTGTCTTTTAACTTTTGTACTCCACAGGGGCTCAACCAGACCCAAACTTTGGGGTGGGGGCTATCACTTAGAGCAGTGGAGGCAGAGCCATCTTCAGAGCTGAATCAAAAACACTTGTTGGGGCTCTCTTCACTCTTCTGGTACAGTACCTGATATGGGGTTTTATTATTCTCACTGATATGTGACCAATAATGCCTTTTTAGGTTCACTGTGCAGTAACAGGCTTGCATAACAAGATTTAACAACTCTTAGAGTGGGTTTAAGGTTCACCTTCAAGGAATTTTAGAAGAATGAATAAGAAATGTTGTTTTGTTGGATTACATATTAATCCATTAGACCTGGTAAAAAGCAGAATTTAAGGTTCTAGTTTCTTGGACAAACAGCAGCTAATGCTGCATTCATTGATACACTTTTCCATTTCCGTTTTACTCAACCTAACGAACAATGCTTATAAAATATTTGAGCGTCCACCATCAAATTAAGTTTTACAAAAATACCACTGGTTAAACACAATTTTGTGGTTATTCTTCTGTTCATACTATATTTACCAGCACACAATACCAACACGTTTGCAAGACAGGAGTTAGTACATAAATGAACTGTCTAGCAGCCAGGGGGAAGAATGTCTCTTGCTCGATAACACATAGAATGTTGTGTCTGTATTTTCATGGTTCCAAACATTACCCCTGAGTTTTAGCTGCAATCAAATATATTTGCTATGATATGCTTAGGTGCTCCCATGGCCTAAAATGGACCTCTCAATTGGAAAGATGTTGAGTGAGCAAAAAAAGTGACAAACACTGAGCCTGAAGTATGATTTTCCAAAGTGCATCCATAACACAGAATCAATATCAAAACTTGCAATGTACTCATAAGCACTGGTAGCTCTAGAATATTAAATAGCAATACACTTTATGTAACATTTGGCAACATTGCTTGATCTCATCTTCAATTCTGTAGAATGTATGCAGATTATATAATGCCTGTGTGTAGTAAGAGTGATGGAGCTAACTCAGAAATGAAGCTGAAAAAGGTTCTGTAACCATATAGTGGCTGCTCATAAAGTTTTCAGTGCCTTCAGAAGAGCCGCCATGGTAGCGCCTCCTTTAAAGGCACAGAGATCTCTTCTAGGACAGTAGTGCATCTCTAAATACAGTAGGTGGCAATCAGTAGGGCAGCAAAGGTGAGTACCTCTGCTGCAGTGATGGATGGTGGACCGCCCACCAATCTTTTAATCAGGACCTAAATTACTGCAATCATCTTAATAAAAAGTTTCTGATAAGAGACAGGAATGGTTAAAAGAATATTAGTGCCATGCTTAATTTTTTTTTTGGCTCTGTACTCCTGAAAAGGTCGCTATTTGCAGATCACTGCTGCAATATGGCACTGTTTGATGCTTGCTCTGGTGGTGCAAAAAGGCTGCAGTACATCACTTAAGATGCTTTTGAATAAACTCATTATCATTCCACAGAAAACTCTTAAATAATTCTATAGGATCACCAATACTGACAAAACATGACATGACTTCATGCATTTGTTTGGAAAAGTTATGATCTGTATAGCAACATTTTGGTATTACAAAAATGCACTTCAACTCGTATGTTGCAGTAGTTTTTAAATGTTTCTTTCTTTTTGTGTTGTAGCCTGTACCCACTGTAACACTTTGTGACACCTTGTTTTTATAGTGAAAATATATATACTATTCCAATTGCATTTATATAGCGCTTACCATTCTTAACAAGGTGTTAAACAGTACTTCGAGAAACCAAGGTTAAAGTTTAGTCCAGAGGAAGATTGGCTATTAGGCTTAGGCTTCTGAATTCAGAGAACCAGTTCCATGCATTTCTTTCTGTTACTTAGTTATAAATTAAATGGAATTTAATGGTAGTGTTTAAAATGGCTTTGTGGCGCCATGTAAGTGACTGAAGAGATGAATAGAGTGGCTAGAAGGAACTAGGTATTTTTGGGTTTCAGTCAGAGGAGGGTTGTTATCTATGGAATGGGATGTAGTCCGTTAGCAGAGATTCTCGTGCTTGCTACAGTAGATTTGCCATATTACAGCATTGTAATAATCAAGTGGCCTGCCAGCAAATTAGTGCAACTCATGTCATTAATCTTACAAGGATGAAATACTGGGATGCCCCTCAATGGATTTGGAAGGCACAATGCTGGCCAATATACCCAAACATAAATGCATGCCTACAAACACGTATGCGCATTAATAGACAGGCTGATAGACCTTGAGTCAGAATGCAACATTTGTTTATTTTTGTTTACATTTAAATAGTGCTGCATTATATGAATGGCTTCATAGCACTAAAAAGTAAAACACATGGCTAAGAATTACACAGTTATATTCTAATGCCATTCATATTTGTTATATTTCATTGAGAAGGTAAAATTCTTATGTACTGGTGGACACTTGCATCCTTTGTCTTTTACTATTTTGCGACATTCCTGCTTTTTTTGTGACTAGGGCTAAGATGTGATAACAGCGCTTGCATAGCTGCTGATTTCACATCTAACAGTTAGCTTGCTTTGGTGTGTTCTTGAATGCAGATGTCACGACCAGGCAGAAAGAGCAGGGCTACAGAGGGAACGGGGAGACACCCACAGAGACAGGGAAGACAGTAAACGGCCTTTAGAGGATTTGTCAGACCTGAAGTCTAAGTTTACCTTTGTGAATCGGGTCTTAGACTTCAGGTCTAAATTTAGACTTTAGGTCTAAACTTAGACTTCAGGCTTAAGTTTACCTTTGTGAATTGGGTCCAGTATATTGTGCCAGACGCTGGTTCTAACCAAGCACAGTTTTGTGGCATATGACCTCTAATGCGCCCTACCAAATCATTGTTACCATTGCTATGTGCTATTAATATTAATGAAGATAACAACTCAGTAAATGAAAAGATTTGTTAAATAGAAACCCAGGGCAGGAAACAAAGTATTGAACCCTACCTGGTTTGCACCAGCAAATATCAGGGCAGACGTTAGGCTGGTGCAGACCAGCACAGTGGAAAAGAGAGCTTAACACAGCCTGCCACTTACCTATCAACAAAAACTCTATTTCTCTATATTGAGTTACGAGAAATGTATAATAATTGGTTGATGTATTTTGTGTATGGTATTATACATACCTGAGGTTGTGCTATTATCCATTTCTAATAAAACAGGAAACCTCTAGTCACCTACTTATTGTATCACTGTGTTATTTAATTCAGAGTGAGAATTAAAACAAAATAAATCTGTAATTTGCCATTAACGTAGTTAATGAAGACACAGGCTCTGTGTATAGCGTAAAATCTCAAAGAGGTAGAAGGTGAATACATAGGTCAGAAAGTGAAGTGGAACGTCAAGATCACAAAGTTAAATCGAGTGGGAAGCCCAACAGCATTTTCTGCTGACAGCCTATACTTCTCAAGTCATTGTGTTTTTTGGGGTAAAAATAAGACATGATAAGTATTAAAAAAATCACAGCATGCTTTTGCACATTTTACCTAAGCATTTATCACTACTGTTTTGCTGGTATTAATGGGGCATGTTTGTGTGCATGAAGTAGTACATGTGGAAATCAGTTTCTGCAAATATTTGATATGTGCAAAGTACATTCTTACAACTGTCACTATATAGGAATGAAGACAAAAGACAGTCTGTAAAAATAATTTATTGGCCCTTTACACTCATCGAAACAATACAATTATATTAATGTTTTTAAAATGTACTGAAGATAGCTCAAAACACACTCCAATAACAGATTTCCTATTTGGGCAAGTTTCTGACGGTAAGTACATTTCTCACCTAAAGTAATCATACATCATTCTGGACATCAAACAAACTGGGGACATTATATAGCATATGTCAGAGGACCAACGTCATAGTATGAAGTAAATAACAGTGTCAAGAGAGATACTTTATTTCGGCCTCACAAGACCTTAAAAGCACAGATAAGACATTTGAAAATTCAATACAATTTATCAGTCTAAAAAGTTTTTATGTACAGATAAAAATATAAGAACATTAAAAATATTTTTAAAAAGTATTAAATAACCAGATAGGCGCTAAGTATCTCAAGCATATAATGCAAAATTATATACATTAAAGAACAGATTAGAATACAAAGTCCCAAATCATAATAAGTGCATAGAGTGGGTGGTTTAGGCTTGATCTTTCTTTAGAACTGCACGGCGAGCACACCACATTAAAAACAGGTGACGGGAGACTGAATAACAGTGTGATAATGGACATAGATGTATATTATAATATAACATAGGGAATGCTTTCCTGCAACTACTAAAAATGAAAGATTCCATAACACATCAAAGTGAAGGCAAACTCTATTTGAGGAGGAATTTGCAAATTGATGGAAAAATAGAAATATGTTTATTTTCCACTACGCACATATGTTCAACATATAAATTCCCCCAAAAAATTAACCATTTCAAAACATAAGTATACCAATAACAACATAGACAATAACTTAAACAAGGAAACAAAACAGTTAAGAAAAAAACAATTCTAACTATCTGCATAAATTACAACGAAAAAGGAAATACATGTACTATCCCATACACTCACTTGTACCAAGAGTACTGAAAAAAATGCAAAACAAACCATTCCAGGACTTCGTGATTAAACGTCAACTGCAAAATACATCCAACTTTGAAATTCCTTTAAACAACATGCTACAAGAGCCATAATATTTATGAAATATATACAGTTACATACCAGACCTGAATACATTTTTTTTAAAGTATTTTTTATTGGCATTTTAATCTTATTAATATGACATCATATCATATCGTACAATGAATTTCTGATAACCATTGCCCGTTCTAGACAGTACCATAAGTTGCTAGCAATTCGTACTGTTTTATGGCACGAGAAATAGCCCCTTGCTTTTACGAAGGGGAGGTATGTAATTATCACATCAATAGAATGAATGCACATTCAAGGGAAATTGAAATGCCAAATATATAACAGGGAATCTAGAAAAGAATAACACGTTCAACAAACAAAACTGCCTTTGGACAGATATACCTTGCACAGTGGAGTAAAATAGTCAGCATCAAATCACCATCCCTGAACATCAGTGGGTGGGGGTTACCAATTGATATGGGTGTGAGTGTGGGAGATACGTTTCAGGAGATTCCCTCCTAGTGGCATGGTGGGCTTCTCATAGACCTCAAAGTCCACCCCTGATGAAGTAGACCTGGTAGTTCGATCCTCAATCAGCGTTGTGTCCGCACAGTATATTATTTTTTAAGACATTGTAGGTGGATCCCAAAACTCCCCAGGTACATTCCCAATTTCTAATCTTCTGGCTCCTCGTCCCTCTCGTCCTCTAGTGGGTCACTACTGTCTGCAAGGTCCACCCCTTGGCCAAGTTCCGGGTGTTCCCACATCACCAATACTTCCGTCCAAAGGTCTGCTATAGGGCGAGCACGTACCCCCCTGGCCTCTTCTCTAGCCAGAGCCCTTTCCTCTGCCCTCGCCCATTGGGTAACATCCTCCCTCCAGGTTTGTATTCGGGGGCCCCCAGTGGACTTCCAGGTCATAGCTATTCGTCTTTTAGCCAGCACTAATGCCAGATCTATAAATCTCGAGCCCACTTTTCGGGAAGTCGGTCTCGGGAACAGGCCCAGAACTCATGCCTCCAGAGAGCAAGGGGGGAACGGCCAAGTGTCGTCTCTAGGGCCGCTACTACCTCCTCCCAATAAGATCGTGTTGTGGGGCAAAGCCATATCATGTGGGTAAAATCAACGTCTAGGTAACCACATCGAGGGCAGGAGCGGGGCTCACCTCCGTATTCCACCTGGATTTTATGTGGTGTCATGTAAGTCATGTGTATGAAATTAAAGTGGGTGTATTTCAGTCTGGTATTTCTGGAAATCTTTCTGGGGGAGGCCAAAACTCTCCGCCATTCCGAGTCTGATAGTTCCTTTTCCAAAAATCTCTCCCATCAGCCCCTCAGAGCCAGAAAGGGAAGGCATACCATTGCTTCAAGAGAGCGATACAACCAGGTCACCAGGTGCCTTGTTGATCCCAGGGAGACCAATAACTGCAGCACAGCATGTGGCACAGGTTCATCTCGATCCCCCGCTCACATGTCCTGTAACGTCCGTGTAAGTGCCTCATATGTAAGGAATTGTCCTGGTGGCAAGCCATTTTGTTCCAACAACTCATCTAATGGTAGAAGAATGCCCTGATGGTAACAATCACCCACAGTGACAATTTTTGCGTCTGTCCAGGCTGTCATTTGCCCCGCCGTAAAGCATGTTACAGGGCCACCGTGAGGGAAGCCCACCAGTGGCAGTGCCGGAGCGTACAATGGCGTCCCCGCTGTTCTCACCACGCATCTATGCCAACATTTCAAAGCTACCGTGTGCAGCACTCCCGGGTACTGGAGGCCGAATCGGGGGCAGAGTAATTTGGCCAAAAGGGGGTTCCCTATATGTTGAGAGCCCAATCGTCCCCTGGCCACCCCGAGCGGTGCGGTCAAGCCATCGTGCAATCCACTGAAGTTGGGCAGCCAAATAGTAAAGCTTGAAGTCTGGAACCCCAGGCCTCCCTCCTCCAAGGGGCGCCGAAGAATGGTCAGTGACACCCTATGGCGACCTCCATCCCATATCAAATCCCGCACCAGGGTATCCAGCTGCTTAAAGCAGGATACGGCCGCTCCCACCGGTAAGTTTGCAAAAAAATATAAGTCTTCGGAGCATGACCATTTTAGTAAGCGTAACCCTGGCCATTATGGGCAATTTAATGGATCTCCAAAAAGGGACACAGGTTTTCAGTGAGCGGTGGGCCTTCCCCAAATTGGCCTCTCAAAGGTCATCCAAATGGCGAAAAATTTGGCTCCCCAAATATCGGAAGGAGATGGGTGACCACATCAAGTCCGGAGGGAGGCCTTGCGGCAGAACCGCATCTGAAGAGAGAGGAAAGACATGCATCTTGGCCTTATTAACTCTCAGATCGGACACCATCCCAAACCTCTGCAAACAAACCAAAGCCTGCGGTATGCCCTGCACTCCGTCCTTCAGATAAAGAAGAATATCATCTGCATAGAGGGAGACAATATGTTCTTGGCCCTCAGCCAATACACCAGAGCCCCAATATTACCATCAAAAGAGCGCTGCGAGGGGTTCGATGGCTAAAACAAACAACAAGGAGTACAAAGGGCATCCCTGCCTCGTGCCTCTACAAACTGCATATTGCGGGGATATCGTGGAGCCCATCTTTACCCGGGCCGTCGGTGCATTGTATAGTAATTGAACCCAATGCACCCAGTTCTCACTCAGGCCCATATTACACATCACGTCGAGAAGATAGTGCCAGCGCACACCTTTCAGCATAGTGTCAATCAGGAGGTTAGCCATATGAGTGGAGAGTGAGTGAAGGAAGGGAATTTGATCCTGATTTGGTGCATATACGCACCCCAATGCAATCTCTTTTCCAAAGAGTCTCCCCCCCACAAAAACAAACCTCCCTTCCTTATCTATTATGGAATGGATAAGCTCAAACGGGACCCCGGCCATGATCCATATTAAGACCCCCCCTGACGTAAGCCGAATAGGAAGTGGCATAGAGCTGGGCTCGTAATCTACCGCATCAAAGGGGGTTACTCAGGGTAGTTTTCACCCCCGAGGGGGTTCTTCACTCCTCGCCACTCTCTTAGGTGGTCTCCTTCCCTCAGCCTAGAGTCTCACCCAGCTCACAGGCCAAGCCGCTTCCCAGAAGGCTCTCGCTTTGCAAAGTGCCCAAGGTCCCCCATCAGGACCACTCCTTGTCCACAATACAATTCGGGGGAGAAATTTCCCACTGCAACGCTGAAGTCTCTACTCTCCTCAATGGCAATCACTCCCGCTCCATGAATCTCTCAGGATCCCCAAGCCAGGCCCCACTCTTAGCAAACTGACCACCGCTCCCCGGGGCTCATTGCATATGTTCCCCCATTCGCCGGGGCCTTCCTGAACTCGCCCATCCTGTCGAGTCACAGTTCCGTCGCTCGGTCGCAAGGAGGAGGAGGGCACCTCAGGCCCAACAGCAATGCCGCTCGTCGGGCATGTGGTGGGGATGCAGCCCTACCTTGAGCCTCAACCAGGCCACTCCGCAATCCTCCTCAGGTTGGCATCTCGGACCAGACTTCGGGGGGGCTGAAGAGGCATCTCGGGCACCGCGTTCAGTTGTTTCTTTCCCAACTCGGTCTCTGGGTATCGGGTCGTCCGTTTCCTCCCTAGTTGTCACCGCTGCCTGCCCCCGGAGGCCCTTCACAGATTCAGGGAAGCTCTAAGGCGTCTCCGCCATCTGGGTGACGATTCCGCTGCAGCAAGGCCAGAACAGTTCCTCTGGTCGCTCACAGGGGTCTGGCACCTCAATGTATAATGAAAAAAAAAAAACCTGGAGCTTAGTGGGCTTTCTGCCCCCCGGGGCAGATCAGGGGCTATTGCCCCCATGTGCTCCTGGGGGGGGCAGAAAGTCTGTGGCATTTTTAGGGCGATGTGGGCATTGGCATGCCCATTCTGGGCAGCCCCCACCCCTGAACTTTGAATAAAAGAATCCCTGGTGCATGGTGGGCTTTCTGCCCCCGGGGGGGGACAGATTAGGGGCTATTGCCCCGACCTGCCTCCTGGGGGGCAGAAAAGCTGTGGCAATTTTTTGGGTTGGGATCATTTGCATGCCCATTCTCGGCAGCCTCCACCACTACGTATATATAGAAAAAAATTATTCCCTGGTGCCTAGTGGGCTTTCTGGCCCCCCGGGGGGCTGATCAAGGGCTATTGCCCTCATCTGCCACCTAGGGGGGCAGAAAGACTGTGGCATTTTTTTTGGGGGGGGAGTGGGGGCATTGGCATGCCTGTTCTGGGCAGCCCCCAACCCTGAACTTTGAAAAAAAAGAATCCCCTGTGCCTAGTGGGATTTCTTCCCCCCCAGGGACAGATAAGGGCTATTGCCCCCACCTGCCTTCCGGGGGGGTAGAAAGACTGTGGCAAGTTTTTTGGGGTGGGAGTATTGGCATTCCCATTCTGGGCAGCCACCACCCCATGTATTTAAAAAAACCTAATCCCTGGTTCCAAGTGGGATTTCTGCCCCCCCCCCCCGGGGGGCAGATCAGGGGCTATTGCCCCATCTGCCTCCTGGGGGGGCAGAAAGACTTTGCCATTTTTTAGGGCGGGAGGGTGGGTGCATTGGCATGCCCATTTTGGGGAGCCCCCACCCCTGCTCTAAAAAAAAATAATCCCTGGTGTCTTGGGTGCTTTCTGTCTCCCAGGGGCGCAGAAAGACTCAATGCGCCCATTTGGAATGGGGGGAGCAAAGGCCCTTGCCCAAAGGGCCGCACCCCCTCCTGGTGTCTAGTGGGTGGAACCCTGCTTGGGGATCACCCTCCTGTGGTGATCCCCAGGCAGGGATCCACTAAGGAGGGGTGGCATTGAAAAGGGGAGATTCTCCCCTTTCCAATGCTACCTATCCCATACGTTTCGGTGCTCGGGGCCGAGATAGTCCCACGAGCACCGAAACAGTGAAATTGAAACTACGTTTCAGTTTCAGTTTCAATGTAACGACGCCAGGGCGCCATGCGCGCGATCGTCATTACATTGAAAATTTTAAAAATGCCTCGGGAGGCTGGAAAAGCTCTTCCCCACCTCCTGAGGCAAAAAAAAAGGAAATCCCTCTGCTGTTTACAGCAGAGGGATTTCGTGCTAGTGTGCACATGACGGAATGGTTTTGTCACGAGCACACGAGCACTGGTGCCATGAGCCATGAGCACCGAAGGGGTTAACAGGAACACATAAATCCATTTGTTCCTGTTAACAGGAACAAATGGATTGTTCCTGTTAACAGGAACAATCCATTTGTTCCTGTTAACAGGAACAAATGGATTTATGTGTTCGTTCGTTCCATTTGTTCCTGTTAACAGGAACAATCCATTTGTTCCTGTTAACAGGAACAAATGGAACGAACGAACACATAAATCCATTTGTTCCTGTTAACAGGAACAAATGGATTTATTGTGTCTACTTATGTTAGCGCTTCGCATAATGGTGTGAGAATCTAAGAGCTTCAATGTAGCATCAATGATTATTAATGTGTACAATTAGTATAAAAAAGTTTGCAAGGCTCAATGTACAGCGACTTCAGAAAAAGAAAAAAAAACTTATTTTGGGGTTAATTTTTCTCCCAACCATAGCTTACTCTTTAACGTATCTCGAAACACAAACCGTAGATACCATTGAATAAAAACCAGAAACTTTCCCTCATACTGGAGAGAAACCACAATATTCACGCGGAAAGTAGGAAGTGGTGGGGGAGTGTTGGGGGGGTGAGGCGGGGGTGCGGTCTAGAGAGCGAGAGGAGAGAGAGGAGGCAGAGAGAACGAGAGACATGGAAGTGATCAAAGATACGGAAGAGAGAGAGAATCGATGCAGAGAGACAGCTTTGAGTGTATGAGACAACAGCGAGAGAGAGAGAGGTACAGAGAAAGAGAGGGCATGAAGCCAAGTGCTGGATAGAAAAGCGGGAACATTAGAAAAAAATTCAGAGGGAGACTGATAGGACAAGAGAGAGGGGAGAGAGTGATATAATGAAGGAGTAGGGAAGAGAGACACAGGAAGAAATGCAGAGGCGAGAAGAGGAGTCGGTGCTGAGAGACAACTGTAAAAGTATGAAAGATCGTAGTGAAGAAGAGGAGGCAATAAAGGAAGAACCAAAAAGAAAGAGTGGAAAGGAGTGTCACAGAACGATGAAGCACTGGGGAGAGAGATGGACACTGATAGAGAGAGAGAGAGAGAGAGAGAGAAGAGACATACAGAGGTAGAGTAAAGGAGACTGGTCAAGAGAGAGAAAGAACTGGAGGGAGGGTGTGCAGGAAAGCGGGATAGACTGCTAAATTTACTTGGCTGTCTTATGTGCCCTATGGTATGCTATATGTCAAGACAGTCCAAGGTCAGATCAAGAAAAGGAGGGATTTTAAAGGTTATGGGTGAGAATGTGCAGATGTTATTTAAATAATTGCCTTTAATTTGCCTTCTTTCTTTTACAGTTTAAGTGGAAATAGTGCATAAAAGCATAGAGCACCAACTGTGGTTATCTGGTCGCGCCCGACTGGGACAAAGTCACAAGTTCAGGCCGACCAATGGTGCATGGGCCACCGAAAGGGAACAAGCTAAGCCAGCTAAACAAAGTACTTTAAATCTTGGTGCGCGATCTTCACAGCATTGTTTTGCAAGGCTTCGCATCGTCCGGAGTCAGTTCCGAGGAGCTGCAAGGGCCGCGATGTGGGGTCCTGCGTCAGATTGCGTTGCGCTGCGTCAGTTTCAATGAAGCTGTTTGGCGAGGCTTCGCGTTGAGTCGCGTCGGTGCTGATGGGCTGGCAGTTGAGCAGCGAGGCTTGACGAGGTTTTGTGTCACTCGGCCTCGATTCCATTGAGGTTGGCAGCTATGTGGCAAGGCTCTGCCAGGCTCCACATTGCTTGGTGTTTCTTCCGATAACACTCGTAGCTGTGTGGCAAGGCTTTGCAGGGTTTTGTGTCACTTTGCACTGGATTTGGTGAAGACTTCAGCTGGGCTGGCAAATCATCTCTATCCCCACTTACAAGGATCCAGAACTGGAGGAGATAGGACTCATAGCAGGCAGAGTCCAGGTGCAGAGTTCAAGAGAGTTGGAGCCTTTCCTGTCCCTGAGGCTCTGATCGGGAGGCCAGCAAACTGGTCTTTGGAGTCACTCTGGTGGACCTGGGTTCAAGATGCAGGTCCAGTCCCTCCCACTCAGGGAGCAGGGCAGCAGAGTAGCAGTCCTTCATGTAGCAGAGCAGCACTGCAGTCCTTCTTGTGAGTCTTTCACTGGTCCAGAAGTGTACTGAAGAGTTAGGACTGAGGGTCCAATATTTATACCTTGTGCCAGCTTTGAAGTAGTAGAAGGTTCAGGAGGTTTCCACCCCACCTCCAGAGGTGTTTCGAATTTCCTTCCTCCCTGCCCTGGCCCCAGCTTGTCTGGGGCACAGCAAAGACTAGTGTCAAACCCTTTGTGATTGTGCTGAGGCATAGTCTATGTAATCGGCAAGTGTGGTAGTGGACAGCTCCACATCCTAATCAAGTCAGCGATGACCCTTCCTATCAAAAACTTGTCACCTAGTCATGTGACCCAGGATACATGCTGCAGGCACCAAATGATTAGGACAAGACATATGCCAAGCTTCTAAAAGTGGCATTTTCAGTATGTGTATTAAAATCCAACTTTACCATTAAAAAGGATTTTAAATTAAAATTCTTTAGACACCAAACTCGACATTTCTACCTTCTTCTAATTGAAAGTTACCACTTAATAAATGTGATAAGATAACCCAATGTTATACCCTGGGAGAGGAAGGCCTTGCTGCAGTTAAAAATGAATTTAAGAAGTTTTTACTATCAGGACATGTAAAAGTTAAAAGTACATGTCCAACTTTTTAAATACACTGCAGCAGCCCCTATAGACTGTTTAGGGCCTAGCCTATGGTGTGAATTATGTATTAACAAGCATTGGCATAGCCAATAGGTTTCGCCTTTGGGGCCTTATAAGTGTTTAACCATGCAACAGTTAATGTTGTTGCACCAAGGATATTGTGCTGCATAACTAAATACTTATAAGGTCCCAAAAGCGAGACCTATTGGCTATGCCAATGCTTGTTCTTATTCTTTTCTGAGGTGTATTTGGACATTTTTAAAGTTTTGCTTTTAGCCCCAGCACTTCATGTTTTACAAATTAAGTACTGCATGTAGGCCTTTTTGGAACTTATGTGGCTGCAGATTACTGCAGAGTACAGTGTGTCAGTTGCTGCTTTACTTTTTAAATAAACAAACTTGCCTATTAAAAATCAAACAAGCAGCAACTACCACGTTTAACTTTGCAGCACTATGCAGCCACACAATTCTCAAATAAAGGCCTACAGCCAGTGCTTAATTTGTAAAACATGAAGTGCCAGAGCTAATTAGCAAGGCAGCAACTACTACATTTAACTTTGCAGCACTCTGCAGCCACATAACTCCCAAATAAAGGACTACACCCAGTGCTTAATTTGTAAAACATGAAGTGCCGGGGCTAAAAGCAAGCAGCAACTCCCACGTTTAGCTTTCTAGCACTTTGAAGCTACATAAGTTCCAAATAAAGGCCTACGTGTAGGCCTTTATGGAAAGTAACACGTGGCATTTGCTGTTAGTTTTTTGAAAGGCAAGTTTGTTTATGTAATAGCAAATAGTTTGCACACAATGCATTTAAGGGAAGGAGTATTTAGGGTGTATTTTCTTATGCTTTTTTGAAGTGTTTTTGGGCATTTTTAAAGTTTTGCTTTTAGCCCCAGCACTTCATGTTTTACAAATTAAGCACTGGCTTTGAAAATTAAGTTGCTAAGGGTGAAACATTTCGCATTCGAAGTTAGATCAGACCTTTCTTGAGCCACCCTGGACAGGCAATGGGAGCTGGGGAAACGTCTAAACGAATTTAAAAAGTTGGGGGCCGTAGCACAGCTCAAATTTTAGCTTCCTTAAGAGTGATGCATAGCAATAAAATGCATAATATAGGAAGTAAGAGGGAGGCAGACAACCTACTGGAGAGTATAAAAAGGGAGCTGCTAGCCCCACATCTGCAGTTGCAGAATCATGATTACATGTACTAATGCGGATTTGCTTTTTATTTTTTGTGACGTACCACAATGGGTGAAAAGGGGAGAGGGGGTGAGCCATGAAGTCGATGCAGCTTTAGACACTGTGTGATAGACCGGAAAGGCATTGGAGCGCTTTATACTTGAACCAGGTTTCTTTTTTTTGGTGTGTGTTTTGTTAAGGGTATGGGAGATTAAGTAATTTGCCCAGGGTCACAGAATGTTGAGCTGAAGCCGGGAGTTAAACCTGATTCCTCAGTTCCAAAGTCGGCACCTCTGGCAGTTTAGCCACATCTCGTCTGTGTCTGCTAATTAATCCTGTCGCAGAGCGCTCTTTGTATAGTCTGTGATATTTTGCATTCAGCTGGAGCGGTCTCTGCTATTTCACTGTCTGTCACTCTAGCCCACAGAGATTTCTGCAGTGCATGATTCTGCAGTAGTAGCTCTAACTTAGTTGGAGTCCAGGAAGTGCACACTGAAGGTCGCTGATCTCTGAGTGGTTTTTATTGCTGCCCTGTAATAATTAAAAGTGCCAATGTTGTTTTTAATTGAGTGAACATAGGCAGAAGCTATTTTAATGGAAAAACTTGCGGGCTGAGATTTTACTGAACTAGACTTAAACCAGTTTAATATTCTATGCAACACATCTTCAATTGCTCGTTACTACGCTAGCACATTAAGAGGGTGGAGCATATTTGTGTTTTCTACAGGAGACTAGTGACAGCTAGTTTACCTTTGTAAACAAAATGAACTGTTTTATTCTGAAAAACGATTTCTCAAGCCCCTGCAAGAGCACTGCTCACCTCTTTGCCGGAGCTCACTGGAGCCGGGGACTTTTGATTGCAGCCTGTTGAGAGGGTGATGGGTTGCCCGTCAACAGGACTCCAGACGCAGCAGGGTGCTACCGGAACACAACATGCTGCTTGGTGACCCTCCCACAGTACAGACAGCACTGCGAGGGGTCGTGGACGGAGGCACCACACTTGTCTGCTGTTGGCGAAGGCAGGCAGCGTTAAAACAAAGGCGCTGCCCGCCCTACCAGCGTCTGCCTGGGTCAATCTGTTACCTGGGGTGGTAGTGGTACCTGTGCCTGAAGACAACACGCAAGGCGCAGCCCAGATCCACATACTGCAGAGACACGCCAGGCTATGTGCTTTTTTGATGTAAATAAGTGAAGGCACAGAGGCAAACAACGTGGACGGTGGTTCACTCAGCGAGATTCAGAGGCAGCCCAGCCGGCTGGGTTTGATTGATCTTAAATGATGGCAGCTGTGTTTACACCATGAATAAAGGCAGTGCTATGGGAGGTGCTGGCGAGATCTCTGTTTTGTTTTTTGCCCAGTGGCGGCCGATTGAAGGTGGGGGTAGTGCATTGAAAGGTTGTTTACAAAAGCGCCCCACATTAATGGCGGCCGTGCCCCTTAAGCCGCGCTGATAAAAATGCCTCATACAGCAGCACAACCCTCCTCTGTGACCGAGGGGGAGTGAAAGCAGAGACGGTGGGGTGGAGGAGCGTAGGAATCACACTGCAAAAACTAGCCAGCGTGCTCAAAAGTCTCCAATTACAAAGGCAGGCTACAGCGTGAAAAACAGATGGCACACTGCACTTCAATTAAAAGAAGTGCAAGCAGAGCGAAATAACACTGTAGTTAGGCGCCGCTGTATCGGGACTACAAGGAAGTTAGCAAATGACCAACAGCCAACGGAAAGGGAGATAACAAGAACACTACCACAAGTAAGCCAATAGCAAGCGGAAAAACAGATTACATTTAAGTTGAAGCCAACATACAGATTACTTTATGTTTCGCTGAGACAG
Source organism: Calotriton arnoldi (assembly GCA_963921515.1). Lineage (NCBI taxonomy): Eukaryota > Metazoa > Chordata > Amphibia > Caudata > Salamandridae > Calotriton > Calotriton arnoldi. The sequence continues at coordinate 93,665 of CAWUFW010013632.1, read as the reverse complement.
CGCATGCAGTGCATGCGCTGCCAAGGCGAAACCTAAAAAGGAAAGTTTAGGCCTGGCAAAAGGTCTATTTTGTCAGTTCGAAATGGCAGTTTAAAAGTGCACACCCAGGCTGCAATGGCAAGCCTAGGACATGCTTAAAAGGGCTACTTAAGTAGGTGGCACAAGCAGTGCTTCAGGCACAATAGCAGAATTTAATTTACAAGCCCTGGGTACATGTAGTACCACCTTATTAGGGACTTACAAGTAAAATAAATGTCCCAATTGGGAGTAAGCCAATTTTAGCATGTTTAATGAAGAGATCACGAGCACCTTCGCACTGGTTAGCAGTGGTAAAGTGTGTAGAGCCCTAACAGCTAACAAAAAAGGTGTCCAGAAAACATGAGGATGAATGCAAAACGTTTGGGGTCGACCCTCCAGAGAGGGCCAAGAATAACAGTGACAATTTATAGTGTTTTTATAATCATGTTTGGAATTTGTGTTCTGAGGCAATGGCTTGGTTTGCGTTTGCAGTGTTCACAATGGCACCCTCATGGTGCACATTTGTAAATGTTTGTGGAGCAGGTCCCAAGCTGAACTTTTAGCTCTTATACTCATTTGTTTTGTGTGACTTCTGATGTAATCTCACCTAGTGTGTAGTCATAGGGAATCAAAGCCACCAGACCTATAATTACATTGTGAGGCTTTACACAGTCATCATCACATACTTATAGCATTAAATCGACAAATGTTTACAGAGTAATCCTGTTGCATAATTATACCATTACCTCACTGATGCCTATACATTATCCAAACAGCAACATATTAAGAATACCTTCTAACCAGAGCACTACAAGCCCTACACCTTAATGCAATGCCCCAACTCTAACCCTATACCTTAACTAATTTTAAAGCCCACACCTTACTTTTTCAAAAAGCCCCACATTAGCCTTGACCTTAACCATAAGTTCCCCACTCCTAATATTAACCACATTCCTTACCCTAACACTAACCTGAAATTGATCCTGCCTATAACTAACCATAGAACTAACCTTAACACTAATTTTAAAGCTACGGATTGAGATTAGTGATATAGGTAGGGGTAAATTGACAAATCTTTACAGATTTAATGTTAAGTCACGGGTATGTTAAGGTTCAATGTTATGGTGAAGTTTATGTTTTGACATTATGATGTCATTGTCATGGTTAGACTAGACAAAAATGACAATGTGGAGGATGATAATGTTATTGTTGTAAACGTAATCAAGGTGCACCATTCTCTGCATTCCCATCTAGAATGTCAAGCATTAGGCACTATAGTCAATGGGTCAAGTCTGTATTGATGTCCCAAAACACTCATCCTCAATCTGGGAATGCTTTATCTGTGACAGTTGCAGGAAATGTGAGTAAAAAAACATGGGTTCATAGTCTACCAGCTCTGGGTAACCGTTTCACCTAGACTGTTTAATCACATTTTTAAGACGAATGGCCCTCACCATTTGGAAGAAGCCAGTTAACCGAATGTGTCTTTTTAAATTGCTTATTACATGTTTTCTCAATGGTGTAAATGCCAATATCTTTAAAATGGGTTCTCTATAGTGTATTATTGAATATATTCCCCTTGAGTCCCTTATCATATCCATATACTGCCTTCAAATCTCCTTCTTTCATTACAGTGCATTTTTCTTTCTTCCAGACACTCACTCACTCCTCATCATCCTCCACCCTCCCTTGTTCTTTTTTTTGGGGGAAACTCCTCCTTCACTGATTTTTTTAAATTAATTTATTTCTCCCTTCCTCTGGGCTTCTAATTTTTGTCTTTTTGGGGGAAAACTCCATCTGTATCCTGATTCCACCTTTTGAACCTTTCCCTACATGCCTCTCTTCCCCTTGGTCTCTTGATCTCTATTTTTCGTTTCAATATTAATATTATGTTTCCTACATTGGATTCACAAGAGGGTCTTTATTTTTTTCTTTTAAAAAACTTTTTTAGTAAGATGTATATTTTTTTTATTTTTCTTGGTGTTGATCAGACTCTATTTCTGTTAAATGTTGCAGTAAAAGAGTTATTTGCTTTCTTAGTAATGGGAATCTATTATTTTGTTTTTCTCTGAAATTACATACTAAAATCACTAACATCCTGCGGCTTGCCTTAATCTGGCACATTGCATAAAAGAAACACTACTTCAACATTTGCTCACAATTTCAGTCAACAGCTTAAGTTATTTATAGCCTGACAGTGAAACGAAATGTGGCCTAATAACATGTTATTTAAACTGCACTAATAAACCCACATTCACACGTTTATTTATGCAGTGCAAATGTCAACTTCCATGTCAATATCACAATACATTTAAATTCACTGGAGAAACAACACTGTTTAATGCCACGTGTTTTCAATGTTACATTGACTTCGCACAGGAAGGCAGCTTTGCTAATACTTAGGGGCCGATTCCGATTCGGGCAGGAAATCTCTCCGACCGAGCCGGACCCGGAGAGATTTCCGACCGAATCGGACTCTAGCAGCCCGACCGAACGAGTACGATGCGTACGTATGCCATCGGACTCGATTCGGTCGGACTCCCATTGAAGTCAATGGGAGCAGGTCGTACAACGCGTACACGGGCTCCCATTGACTCAATGGGCACGATGCGAACAAGGGCGCCCCCTACAGCGGGTTCGCGTCGATGCGGGTCGTGCCGTACATGCACGTGTAGGGGGACCCATGGGTCCCCCTGTGTGCGACTCGCGCGAGCTATTCGTGCAGGGGGGTCCGACACGGACCCCCGAAGTCCGGCTCCGACTGCTCTTTGGAGCCGGACGGCGCGAGTTGGTCGGACTGTTCGAGGCGCGCATCGTACTGGCTCGGTCGGGAAACGTCTCCATTGCGCGGTGTGAGTCGTGTCGGTGTGAGTCGGTCGGAGCGGTTCGGACACGCGAACGAGTCGGTCGGCGATTTCACGTACGCTCGCATCGTACTCGCTCACCCGGACGCATGCACGAATCGGTCGGAAAATAGGCCTCCGAATCGGATCCGGTAAAGCCAAATCCGATTCGGTGCCCTACCGGCCGAGATCGGAATCGGCCCCTAAGAGGCCTTATCCAATATGAGCTCACTTTATTGCACGAGTTTAACTCCTTTCATCCTGGCTTTGGTAAAATAACACTTTTAAAACAAACACATAGGAAAAACAAAAAGTAATGGCACAAATCAGATGGGCAGAGGGTAATGGGCTATTTTTTAGAAAGAAATGGTGAACTTATGTATATCTTTGCAAAAGCGTGATGTGGAAACTGCTTTGACCAATAAGGCCCAAACAACCTGCACGCACCAGCGCTTAACAGTGATTTTTGACAAAAATATAATTACCGGAAAAGTGAAAGTTACTTTAGAAGTGAGATTTTGGTCTTGTGGTTCCAGTTTTAACTTCTTTAATATTTTGAAATTATTATCTGTATTTTCCTGTAATGTATAGCCCGTTGGGTAAACATTATAGTATAAATATGGCATAATTATTTTAATTATGACAAAAGTAGTTTGCACTCAAAGTCTTACGTGGACAAGTGATATAGCTCTTCATGGAATCAACAGGAGTACAAATTATAAAGTGTCCATGACCCCCACTGATGAGGCGCATTCAACTATGAAAGCACTCTTTAATGGAATACTATTCATACACTTAGAGATGATGCAGCCCTGATTTAAATCTGCTTTCTTAAGCTTTTTCAATTGAAGTCTGAACAGCTTTGAATAAACACTCATGTTCAGTCAGCTGTTGCTGACAGGCAAACAGCTTACCATAAAGTGGAGTCATAAGCTCTAAAGCAGTCTTTTCACCATATGTCTCGTTTTGCACTGTCTTCAGGGACTCGTAGGTGCCATCTGTTTTTTCTCTTTTTGGAGATTCATATGTTGCTAAATTTGTTTCCATCACTGTGTATCAATATTCTTAACTCTTGTTAAACTTACTGGACACTTGATGCAATGATGCCGTCTAGAGCGACCGACTGTGTTAATCGTTTTCCCCAAATCTGACTGCTACTTAGAACTAAGTTCTGCCACGAGACTGCGTCCCTCCTTGCAGCTAAGAGACATTGTAACTAGTATTTAATGCACTATTATTTGGCTCAGGCAAGAGACGTTTACAATTCACGACCCAATTCCACATAGTTTATGGCATAGGCAGGTTAGGAGTGACTTGAAACATAATTTTACAGGGTGAATGCATTAAGAAAAACAATTACAAAGACCATGAGGACAGGTCCAGGGTCTATGAAAATGGTTCCCAAATATTCTGTGGACACTGAATTCTCAAATCAGCTTCTATTTAAGCTTGGCTTTTCTAGCAAGTTTACTTTTATTGCACTAAATACCGGTAGGGTGTGGGGGGGGTTGCGCTAGTGTGGAAAGGCAATATTTGCCATTGACAAGTCGATGCAAGACCATGCACGAAATCTGTCACTTATAATGCTGTCAGAAGAAATGCCCTATTACTTACCGTTAATCTTCATTACTCCTAGTCCCGTTGTCCTCGTCCCATTCATTACAAATAAGATAACCCTATCGCACCAACAGAAAACAGAGCGAAGGAATGCTGGACTCCTACCCCACCCCCTCCCACCGGGAGTACATAAGTGTACTTACCCAGCATTCCCTCTGAACTACCAAGCCCCAGATGAAGGTTTGCCGGGATGGAGGAAGTGGAGTAATGAATGGGACGAGGACAACGGGACTAGGAGTATGTGGCTGCCCGCCGCCCCCAAAGGGGGCCCCCCTAAAAGGGCGGCCCTTTAGTGCCATTGCGGCACAAGCCTACCCCTCGTCCTAGCTGCAGAGGGCTTCCGCCTGGAGCCCGCGGTTCGGTGGGGGTGTGGGCGTCACTTCCGGTACGCCCAGGGGGGGAGGGAGGGTATGTATACCCCCCTGACCCTCCCAGCGGCCTCTTTGCCGCCAGCCTCGCCGTCTCCAGGTCGTGTCGCCGCGGGTTCAGCAGTCGTCGGGTTTCTGCGGCGGAGTAGTGCAAGGTTAGTCGGGACCCCTTCTCACACGCTCTGGGTCCTTTATAAAGCTCCCCTTCCCGTAAGAGGGATGGCCTGAAACACGCATGTACCCTATTAACCGCCTACCCGCCTGTGTCATGTGGCAAACTCGAGTGGTGGTGAACGGCAAGGTGGGGCAGGGAGCGTGGTCGTTAGAAGGGGGGGGGACTTGGTTGGTTCACAGTCCCTCTGTTGCGCGGGTCACGTCGGTGCCCTTAACGCCATTTGGTCGGGTCCAGGAACTTTGGTCTAGCGTTGGTTTCGGTTCCGGTGAGGGCATGGGTATTACCAGCCCCCTCCTCACCCAAAGTCTTTCACCTCCTTAGAATGGCTCCGACATAGTAGTTGGAAGTCGGGCTCCCGGTGATAGACAGCATGGGCCCGGTAGGTTTCACGGGCTCATGGGGGTTAAGGATCCCCAGCGGCGTATGGTCCCGTTCGACTGCTGACATCCAAGCACCGTCCCGCGGCCCGGATGTGCTTGCATGTGTCCGCTGCTGTGAGGTCTCCCTGAGCACGGGTTTGCACCAGGTTCGAAATTCGGCATCCTTGGTGGGCGAGCAACAGAGCCTCAACGCGCGGGAGGACACGAGCATGCAGTGTCCGCAGGGGCTGGCCGCGGTGCCTGTGCGCCGGTTGGGTAGAGGTGGTGCCCATAGTTAAAATTAAAGGGCCGTTGTTTTATTTTGTGGTGTTGCAGGGACGCGGTGCGCGACGGTGTCCGTGGCAACTCTAGGGTGTAGGTAAACACAGGGGGCAAGATGGCGGGAGATTTGTCGGTAGCCAGTCACGGTGCGTCTCTATAGTGACTGCCCAATGAATATTCATTAGGTGTCTCATCCGGTAACCCCCTGAGACAGTAAATTTTGCTAGGTAATAAGGGACTTTAAATTTAAGGCTGTTAGTACATCGCGCTTAGTGTTTGCATGCGGCACGTTGCGATAAAAGGTGCTAAGATACTGGTCCTGGTGCGGTTGCGAGCGGAGCATTGGAGATATTTTGTGAAGAGGGTGCTACGCTCACTAAACAAGTCTTTTCGGCATCCCAAAATCATGAGGCGAGGTCAATTTGGGGTACTGTTCTTGGTTTCTTGCCGTTTATTGTGCCTTTGAAATTGTAACTTTTGTTGAAGGGCAGGAAAATGCGACCGAAAACAGCCATTACGAACCGAATGGCCTAGCCTTTAACAAAGGGGGCATCAGGACAACACTGCGGGGCTCACGTACTAGCACCCTATTGTCCATCTATGTACATCCCAGAGTGCTAGGGGGTGTTTACGCCACTGGGTGGCACTGTTCCACTGTTTTGTTTATCCTTCCTCGACAGGCTTATACTGGTATAAAACCACGCTGGTCGTGGCATGGGTGGGTCTGTGTGCTTGCTGTGCATGGGGACAAAAAATTGCTGCGCAACCCGATTGCACCGAACGAGGCACATACCGCTTTACGGCATCAAGGGGCAACTCGGCAAATTGGGCCTGTTTACGGGAGCTTAGTGGGTGGCTCAATTGGAACTGTGCTTGCCAGTACTGTGCGCGGGGTTTGTAGGCGCCTCTGTGGCCTAGTGGTGATGGGTGCTGACACTTGCACCAATGTTACGTTTCAACTGAGGCTGTCAGTGGTGGTGTGTTTTGATTTCTCTCAATGAGCAATTTTGATGCGGGCTTATATTGGGGGGGCACCAGTCACGTGAGGTGGCACCATTGTGCCCTCCCTGAGGGTGTGAGGGGAGCAACGTCTGTAAATTGGGTCAGCGGGGTTAGAGCTGACCCTGTCGTTTTGTGGCTGACCTCATGATGATGGGGAAGGTGATTTGTTCTGCATTCCGTCCATCAATTGTGGGTATTTTAATTCCAAGCAAGGGGTGCAAGTACCGGTAGTAGGAACCGGTCGTTCCCGGCGGTAGCTGCCGGCCTGGCCCAAATTCCAACTCACGCATGGTGTAGCCAACATTATCATCGGTCAGGGCAGACAATGGGGACCGGGAAAGACCGCTTGAGTCTTGTGCATCTGTGTTGGTAGGATGATGTCTGTTTTATACTACAGGAGTCTCCTGAGGCCACGTGGTTGGCAGGCAGGACGCGGTGCGTTGGCATGATGAGGCTTCCGGCCAGGGGGCAAACCAGGAAGCCTGTCAAACGCGCCTCGGACAGCGCTGCCAGGTTGTTTGTAGGCTGGCTGCGAAAATTTAGGCCTGGCGCTATGGGTATGAGTGGCACACTTTAGGCATTGGAGATGCGGCTCCAAGGCATGCTTGTTGTTCTGTTATCAAAAGATATCACGTCGTTGAGTGCAGTGTCTTCGGTGTGGCATACCATGCTTACTCAACGCAGGCGGATGGATACGTGCTCGGCACAAGTTAGCCTATAATTTCCAGCTGGCTATTATCACGCGGACGTTGAGTGTCAAGGGAATATAATCTATGCCTCTTTCCCTTGGGATCTGGCAAAGCATGCAAACTTGATAGGCACCCTGAAAGGGTACTCTTTAAGTGCTTTAGGGGAAACTTATTGTGTGAGGAGAGGAAGTGGCATAACTGCCAAAGTGCTGACGTTGGAGCGGGGATTCCCGGTTCGAGACTCAGTGTCGGCTCAACATCCTGTGAGTTTGAGAAACGCAGCTAATCTCCATGTGCCTAGAGACAGCACCTAAAGATCACAGGAGTGACTGACTAGGCGAGCTACAAAAACATCTCCCCGTGCCTAACGAAACTATTGTGTCCCGTAATTGGTCGCTAATAATGGCTTCCATGCGATACTTACAAACACTGGGTTTAGCTATTTCGCCCTGTGCACCACTCGCCAAGACGAGTTTTCTGTATCCTTACTGGGGGGCAAGTTGCTGCAAAGATATCTCTGGCTTGGCGACAGCACTCTGATGTGTGCAGAGAGCCTGTCGAGGCCTTTCTATGAATTTTGAGCAGTGACACGCCGGGCGCCTTCAGTCTGTGCTGCGAAAGAGGTGCTACTAATTGTAATTTGAATAGCAATGTACACATGTTCCAGATTGCCACGAAGTGTTAATTTATTGATGGAATTTCACGCCCTGCAATTGTCCGCATATTGAGCGCGAGGTTTTGACTCCTTTACGTGCGCCTCTTTGCTACAGGTTTCCGAATGTAAATAAAGGTGCATGGTATGAGGATTAGCAGGCAAATGTGACACATTGCCACGAAGCGGTAGTGTCTTAGTCAATTTTAACACGCAGCTATTGTTGCATATGGTAGCGCGATGTGAGTCTTTTTATGTGCGCAGCTTTGTTACAGCTGTCCATATTTACAAATGGTGAATCGTATGATCCAGCAGGCCACGGGGTGGCTCGACAAAACATTTGCTTATGTAAAACATATTGTTATCTAATCGTCATTTAATTGCAGCAGCGACTGGTGCCCAGTGACCCCTAGTGGCGTAAGCCTGCTGCTTATAGGGTCAGTTATTGGCTTGCGTTCTCATTTAGCACGGGCCAGGTCAGGGATAGGTGGCCAAGTCCTTTACCTAGAGTTAAGTACAGTGACATCAAGTGTAAACGTGTACGTACAAGATACAGCCCACAGTGACAGTGCTTGGGAAACAACAGAACACTGCACGCATGGTATTCGCTTACGCTATTCAGGCACAGGGGTTGCTAGCTGCCCTGGACGGTCCGGTGCGGTTTGGGAATGTTTAGATCGATCTACGCGAGGGGGGCTTGTGCACATCACCGTGCAAGGAACACGGCTCTGTCATGGCATCTTTAATAATTATTGACTAATAATTATGCAGCACCAAGGGTGGGTTCCTGGGTGCAGTCAGATTGGTAACCCTTACAGGGGGGCAATAAGGGTAGTAGGACTGGGCAAGTAAACCTTGGTCCTTGATGCGGGCCCGAATAATTGTGGGGCGGTACCAAGTACCTTTAAGCGGTCAGGTGGCACTTAGGATAGTTGTGCTGAGTATGTATGCAACATGCGCTCATGTATAGCGTTACATACATTGGCAGTTACATACACGTTACAGTTGTGTAACTAATATGTAATTATCAATGCGCGTTAGATTAACGCTATGAATGGCGGATCGGATCTGCCTTCAGCTGGCATCGCGTTGTCTGCCTTGGCGGCAACCGGAGAGGGTGCCCTGGGTGGGGCAGAACAGTATATCAGTTTGGGGTTGATTATTGGTGCGTTAAACCACCTTATACTGCCAAGGTGCCACAAAGTGGGGAAGACCACTTGGGGCAGGGTCCCCCACTTTGGTGTACACACCTGAATAATGCCTTCATTCACTAATACCGATAAGGGGCATTGCTCCATCCCTCAACAAAGTAGACCAAAGCGGTTTGATATGTCCTTTGACTTTGAGCGGGACAGTCAATGCTTTTCTTGCAAAGAACTATGCACGCCAATTTTTATTCAGTGGTTTGGATGGCGAATAGGTCTCAAATCGATCTATATTTCTTTGACGATCTGGCGACCCGCATGTAGGGGATGTCCAGGGTTCTTTGTTATCTGTAATATGTAAACACATATCAGAGACTATTAGCAGGAATATTAGTGGGCTTAGCTCTTCATGCTACCCTGCAGTGGTTACTGACCAGGGTTAGGCAGTGGATAGTGTTGCAAGCACGCGCTCAGAGATGGGTTGCACATGCTGTTTCCGCAGAGTTAGGGGCAGGCTAGCATCCCCACCTTGTCTCCGCGGGGTTGATGTGTCTTTCGGGTCATCATGATCAAGTAGAGCTATTATCGATTGGTATAGCGGGACATAGGAATGCCAGGCTAGAATCCAAGGGATTATAGAGCAAGTGTTCCGTGTTCGGAGCCTAGTACATGCAGGCGTGAGTAAGAATGGTAGCTGCCAGTTCAATCTTGCACCACTCTAAAGTCAAGAGAATAGGCATTTCTCTAAGTGTGAAATAGTCCCCAGGCAGGGCTTAGAGGGAACATTCACCTAGGCGAACCAGGTCTGTGCAAACTAGTATGATCTGGGTCGGTTTGAGCGCGGCAAGTAGGTGCACAGTTTTATTCATATGCACAGTAGTATTAACTTAAATAATAGATGTATTGACTAGTACGACCAGCGGACGTTCCCACACCAAGGCATTTGGCAGCGGTGAGGGTTGCTATGCTGTAAGGATATCAAGTTTAAAGATGACTGCCAGGCATCAGGAGCACTGAGCGGCTTACAGCCAGAGGCGGTATCCGATGCAAGGGGCAGCTGTTAGATTAGAGCCCGACTCAGAGGGACCGCCTTAAGAGCTTGGAGGTCTGTTGGCACCGCCTTTCAATGCAAGCCATTGTCTAGCGGGCTGCCCTGACCAGGGCAGTTGCAGGCGCAAGTAACAGGATCAGCTGCCAGTTCAAACGTGCATCTTTCACTAATTTACTCCGATAACTGGGACAGGATTAAGACGGGCTGGACAACGCTTGCTTCTACCTGCATCAGCACATCTTGTCAGGAGTGACTGCCAAAGGGATGGCAGTTAAGCCAGGTAATGTTAGCACCCATCCAACACCAAGTCGATTGTTTAAGGGCACCCTTGGGCCGCATTTACACAGCCCAGTATTAGGCCCTTTGTGGGTCAGTGCCATGAATTACTTAATTGGACTGAACAGGAGCCGTGACCGTGGGGTACACTAGCAGAAGTTTGGCGAAGAGTTAAACTCCACCCATGGTCATGGTGTAGTTTTAAGTAGTTGGAGTTGTCACTCTCATTTGACCTGGGGTCCGATGCTACACGAGGGCATCGCCGCGCTGCGGCCAGAGCACGAGCATTGTGCTTCCCAGGGGGGCAGCAAGTGTAGGCAAGGCTCTTTCCAAATCTGGCACCAGAACACAAGGTAGTCAGGGCCAACTTGTCTGTTGGGTGACTTGGGTAGGCACCTGTGTAGTTGTCACTCCCCGAAGGGGTGAGTTGTCTCCAATAGTGGGCACAATACGTATGTGTGTCCCGGGCTTTTCAGCTGTGTCGAGCCTGTCTCAGTTAGAGGTACGCCCAGGTGGAAATTGTGTACTTAAGGTTTGCATGACCAATGCGGTGTGTTGTATCTCCTAGCGGACCCACTGAAGGTATACTGCAGCTAAACAGGGGACTGGGAAGCATGGTTTCCGTCACTTTGGCAGGTTCAAAGCATCCAGGGTCAGAGATGGACAGTAGGTACTGTGCATCTGTGATCCGACGGCAGTTAGGCCAGCGGGGGGCGCTGCGTAAGTTGTAATTGCACGAAAGGGTGAGGCTTCCAGCAGTGGGCGCAAGCCTTAGATTGTTTCAAACCAGCTTTGATACCATTAAGGTGTTCACCAGGGTAGCAAGCAAAGGGGTTTCTGCATCCATCTGGGCAACGGGGCGAAATAAGTACACCCCAGAACCAAGGGCAGAGGATATGATCCTGCAGTTAGGCGCAAATGCCCACCCGGTTAGTATAGATGCCTCGCTGGGTGGTGCCGCTGTCAGCCAACAGGGTGCTGCCGTCCCAAGAAATGGGGAAACAAGGGGCCAAGCACAAAAGGCTACTATCTAAAGAACATTTGCCATGTCCAGTGATCAACAAAAAGTAAATTTAACTGAGCAGGTAATTTCCACCGCTGGGGTTGCCCAGGGGTGGGCAGTGGGAACGCCCTTGCCCCCCTATTCGGCAATAGTCGAGGATGAAGGGAAAGTAGGACTTGGTCTATCCTTAATGTTAGGCACCATATCGCAAACAGTGCGCACTGTATGAAATCGGACAGATTCTCTTAGCTATGCCTAGGGGGTTTCACCAGAGGGAGTTGAGCTGGCGGAAGTCCCATAAGGGATGCATGGCAAGGGCAGGAAGGCACCCTGGATTATTGGCACTTACTTCTAGTTATGACCATTCCCATGCGTCTTGATTTAGAAAGCAAAGGGACGGGCAAACGTGAAGCATAATTCTCCTTGCCCGAACAGCCAAAGTAGGCAGGTGGGGTTGGGAGTGGTCACCTAACTAGTGGGCTGCTGTCCCATCGATGGGGGACACAGGTGTTCAAGCACACACGATGCGAGAAGGACGGCAACTTGGGGAGATCATCAAACAGATGGGGCAAGGTGAGCCTGGGTGTCTGAATCCGTCCTGCCCAGAGATGGCACAGGGCTAGGTCATGTGAGGCAGTGGAACTTTCCCGCAGGAGGGTGAATAGTTCGTGGCATAGGTTCACAGGCCAGAAGGTCCTTTGGTTTCATCAGACACTAGCTGATCCAGGATAACATCAAGGGCTACTGTGATATAGATGGGGTTCGTCTATCACCAGTATGGAGGGATCTCATCCCTTAGATTTGCGAGAGGCCTGGTATTGAGCGGTCGCATGTGTGAAATGCGCTGTTTCGGTGAGATCAGCAACTACAGGGGTCAATGTGAGCTCTGGTGGTCGGAGATGATTCACCGCTAAGGTGGCATGGAGCTAAGTCAGAGGAGGCCGTTGAACATCCCTGTAAGAGGGAACTGTTCATGGTGTAAGTTCACAGACCAGAGGGGTCTGGGTTTCATCAGACACGAGCTCATCCAGGCAAACGTTAAAGGTTACTTTGAGGAGGACGGGGTCCACTTGTCCCCGGTGGGGATGGACCTGTTTCTCCTGGATTTACAGGAATGTTTAGAAAGGGCACGTTGCAGGTAATAGGAGGTGCAGTGGTGGGGGGCCCTGGCTGCGACGGTGGCCGCCCCCAGGGCTGTGGCAGAGTTACAGGGCGATCTGGAAGCAGTCCGGTACAGTAAGGGTACCACTGCGGCAGACGGGTACAGTAAGGGTACCTCTGCACGGCACAATAAGGGTGCCAGAGCCAAAGACCAGGATCCTCAGGGCAGGGTCATGGAGAACCGCGACGGCGCCCCGTTAGTCCTTCGGGCGGTTGGGGGCCTGACCAACTGGGGGTTTGCCCTGATACACTCCGCCCTGAAAGGGGCGTGAGTAGATGGTAACAAGGGACACGTGATCCAGTGGTGGACCAACAAAGGTAGCGCTGACCGGGCATACATCCCACAGTGCTGGCTCATCAGGCGGGCAGGGGCAGCATAGGTTGGACGGCTGCCTGCCCATGGATCGCCCGTAAGATAACCCACCTTATTGCATACTCTTGTATGGAATAAACCTGCGACAGTTTTTCCCATAAACAAAGTGTCTTGTGTTTTATTATGCATGTTCACCTATGGGAAAGTGGGGGATGTTGCCGGTATTGGGACTATGTGGCTGCCCGCCGCCCCCAAAGGGGGCCCCCCTAAAAGGGCGGCCCTTTAGTGCCATTGCGGCACAAGCCTACCCCTCGTCCTAGCTGCAGAGGGCTTCCGCCTGGAGCCCGCGGTTCGGTGGGGGTGTGGGCGTCACTTCCGGTACGCCCAGGGGGGAGGGAGGGTATGTATACCCCCCTGACCCTCCCAGCGGCCTCTTTGCCGCCAGCCTCGCCGTCTCCCTCCCTTCCTCTTACCCTCCGGCTGGGCTGGTGGGCAAAGTATATTGAATGTTTTAATGTTTACTTTTGTGTTGCAGGCGGAGTTACAGGGCGATCTGGAAGCAGTCCGGTACAGTAAGGGTACCACTGCGGCAGACGGGTACAGTAAGGGTACCTCTGCGCGGCACAATAGGGGTGCCAGAGCCAAAGACCAGGATCCTCAGGGTCATGGAGAACCGCGACGGCGCCCCGTTAGTCCTTCGGGCGGTTGGGGGCCTGACCAACCGGGGGTTTGCCCTGATACGCTCCGCCCTGAAAGGGGCGTGAGTAGATGGTAACAAGGGACACGTGATCCAGTGGTGGATCAACAAAGGTAGCGCTGACCGGGCATACATCCCACAGTGCTGGCTCATCAGGCGGGCAGGGGCAGCATAGGTTGGACGGCTGCCTGCCCATGGATCGCCCGTAAGATAACCCACCTTATTGCATACTCTTGTATGGAATAAACCTGCGACAGTTTTTCCCATAAACAAAGTGTCTTGTGGTTTATTATGCATGTTCACCTATGGGAAAGTGGGGGGATGTTGCCGGTATTGGGACTAATGAAGATTACTGGTAAGTAATAGGGCATTACCCCCAGGTCCCTCCTGACCTCGTCCCATTCATTACAAGTGTGAATACCCAAGCACCACACAGGCATTCAACAACAACAAACCACCAGGACCCAAGGAAGACAGCAACACCCAGTGATTTATTGGAACACAGAAGTAAGAAGTCAGGAGCTCACAGCCTGCAGCACCCCCAACCCAAAATTAGCATCATCACCCAGCAAATTCTGGATCTGATAATGCCTCACAAACGTATTAGAGGACGCCCATGTAGCAGCCCTACAAATTTCAGACAGGGAAACCCCCAACCCTTCAGCCCAGGAGGCCGTCATCCCACGAGTAGAATGCCCCTGCACCCCAGCCGTAGGAGCGGAACCAGAAAGGGAGTAAGCCAACTCAATGACCTGCTTCAACCAATGGCCAATGGGCAAAGAAGAGGCATTCACCCCCATAATAGGAGATCCCAAAAGCCACAAACAGGGAGTCCAACTTCCGGAAAGGACGAGTCCAATCCAGACCGACAAACAAAACATGACTAACATCCAGCAACGACCAAGGAAGATCATCCCCAGACACCTGACCCACCCGCAAAGCAGGCAAAACCACCTCCTGGGAACAATGGAACTGCGAAGGCACCTTTGGGACAAAAGAGGAATCCAAACGCAAGACCACCCCATCCTCAGAAAAAGACAGAAAGGGTTCCCGCACCATACGAGCCCCCAACTCACCAAGGCGCTAGGCTGAAGAGATGGGCACCAAAAAACACCTTCAACGTGACAAACTTGAAGTTCACCTTATCCAAAGGCTCAAAAGGAGTAGCAACCAAAGCACACAGCACCAGAGGTAGGTCCCACAAGGGGAACAGGGGCCGCACCAAAGGACGAGACAAAGAAAAAACCCTCAGCAACCTGGAGACCAAATTGTACATATCTGCCAAATTCCCTCCAAGGGAACGAAATGCCTAATTGCAGCCCACTGAGCCCTCAAGGTGGAAACAGCCAAATGCTTCTCGAACCCCTCCCAGAGAAACTGCAACACCCCCATCAGAGAACACTCCAGGGGAGACAACTCAAGAGCACAACACCAGTGCTGGAAATTCCCAAAGTGCCTCCCATAGGGCTTGAGGTTTGAAGGTCTCCGAGACTGCTGGATGGCCAAAGTTAAATGCTCCGGGATACCCTGATGCTGCCACCCCTGCCTCTCAACCTCCACACTGACAGCCACAGCCACAAGAGAGGCAACGTCGGAGCTGTCCGCAGAGGACATGGGAAGCAGGGGATCAACCATGGCCCCTGAACCGTCAGCGCCGCAGAGTGGGGAACCAAGACCGATGAGGCCAAAAGGCCACCACAACCACCACCTCCCGAGACTCCTGCACCAGATGAGCAAGGAACCGGGGGATCAGAGAAGGCATACAACAGGCGTGACCGCCAAGGAATGGTCAGAGCATCCACCCCACAACACCCTACCTGACGAACCAGGAAATAAAACCGTGGAAGCTGAGCATTGTGCCAGGAAGCAAACAGGTCAAGGAAGTGAAGACCAAACCTCCCGCACACCCGTCGAAAGACCTCCGGTGTCAGAGACAACTCCTGGTAGGGGGAGAAAAACAACTGAGGGCATCTGCCGCGCCACTGTCCACCCCCCAGATTTGAACAGCCACCAGAGACAACAGGTGCTCCTCTGCCCAACAAAACAAGGGAACCACCACAGCATTCAGAGACCTGGACCTGATCCCCCCTGATGATTCAGGTAGGCCACTGTCACCATGTTGTCGGGCCGAACGACCACATTCCTCCCCAACAATTGCCTCTGGAAACCCATGACTGCCCTGGAAACAGCTGTCAGCTCCCTCCAATTGGAGGAACGCCTCCCCTCCTGGAGAGACCAACGCCCCTGCAGACAGCACCACCACCCGAAAGCACTGGCATCCATTGTGAGGACCACAGGAGGAGAGGGCTGCAATAGCATCCTCCAGGAAAGATTGGCCGAGATTGGCCGACATTGTCCACCAGACCAGGACAGGGAGGAGGGATGGAGAAACCAGAACCTGAAGGCCGAGGTCCCGAGACAAAGAATCCCAACAGGCCAGCAGATGCACCCACAGAGGCCAGAGATGAAAACGTGCCCAAGGCACTGTGAACACTGCTGCCGCCATGAGCCCCAGAAGCCGTAACCAGAGCAGAACCAGAAAGGAGCCCCTCCTCAAAACCTGCTGAGCAAGGGAATCCAAGGTCACAGCCCAGGAGTCCGGCAAGAACACCCTCTTCAGATCTGTGCGAAAGCGGGAACCAACAAATGTGAAGTCCAGAGAGGGCACCAGTTGACACTTGGGAAGGTTCAGCAGAAACCCATGAACCCTCAAAGCTGAACACACCGCCCCCTGATTGATCAGCAGCTGATCCCGAGATGGAGCATGGATCAGCCAATCGTCAAGGTAAGGGTAGAGGAGGATACCCTCGAGTTTAAAAGAAGCTACCAACGGAGCCATGACCTTGGTGAACACCCTCGGGGCAGATCGAATTCCAAAGGGTAGGATGCCAAACTGAAAATGATGTCCGTGAAGGCAAAATCTCAGGAACCTGCGACAGCTGGGATGAATTGGGACATGATAGTAAGCGTCCTGCAGATCCAGAGTGCACATGAAATGCCCTGGGAGTACCAACAGGATAACCTGCTGTAGAGTCTCCATCTTGAAGGGCAGGCAAACACAAACCTGTTCAGAGCCTTCAAGTCCAGCACCAGACGGAACCCCCTCTGGCAACTCGGCCACCAGAAAGATTATGGAATAAAACCCCATTCCCCTCTCCAGAAGTGCACCACCTGAATGGCCCCTTTCTGCAGGAGTGACCCAATCCCCAGGGACAACTCGGCCCGCTTGGTCTGACAGGATGGCCATGGAGTCAGACAAACCCTGGAATCTGGAGGAGGCCCGCAAACTCGATGCGGTAACCCTGGCGCACAATGTCGAACACCCACACATCTGAAAAAGACTGCAACCAGGCCGGAAGAAAGTGCTGAATCCGTCCTCCTACCAACAACTCTGGTTCATCCATCATATAGTCAGGAACGAGGTTTAGGCTGGGGAGACTTCGCCTTCCTGTCCTTACCACGGCCAGAAGAAAACCTCCCTTGACTCCCAGAAAACTGCATCCCAGAAGGCTGACAAAAGGGGGATTTAGGCTTTGAAGACCCTTTATCAGCAGAGGACTGCTTCAAAGAAGAGGAATGCTTCTTTTCCTTAAAAGGTTTGTGCAACTTGCCCTCCAACTCTTCCCCAAACATCATAGTCCCTTGGAAAGGCAAACACAGGGCAGAGGCCTTTTGAGCGTCCTTTTGAGATTTCCAATCTTTCAAAACCAGATTGTGGTGTGCTGATGCACAAGTGCCACTGGAAAGAGCGAGGCCTGCACCACATCAAAGGACACATCCGAAAGAAACTCCACCTGGCGCTCGATATGATCCAAAAGCCCAGAACAGTCCAATCTATCATCTAGGGACTGATACAGAGCCTTGACGCTTGAAAATAGGGACTGGGCAACATAAGTCCCATAAATACCAGCACGCAGACCCAGATGAGAACCTGAGTAAACGTTCCTGAGGGACGCATCAACCTTCTTATGGACAGGATCTCTAATAACTGCATCCTCAGCCAAGGAGGTCCACCCCACCAGACTAGCAACAAAAGAAATTATGGGAATCGAGTCTGGCAAATTCTTGGAAATATCCTGGAGAGGGTGAAGTTTGGCCATGAAGCGGGGAAGCATGATCCGATCTGGGTCCCTCCACTCCCTTTTCAACACCTCATGGATGCATGGATGGACAGGCACATTCACTGTGGCCGCACTCTGAAACTGACGAATCAACGAACTGCCAGACATGCTAGGAGCCTCCTCCTCAGGAAAGCCCATTTTGGACTTAACACAACTCGGTAACACAGGCAACATGTCTTTATCCACATGATTCCCTTTGTGCTCCTCCCCCATCCACTTCTCATCTGAACTTGAGGAATAAAAGGGCTGAACTGTGACAGTGCTCTTGGGCCGGGCTCCACCGCCCATCTCCTGCAAAGTTTCCTTTATCAGGTGTTTTATCCTAGCATCGTCACCATCCCTGCAGAGTTTGGACCGGGCTGGTGAAGGAGAAAAAGAGGACACAGAAGAGGTAGATGAAGAATCCTCCACATGGTTACACTTGCGAGAATGTTTGCCCATCCTGACAAATCCCCTCCAGCACCCAGGAGGTGCACTGCAAGGAGAACTTCCCACAGCAATAGGGGCACTAAACACCACCAAGGACCAGCCCCACTGTAAAGAGAATGCCACAGAAACAAGAAACCGCTGTGCGGTACTCACCCACAGGTCGCCAAATAAAGGCAAAAATCGTCACCTCTGACCCCCATTGCCTCACGCGCAGCGACCGGCATCGGCGTGCATGACTTCCTGAACCACCACCATCGCCTGTCCAAACCAGCAGACAGGCAATCCGAACCAGAAGGGCTCTGCACTCCCCGGGTGCACATAGTCAGCTTGCAGACAAACCTATGCGCCTCCCGTTGTGCCCAGCTTGCTGGGAGACGCAGCCCGCATCGCCATAGCAGGGGAAACACACTCCAACATCCGAAAGGCCCCAAAGAAGAACCGCATATGCCTCCCTCCAAGCCCGGCAGAGAGGAAGACACGACCAGACAGCAACGTCCCCTCCGCCCGGCATCAGAGACGCCATCCTGCCAGGAACCCCAGCTCCTGACTCGTCCCAGTCTGTCAGAAGACAGAAAAAAGGATAGATGTAAAGCTGGGTAAGTACCCTTATGTATTCCCGGTGGGATGGGGTGGGGTAGGGGTCCAGCATTCTATCATTCTTTTTCTCTGTTGGTGAGATAGGGTTATTTCACTTGTAATGAATGGGACGAGGACAGGAGGGAACTGGGAGTAATTACAATTTACTCCAACGTGCACAGGTGGATGTCTATGAATACCGATTTACAATAATTTCACCTACAGCTACAATAAAATGAGTTCTGCCTGTGCGCATTATTTTTCATTGAGTAATATCACTGTTGTATTCGAGGGGATCTTTTCTTATGTAACATACCATAGATTTACATTTCTTTTGAATAATTGTAAGTGAGTGCTCTATATGTGATTTAATGAATGAAGGCTTTAATAGACTGCAGATTCAAAGGGGGAGCTTTGTCGACATCTTACCCGCCAAACACTACATTAGGCTGTGACAACCCTAGGTATCTCCGCTGTTAACTTGTATTGTTTAATACATGTCCTATTGCACAAGACTGAGAACATTCTGGATTTACTGGGTTATTAAGAGTTTGGCAAAGTGGCAGCCATGCTGTAAATCAGCAGGATTCCTGCTCTGCCAAATGTAGTTGTCCTTCCCTCCCAGCATCACTTTCTAGTAAAAGTGCTCCTGCCATACAGGAGGAAGTATTTTCGCAGTAATTAATTGCTAAAATCTCAGTTAGTCTCTCAATATTTGTGTTGAAAATGGGAGAATTGGTTAACCCTTGGGCAATTACCCGAGATCTCTGGCCCCATATTCAACATACTAACCCCACCGTTGCTATTTTTACTGTCATAGGTTCGGCTTAACCAAGCACTAGTTCAATAAAACCAACAGACAACATCCTGCATATCTGTAACTATCCACATCATGTTCATGCTGATGACACACACACACATCTCCTTAAAGATTCATCCGGAATCTCTGCACCTTGGTAGTACTAAATAGCAATAAAATGAATCACTGTTCTTGCTAATACTAATGTACATTCCAATGACACATTACAGCCTTCCTTTCACATACTGAGTTACATATGCTCTTTCTTACAGAAACATGGGTCTCTCCAGAGACTAATCCCATCGTGATTGATTTTAAACCTCTTCGGTTTTCCTTCTTGCATGAGTTCAAAGGGAAATGCGCTGCAAGTGTTGCTATTTTTTTTTTATTAAAAACCTATCTTTTCTCCATCCCCCTCTCACTTCAGCTGGCTGGCTCGGTTTGGAAAATTTGAAATTCCTTGTAGCCCTGAATTATTTCCCCAAAATTAGCATGACTATTTTACTTTGCTCCCAGCGGCCACTATACTAAATTCAATCCTACCTTGATTTAGTAGCGCTGCTATCCTCCCTTTATACCTCCTTTATTATATTGGGTGACTTTAATGTGTGGTTCAATATCCCTTTGAATCCAAACTGTTTCAGAACTTTTAATGCAGTATCTGGACGATCTACAATTTCCTAGAAGTTGTCATAGTGCCAAACACAGTAAAGTGCAAATGCTCAATTCTGTTTTCTTAAACATTTCAAAGATATCTCATTGATGTGAAAAATCATTGTGCCTGGAACGATCGTGTATTCATACATTTTTCTACAGCACACCCCAATCTGCCACAAAAAGGGGCCACACTGTGTTTTTCTGGGTGGATCCCATCTGACTTGACCGTAAATGTGTGTGCTGTTTCTCACATGATCTTAGATTTATCTACTTGGAGATAACTAGAGGGAGGGCAGCTCGATCTTAAATGTAAAAATGCAAGTATACTTCTTTTTCACTTCACTGTAGGCAGTATCAATGGAATTTCATTAAACTGAGTTATGTGTCTAATGTATCTGTTACCAATCCATTTTTCTGTGATAGACCAACACAGTTGATCAACACCAATGCTGAGGTCCAGTAAGCTGTGGCATCAGAGTTGGGCTGGTCATTTTCCCACTCAGATATTTTCCTGGCAGCTGCAGACTTGGGACTGATTTTATAGCTGGAAGGACTGCCATTACAAAATCAGCTCTCCACATTCCCATCTTGTCATAAAAGCCCTAAAGAGTGGGTCTGGTGCGAACATTTTTGCCAGAGTTTTTTTCATTTTCAGTCTGGCACTGTGTGGTATTCTGAGTATTGCTAGTTTCTCCTTTTATAGTGAAGCTGGCTGCAAAGAGCAAGGCTTACCGTTTTTAAGTGTATTATACCAAATCATACATTTATTAAAACAAATATGTTGTTTCCTCTTGTCCAACCCTTTCCTATGGAAATTTTGCCCACCAAGAAGATAATATTAGAATACCCTATTGCTGCTGATGCTACTTTCGTCCTGCTTGAACTCTGCTCTCCCATCTTACAGTACCAAAATATGACTCAGCATATTGCCTCATGGAATTGCGTGCAAGTTAAAAAGCCGCTCCAGTGGCCCACTCAGAAAAGAAAGATCCACCACAGATCTTACATTGACACACAATTTTATGGCCCTTGTTGGCAATGGAGAGGAAGTTGAGGGTCAGGGTGGACTAGATTTCAAAGCAGTATGGGGCTGCTACTTTTCTACTTATTAACGGGTTTCTCAACCCAGTCCTGCCCATGTAGGGTTAAAGTCCTGTATCTGTTAACTTATTGATGGATTGTCAGGGCCTTTGGTGAGACCAGGACAAGAAAAACTATTTGGGAGATCTTGCCCTCTGTAGGGACAAGGTAATTTAGGAGGAGAGGTTTAGCATACACCAGGAGTTACCTGAAGGTTTGGATAGAGAAGGCAAGGATAGAAGCTGAGTACTGGTGTAGGTTGGAATGGACTGGGATTGGGACACTAAACATGAAAAGAATAATGAATGGGAGGAAAAAAAATCAGAAAAGCGAGGCATATACTGTACAACAAACAATAGGAATACAATAAGACATTTCAAAGCAGAAGATAAACAGAAAAACTATCATAAATGAGTGGGTTTTTTTGTAATTTTTTTTGTCCTCATATCACCACAGCTTCTGCAAATCTCAGGCCGTTTGACCATTTCTTTCCACCACGCAGTCTGTTGCATTCACATTTGGTCCCACCGCACTGATCCAGCCTACCAGGACATCACCTAGAGCGGTGCCTTGGTGTAATCATTGGATATCATGTTCTATCTGAGGTTCTTCCCTCAAGTCCACTCCATCTGGTAAACTCAGCCCACAACTCAAACGGTCTTCCTGACTTACGTTCCATGTCTAGGCGACAGGTCCATTTTACCGCTTTAATCCAGTCCATTAAGCTTGGAGGAGATGGATCAATCCAACGTTTGCAGATCTCCCTCCTGGCTAGGAGTATCGGATAAAACATGAGGCCACTTTGCTCCCTTCTCAATATGCTGCATGAGGTATTTTCTACCCGCAATAGGACTAATACGGAGTTTAATGCAATGGTTACCCCCAGATTGCTTTTGAGGGTAGTCTCATTGTCTGCCCAGAATGCCTTAATCCCAGGCCAAGAAAAGAAAACGTGTTCTCCATTAGCTTTTAAAAGGCCACACCTTCTACACCTGGGAGTGGGCTGCGAAATAAAGTTTGCAACTTTTTGGAGTGTCCAGTATAGTCCATTAATTGTGAAGAAGTGAATTTGCTTTAGATTTGCAGGCTTGATGACCGAATATAGCAGTTTCAAAGAGTTATGCCATAATGGTTGTAGGTCCACCCCCTGGAAAGTATCTTCCGACACCATATATGGTACTATCAGTTTCTTATCTTCAGTTTCCAGGAGTTTTAAGTACCATGTGGCTACCTCCTTTCTTTTGGGTGTCACATCCTGGAGTGAGGACTCAAATTCCCAGTCCCCCGTCTCCGAGGTCGCAAGCCAGGATGACAACTGTACATTTATGAACCTAGAAAAGCTATCCCCAGTTTTAGCTTTCAGAACTTCCCAGGGTAAAATCCCCTGCACTGTCATCAAGTCCCCCCAGGTCACAATCCCTGCACATCTTAATGGGACATCTTAATGGGAGACTCAGCCTATCCTTCATGCATTCTGGGGTGCTAGGAGAGTCCCAAATAGGAGCAAAGTCAGAGTAGTATCCAATAATGAGTGCCTTCCTTACCCTGCACCAGACGTTTAGTGCTGTCTTTGGAACCTCCAGTCGAACCTTTTTGAAACTTTTTGGGGTGCCAAACTTATACAGAAAACCAACATCTCCAGACTCCCTTATCATTTCACGGTTCTAGGAGATTTTAATTTTTATCTTGAGGACTTCACTGACTCAGATAATATAAAACTACAACAAACGCTAAGTGGGGGGGACCTTACGCAATTAGTGCTGGATCCCACCCACACTGCAGGTCACACGCTAGATGGCATTTTCTCCAACCATCCTAATATTCACTATCGAGGAGTTTTACCAGTTCCCTGGTCGGATCATTCGGCCGTTTTCTTTGAAATTTTACCTACTAGGCCTCGCAAACCTAAACCAGAACTCACACCGAAGGTTGAAGTGAGGGCCTGGAAAAACATTAACAGCGCGGAGCTAGAAAATCGCTTACAAGCAACGTTATGCGACTGGCCTTCCTCTGCAGAAGAGGCCTCGGCTGAATATACTGATTGGCTGGACTCAGCCTGCAGAACACTAGCTCCTGTTAAAATATGTATTCCCAAAAGGGTTTTACCCTCCGCCCCTTGGTACTCGGACAGCCTAAAAATATTAAAAGTTGAATGTAAACGCTTGGAACGCGTTTGGAGAAGAGGCTACACCAATATCACTAAAGAGGCCTACAAAGAAAGTCTCTCTCGCTACAAAAGAATGCTTTTGGATACAAAAAAGAAATACTTTGGTGAACAGATCAGTAAGGCCAAATCCTCCACAAAGGAACTTTTTAAAACCATTTCAAAACTCACAACCCCCACCAGTGCTAAACCACGGAATGGCCCTGAAATCTGCGAAACCCTAGCATCCTTTTTCAGGGAAAAAGTGGATATCATTTTTTCGTCTTTCAGGATTCCACAAAAGGAGGGCTCCAAGATGGAAGTGTGGGGCCCGGCAAAGGACGTCAAGAGAATCCCGATCCTAGATAGCTTCGCCACAGTGGAGGCCCAAGATGTCATAAAGCTCCTGTCGGGAATCCAATCTGGCTCTCCTCTAGATCCATGCCCAGCCTCAGTGGCCAAACTTGTTCCAAACACCATTGGGGCGGCCCTTGCCCCGGTTTTTAATACCATCTTTAAGTCAGGTCAATTTCCCAAGGCGTGGAAAAAAGCCTCAATTCTCCCTCTCCTGAAGAAAGCTAATCTGGACCCGAATGAGCCAAGCAACTACAGACCCATCTCTCGCCTCCCCCTGCCGGCCAAGTTAATTGAAAAGGGAATGAATTCCCAACTAAGCTCCTTTCTCAAAACTAATGGCCTGCTAGATCCAACACAATTCGGCTTTCGTGCTGATCACAGCACCGAGCTGGCTCTGATTAAATCAACTGAAGAAATCAGAGAGGTATTAGATCAGGGAGGCGCTGCAATTTTGATTATGTTGGATCTGTCGGCGGCCTTCGACACGGTCCACCACGAAGTGTTGTTGGACCGGTTAGCTGAAAGGGGGGTTTCCGGCAATGCCCATGCCCTTTTAAAATCTTTTCTTACCGACAGAATCCAAACAGTGGACTTGGGCAAGGATCGATCGAAACCTTTTTCTCTGCCCTGTGGGGTCCCACAGGGATCAGCACTTAGCCCCACACTATTTAACGTGTATGTATCTCCGCTGGCAGTCCTTATTCGATCATTTGGGCTCCAGCTGACCTCCTATGCCGATGACACACAAATTGTGCTGTCAATCCAGAAGGGCAAAGAGGTTAAGACAGGGCGCGATTGCCACAATTGCATGCAGGCCATCGCCAGCTGGATGACAGCAAACTGTCTTAAGTTGAACGCTGGGAAAAACAGAGGTGATCATCTTCGGTAACTCCTCGAACCTTTGGTCACCCGATTGGTGGCCTGCAATCCTGGGTCCGCAACCAGTCCCCACCGTCAAGGTGAAGAACCTGGGGGTGATCATTGACGCCAAATTATCTTTCGGGGATCAGATCAGCCGAGTCGTTTCCTCCTGCTTCCATCTTCTGAGGATACTGAGGAAAATCAAATTCCTATTGCCCGAAGACAGCCTCAGGACAGTAATCATTGCTCTCATTTTGTCTCGCCTGGATTATTGCAACGGCCTTTATCTTAACATCCAAAAAAGACACCTTAGCCGATTACAGGTGGTGCAGAATGCAGCAGCCAGGCTTCTCTTGGGCATCCCAAGGTTTGTCTCGGTCAAAAAGGGACTTGGGAAGCATCACTGGCTCCCGGTGAAACAACGGGTGGATTTTAAGGCCCTCTGCATGGTCTTTAAAGCCCTTATAGGTTCTGGCCCGGCCTATATGAGACAACACCTTCAATGAGTACGTTCCCGGCAGAGCACTGCGCTCCGCCGAGGCAAAACTTATAAAAATTCCACGGGCAAAAACAGCCAGTTGGGGGGGTAGGAGTTTTTTCAGCTGTGCCGCAAAAGCATGGAACAGCCTTCCCTTCCACCTCAGAAGTGCTACCGAGCTCCTTTCCTTTAGAAGGGGGCTGAAAACCTGGCTTTTCCCTTGAATCCATCTCTCATCCAGCAACCAAGTTGGCAACTCCTAGCGCCAGGACACCTTAGGGTAGCAGTGCGCTTTACAAGCTTTATTAACATTAACATTTCGCCTAAGAGCTTTCCCCATGTTGAACTATCCAGTTATCTCAGGAAAATCCGAAGGTTTTTAAACTGAAATGCTATGCAATATAGGTTTAAATCAGGGAGGGCTAAGCCTTCCTTCCCAAGCCTACGACTCAACATCTTCCATGCCAGCCTTGCGGGAAGCCCATATAAAGCTGTTTATTTTCCCCTGAATCTTGTCAATAATTGACAATGGGTATGTAAGAGGGATGCAATTGAATAGGTACGTCAATTTGGGAAGGATCGACATCTTAATAAGATTCACTCACCCATGTCAATGGCAAGTTCTTCCATCTTGACAATAGGGTATCTACCTCCTTGGCCATCTTTTTCAAATTATATATTGGTATTTCATCCATGGGGTTAACTATAACAATCCCAAGGTATTTTAACTCTGCACACACTTCCCTTCTCCAACTATCTATATTCCAAGACATTACCTCCGTCTTGGAGTTATTCACCAAATACCCAGACAAAGCACCGAACTCCGCCATCAATCTCTCCACCCTAGGTATGGTTTGGAGAGGATCTGCTGTATAAATTATCAAGTCGTCGGCATATAGCGCAATCTTACTGCTAAAGGGGGGGAAGTTAAAGGGAATAACCTGATTGTCTTTCCTAAGCAGTTGTGCTAATGGTTCAATATGAATGTCGAACAAGAGAGGCAACAGAGGACAACCCTGCCTAGTACCCCTTTGGAATACTGAAACTTCTAGTCAGAGAACCATTAAGGAAAATTCTAGCTGATGAGTTTTTATAGAGTGACTGAAGTGTAGAGATGAAACCAGGACTAAATCCCATTAAATCCAGGACGGTCCATAGGTAAGCTCAACATACCCGATCAAATGCCTTGGCCGTGTCTATCGTGCCCACGGCCAGAGGAATCAAATGAGCGGTGGCTGCGTAAATTCTAGGATTTGCCTCTTTGGCACAAATCCTTTCTGGTCCGTATGTATCAACTAGGGGGTTAGCTTAGCAAATCTCCCTGCCAAAATGCTTGTAAAGATTTTATAGTCTGCGTTTAACAGGGAGATTGGATGGTAGGAGTCTGCCTTCCGAAGATCCTTGGCAGGTTTTAAAACCAAAACAATTGTGGCCTCTTTCCATGAATTTGGAATCTGTCCCCCTGCAGATATATTGAATTAAATAACAGTTCCCATTCTGAGACCATCTCATCTGTTATGAGCTTATAGAGCTCTGATGGTATTGCATCTGGGCCGGCAGCCTTCCCATTCTTTGGCCGTAGGAAGTACGTCCTAATTTGCCCCTTGGTTATTGGTGCTTCCACGCATTCTCTACCCTCCCTTGTAAGCCCCGGAAGCTCTACACTTTCCAGCCAATTTCTAAGCCTCTCCGAGTCTGGTTGAACCTCTTCTGTGTACAGTTGAGGTAAACAAGGATACCAGTAGGCTCTGCATTTCCTCAACCTTATTCGTGACATCTCCCTGTAGGTTGACGACCAATTCCCTGATGTGATTCCTAGACCTTCGATGCTAGCAACACCCTGCTTTCTCCTAGTATTCAACTTGTTTCATGCACCCGGTTTGCCAATTTTCTCTGCACTTTTCTTCCAATTTAATCTTGTAATTTAGCCTTGCCTCATCCAGCTGGCTCGATATCCTCTCCCTATCCCTAATGTGCCTTGCATTTTGCTGCTGCATTTCGGCCTCCAATGCCCCCACTCTTTCCTCCAACCTACTGAGTTCTGCTCTTTCAGCCTTATTTTTAACATGTGCCTGCCTTTTCAACACCCCTCTAAGATATGCTTTGAAAGTGTCTCAGATTACATCTAATGGGGCAGATCTGGCGTTGTCTAGAAAGAAATCAGCATTGGTTTTTTTCAGAGTGGCGACAACCTCAGGGTCTAGGAGGATAGCTCTTTTTAACGTCCACCTTGCATTATAAAATGGCCTCCAAAACACTTAAGTGACATGCTAACTGCTGCATGATCCGAGATATGTCCCAGTAGCAAGTTGGCCTCTTTTATTTTCCTGGCTAGAGCTCTATCCACGTAGATATAATCCAGTCTGGAGAAGTGACCATACCTTTTACTGTGAAAAGTATAACTTCTTCTTGAACTCTTTAAATATCTCCATGCATCTACTAAGCCTATGTCCTGAAGCATGTTTTTAAGGGCCTGTCTCGCCCTAGGGGCTTGGACATAGTTCTTTTGGGTAGATCTATCTTAAACGGAGCTCAGAGGGGTGTTAAAATCTCCCCCAGTAATTAACGGGGTTGTTACCTCCACTAGGTTCCACTCCAGATTTACTATATGCTGGGGTCATCTAAGTTCAGGCTGTAAAGTCCAACACACATAAACTCAGAGTCAAAACATCTCAGAGTTGCCAAGGCCCATCTACCTGAACTATCAGTTTTCGAAGATATCAGATCACCCCCGGCTCCCCTCCTTATCAGGATAGCAACCTCCTTACAATGCACTGCTTGATCTGAAACAACATAGCTTTCTACCCAACTAAATTTAGAAAAGAGGGCTCTACTCTCGCTAGCCATTAAATGGGTCTCTTGCAATATAATAATGTGGGCCAAGCTTTCTTCTAAATATCTCATTACCAATCATTGCCTTCTTTTAGTTCTGAAACCATTAACATTCCACGTAAAAAATAATAGCTCTCTGATACTCCCAATCATCATTCGTGGATTCAAGACCCTTCTTTAAGGGGATTATCCTAGGCTGACCAGCTACCCAGGCATGGCTGGATGATAATGAGGACTTATTTTTTTCATTTTCTCCCACTGCTTCCCACCCGGTGCCCTTCTGCTCCCCAGTGACCCCCCCACATCCCACCCTGGGGAACCCTCCCAGGCATGGATTGCCTGATGAGCTTTCCCACGGAGGAGTGGTTATACTCAAGTTAACTTCACTTTGGTGGGCTCTCCCTGACCCTCCCAGCACAGCACTCATTATCTCACTGAGGTTCAAGATACCGCCCCTTTTTAATGGCTTCGATCAGGGCATCTACTTCTTCCACTTTACGATAGTTACACATTTGATTATGCCACATAACACGAAGCATTGCTGGGAATTTCAGTTGTGCTTTTTTCCCTAACTTATTCAATTCCTCCATTCCTTTACTTAATTCCCACTGCTTCTGATCTGTTGCCTGACAGACTTCAGTTCTGATGGAAAGGGAATAAGTGCCAACCGTGAAAGGGTCATTTCTTAAGGCTGAACTCTATTTCGCCTCCTTGACTGAATATGAGAGAAAGTTCACTAAAATTTTCCTCGGCTTCTGTCTTTAAAGGTTTCTTTTAAAGGGGTCTCTGTGCACTTATTGTATCTCTAGGTCGAGATTACTGTCCCGCCTATCTTTCAGGGCAGTGTCTCACAGTAACGTGATTATAAAAGCCTTGATATTGGGACCCTCCTCGGCCTCTTGACATTCAGGAGCCTAAGGTTGTTCCTCCGTGAATGGTTTTCAATCCTGTCAAGATCTTCCCTTAATCCTTGGTCCTGTCTGGACAGCAGGCTTATACCGTGGGAGTTTTTTGCGATATCTTGTCTCATCATAACTACCTCCTCCTTTAATGCTCTGGTCCGAATTGCCACTTCTAGTTTTTGAGCTAAGGCAGCACAGGAAGCTTGAATATCTGCTTGATTTGCCTCCGATATCTTACATCTGGTCTTCATCTACTCTTTTAACCTTAAGAGATTAAGAGATGGAGGCCAATGGCTCCTCAGGTTGCTCGCTGACTGTCCCCCTGCCTCGGTCCTTTTCTGACTATGCCCTACCTCTGATCTTGGCTCATTCACTACTGAGAGAATGTCAAAACCTATTGTGCGTAGGGACCTGAACTGCGCTTCTTAGGTCTTCACAGGGCCCACTATCCACTTCAGCAATCATGTTTTTGCAAAGAGGGGTGTCTCTACCAGTCACAGGCACATTGATGGCATTATCCATGCTAAGAATCCTCTGGGTTACCCCCTCTTCCACATCTCGCTCTCTTTGCTTTGTGGGGCTGGTAGAGTCATAAATTTATAAAAGGATTTAAGAGAGGGGGTTACCTTAATCTGGAGGGCGGGATCCTTTTGCCCCTTCCCCATGGGCTCTTCCCCGACAGTTTTGCAGATTTCCCAGATTTTGTTGCAGTAGACTCAATTTCCACTGCCTTACTAGGTAAGTTAATCTGGCCCCTCACAATAGCCTTAGCGCGGGGGGCCACATAGACTGGGGGACATTCAAGCCCAGGACTTACCCTTGATGCTGTTCCTACTCTGGTACGCAACGCAAAGTATATCTTGAAACTTTGCCACTGGGTTTACCCACCTTCTCTGAGGGCAGACTGCTCCTCTCCATAAGCGTGGGGAGTTGTGCCCACCGGACTTCTTTTGCTGCCTCCCAAATATATCTCCAGTTCTTTTGCTGGACCTGCGATTGCTGGACACCTCAAGGAATACTGCTGCAGCCTGTGGAAGTTTCTCCTGCCCTTCCTGCTGACTTGTCCTGGCTCTGCCACTATAGTTACGAGCCTGCACACAGGCTGCCCTGTTCCACTGCAGCTCCTTCACAGCGGCCTCCCACCACAGGATTTCCCCAGCCACCTTGAGGCAAAACTCAGCTGCGGTCGTCCCAGAGGACTGCCGCAGCAGAACCATCAGGTTTGGAGCATGTCGGGACTTCAAGAACAATGTAGGTGCCAGGGGGTGAAGAAGGGGGGGAGAGGAGAGGCAGCCAGCACGGAAAGAAACGCTTTCCTCCCAGGAGTTCTCGGCCGCTTAGTTTACGGCCACCATGTCCCCCGCCGATAGCTTTTGTATAAATTAGAGTTTGTATGCTCCGTTGAAAGTAATATACCTGTAACAGCAAACGATTTCACAATAAGGAAACAAGGAGTTAATCTCCTAGGGTCATAGAAGATGCTCAGCAGCTCTTATAGTAGAAGAGGGCTGAGTGAGTCTGTGCAAGAAGCACTACATCTTGGAACTCAGTGACACCCTCTGTAGCAGTAATATTTTAACATATACACAAGAGAGAACAAAGGAAATGGAACAAGTGGAACTTAAAATATTAACAAGGCTCAAGAAAAAGCAGGAACGCATTCTAGGAAACAAGAACAGCACTGGGATGGAAGCATGTAGATCAAGGAACATTGAAATAGAGGACAAGGAACCTACAAACAAACAAGGACATGTCTGGAAGTATGAACACCAGGGGTGTAACGCACGCCCTAGAATTAGGACTATCGTAATTTAAGACTAGGAATTTGCGCACAAATTAGGACTACCAAAATTCAAGACTAGGAATTTGCGCACAAACATGGACAGGACTAGAAGTATGAGCACAGAATTAGGATCAATGTAATTCAAGACCAGAGATCTGCATACAAACAAGGACAGGACTAAAATTATGCAGACTGAACTAGTAACACTGACACACAACAGGGACAGAGAGGTTGCAACCACAAGGAACAGAAAGAAGCTACACTAGCAAAACAAATAATGGGAAAAAGAGTAATAAAGAAAACTAAAGCACAGAAACTATGAACAAAGTTGAAAGCAAATCAGTAAGCCAACACTGATTTGCACAGATCCTCAGCAGTAAATACAACCGCCAGAATACTGCACACTGAGCTCACAGGGCACAAACAGCTGGAAGCTCAGGGGAATAGCACAGATGCAGGGAGAGAGCCAGGGGGAAGTAATCAGCATGATGCTGGGAATCAGAGGTCCACTAATTGAGGGAAGGCTGTACTGGGAATCGAAAAGGGAAAGATTAGTAAAACCAGCATGCACAAGAAGAGAAACAGGGAAACCACGAACAGAGTGTGGATTAGAGCTGAGAGTGAGAAAAGTCCAGAAAGTAAGTGAGAATGTGTAAATATATACATAGCAGCCAGGAACTAGGATGTTGAACATGGATTCACCTCCAGCACATGATCTAGCTAAAGTATGGTGATAGAGAGAACTACAGGGACCAGTATGCATCGGGATGGTTGGTGGAAACCAAGACTGAAGAATTATGTTAAGCAAGGTGAGCAATGCACATAAAGTGTTCTGACATGAACCGGTCTAAAGGTACGACCCCACAGGTCTCAGTGAGTGCAACCCGATGTCAGGATGGCAGAATCTGACATTGCCTATCGAACACAAGCAGCTCTCCACCCCATCACTGGTCTTGAAGTGAAGCACTGCTCATGCTACATGCCCAGAACCTCCTTAGACACATCAACGCAGCCTCTAGCCTTTATATGACTATTCACAACCTTCTACGTTGTCTAACACAGTTGTAGTGGTTATGGGAAGGGTTGGTGGTGGGATAGGAATTTGATAATGTTTCCACTATAAAGCTAGCTTCACTTTAGTACTCTGTATGGTCTAATGTGCTTAATGTTCCAACTGACACTTGAAATTTAACATTTCTGTAACTATGCTGCCCTCAATCTCCCAAAATACTTTGAAAAGAAAATACACAACACAATGGAAAGCAAGCCAGACAAAATGAAACATGTAACAGTGTTTTATGTTTTTTCCTACTTCATTTCCACCAAGTGCTCTGTGATGGACCACTTATTAAAATGAAGAGGTAATCTTTTACTTACTGGTAAATCCATTGCTCGTAGTGCTTCCTTTGCTCGAATTAATCACTTCATTAGAGGCGTTGAGCCTCCAAGACACACCCCCTTCTAAATTAGAGCACATAAGTTCCTCCCACCCTACTCACCTTCCTGTTTTGGCTGACTCAAGTCATAACCAACTAGTTGGCCTAGTCCCACAAGTAAATTAATTTGGGCAGAGGAAGCACTATGAGTAATGGATTTATTGTTAAGTAAATGAGACATTACCTCATTGAGCTACCTTTGCCCTTATTAATTACTTCATGAGATATAGAAAGCAATACCGGACCAGGACAACCGATAGGCAGATCAGAAAGAAAATGTATTCATAAATTAGTTTATCCTTATTCCAGCATAGATGACAAAACTTGTGAACTAAAAACAGCATGAATCTCAGCCTCCTGTAACACTCTATAGTGCTTTGCAAATGTAGAAGGTGTTGCCCAGGTGGCTGCACTACAAATCTCTACCAAGGACTTCACTTGTGCTTCTGCCAAAGATGTGGACATAACTCTTGTAGAAAGGCCCTCTAATCCTTCTGGAGCAGGCACACCAGATAGATTCTTTGTAGATCATACCAATAGTGGGCCTACCCAACTGCTTAATGTCTGAATGGATTGTTTACAACCCTGTTTTGCCACCCCAAAATTGACAAATAAGTTTTTTTGTGCCTTTAGCTCCAATTTTCCTCCTCCGTTTGGGGGTTTGGACAGAAAACCAGTAAAATAATCTCTTGTTCCATATGAACTGGGTACTTAACTTTCGGAACAAAAGATGAGCTGAATCGCAAAACCACCCTAACTATAAATACCCTCAAAAAAGGAAATTTGAAAGAATGAGATCCAAGTTCCCACAGCCGTCTTGTTGACGTTATAGCAATAAGAAAGCAGGTCTTCAGTGTCAAAAATCTAAACTCAATAGATTCCGTAGGCTCAAAGGGAGGATGCATGAGTGATTACAACACTAGCCCTAAATCGCAGGCTGGAAACACAGTCCTGAAATTAAATCTAATATAGTCAAATCCTTTAAATAAGCTTCCCACTAAATACTGGTCATCCTCTGGGTTTCTCCATGTACTCCTAAATGCCCTAATGATAGCCCACTGTACTTGAAGAGTCAAAAGTTTTAAACCCAAAGAAAAAACATCCTGAAGAAATTTCAGTGTATTGACAAAACTAGCCGACTGTGGAGCCAAAGCCCTGCTGTCACACCACCTAGCAAATGAATTTCAATTCCTATTATAAGCTGACAAAGTGAGCTTCTGCCTAGAAGCTTTTATTGAATAGGCCAGTGTCTTGGATAGGCCTCACCACACTAACTCTTCCCTTTCAATCTCCAAGCCGCCAGTCTGAGTCTTTTCTGGCTGTGGTCCCATAAACAAGGAAAAGACAATGGAGAAGCAAGAATGGGGAGAAGCCATTGTTTGTCCTTAAGAAGAGTCACTATCAGAGAGCACCTGTGTGAACGAGGCCTTGCTGGAGCCACTAACATCTGCCTTCTCCCTCTTCAATCTGTTTAGAAATTTAAAAAGAAGAGGGAACGGCAGAAATGCATACTACAGTCCTTTCGGCCATTGGCATGACAGAACGTTCAAGGACTTAGACTCTTCTTCCTTCATTCTGGAGCAAAAAAGGGGCAACTGCAAATTGGATCGGGCCACGAATAGATCTATCACTGGGGTCCCTCATCTCCTGCAAAACTGATGAAAAATCTTACGACTGATGAAAAAAAATGAAAATAAATTGATGGACAATGGTAGAGTCGACCCACTAACACATTTATTTGGCACTTGATATAAATTGCAGACAAAGATATCACATTGACCTGAGACTCTCGAATATCTGATCCAATATTAATGCCACAGACCTGGCTCTTGTATCCCCATGTTTATTGAGGTATGTCTTTGCAGAAGCATTGTCTGTTCTGATTATCATAGAGGTCTCCTGCAATATTTGGGCAAAAACGTCTAGAGCAAGAAAACTGCCTGAAGTTCCTTCCAATTGGAAGACCTCTTTCGATGAACAGGGTGCCAACGCACCTGAACCTGAGGATTCCCAATCCAGGCTCCATAACCAGAAGCGCTGGCATGCATTATCAAGTTATTTCTCTGCGAGATGTCAAAGAGACTCCCTTGAGGATGTTTTCTGTCTTTAGCCACCTCTCCAATTTATTCCTGATTTTTCTTGTGAGAGGAATGCATACCATCATATCCTGACTTGCTGTATCCCAATGATCCAGTATGTGTCTGACCAGAATGCTCAGATGGAAACCTCACCCATGATAGAAGAAAGGTAGTCACTGCCAAGCCCCCTGGGTCTACAACCATGCTGCTGCCATTAGTTTCTCCATAATTATCGCGCCTGGAGATGAGCAAACATCTTCTGAACTCTTTTTTCTGGTAGAGACACTAGCCCCAAGTCTGTCCTGATCCGTGCTCCACTGAATGTCTGGTCCTGGGCTGGGACTAGGTGAGATTTGCCATGATTGACGAAATTTTTTCAAGGTGGCCAGGGTCCATTCTGTAAGCAAGGTCGTCGTCTGTTTGGATGGACTAATAATGAGGCAATCGTCCAAGTAAGGAAGGAGCATCACACTGCAATTAGGGATGCCAGAACTTTTGTGAACACCCAGGGTACGATTTGAGTTTAGATGGCGACACTTGAAACTGGTAGTGGTGTAGTCCCACTGCAAAGTGAAGGAATTTGTGGTGAGAATGGTGAATCAGAATGCAGAGATAATCATCCTGTAGGTCCACTGTTGTGAGAAAGCCCCCTTCTGACACAAGTACAATGACCTGGTGAGGAGTCAGCATCCTGAAATGGATGCTTTTGATTTAATTGTTCACCCTTCTGAGATCTAGTACTGGCCCGTATTCTCCACACACATTTTTGGCAAACAAGAGAATGGAATATGTGCCATGGCCCTTCTGATCTCAAGGTACAAGCACAATTGTATTCTTGTCCAAAAGAGTTTGAAGTCCGGACCACAAAAATGCTCTTTTTATTCCACCTAGAGGGATGGAGGTTGGACCAAC
The DNA here is from genome assembly GCA_963921515.1 of Calotriton arnoldi. Taxonomy (NCBI): domain Eukaryota; kingdom Metazoa; phylum Chordata; class Amphibia; order Caudata; family Salamandridae; genus Calotriton; species Calotriton arnoldi. The sequence goes on along the minus strand of CAWUFW010013632.1, from coordinate 58,570 downwards.
TCCTGACTGAGAGCGGTGACTTCTATAATATATCCATCTTGAATAATACTCAAAACACACTGGTCTGTAATGCTTGCCTTCCATTTCTCAAAGTATTTTGACAAACACCCTCCCGCTAGATCCTCTGTGTGGAGAGGAAGTTGATTGTCAGGAGCGATCCTTCAATGAGCCAGGCTTACCGGTTGATTCCTGCCTCTTGGATGATCATTTAGGTTGAAATTTATGTCTACAAGACTGAAAAGATTTCACATCCATCCTGTAGTCATCCTTAGTGTCCTTCCTCCATGACTTCAAAAATTTGAAATAAGACCCAGTGTAAGGTAGAGTATGTTTCGGTTACTTATGCAACTTAGTGATCAGCACATCCAATTTATCTCCAAAAGTGTTTACTTCCCTCAAATGGAATCTTAAGGCAAACTGCTTTCTCAGAAAAATCTGTTTTCCTTTCCCGTAACCATAAGTTTCTCTGAGCTAAAAATTAAGGCCTTTGATACCAAGGCTGTTGATCAAATTATGTAAGCTGAAATATCAGGCAGATATTTAGCTTGTTGCTCCACGTGCCATAACAGTTCTGAGCAGTCTGTCTCCTCTGGGACTGCCATAGACAATTTCTCAAAATCACATACCAGCATCTGAGACTTGTAGGCAGCAGTGGTAGCTCTTAATGATAATTATCGGCTGCAAATGATGTCTTGAGCATACATCCACCTTTTGCTCTACAGAATCCAAAGGGGCGCAGTTATTAGGATTAACTGTTCTACCAATCAAAGGGGGCAAGATCGAGTCCACCTTGACCTTTTGAGGCATAACTTCCTCACTGTTAAGCAAAGCATAAGCTTTCTGCAAAAAATGTGGCACAGGACTCTATGTCCTTCCATTGATGGACAATCATGTCCTTAATTCTGGGATGATGGGCAGGGACACCATTACAGGATTAGAATACTGAGGAAATGAAAATTGATCATCCCCACACTGCTGCGGTGGACTTTCAAAACCAAAATCAAACCTAATGTGATCCAATACTTGCTTCAGCTCCTCCCTGAAAATGTATTTTCCCAAAGTGGTGATGCTTCCACCATCTAAAGCAGAGTCCGAATTATCCACAAGGGCACCATCTGACATCTTTCTGGCCTTATGCGTTGGCGGAATTACCAGAGCCTTAGAAATTGCAACCTCGTTCATGTGTTTGACCTGAGAAGCAGTTAGTAATGCTGGACATTCAGGAGAATCCGCCCTGTGCCACCTCCCAGACGATCTCTCAACCTCCTCCTTGGAAAATGAGGATGGAGACCGGAGGTTCTTTATTTTCTCAGCTCTATTACGTTCTGCCGTCATTTTAACACACTGTAAGTTACACAAAGAACTATTAACCTGCTGCATTTTAAACACTTGAAGCTGAAATCAACCTGTAACTACAGAAACCCTATAGGAAAACACATGAGAGCATAAATATGAACACTGGTTCCTTATCTGACCCCTTTGTGAGTTTATGTCTCGGCTGGTTACTCTGATCTGTTTTAATTGAATTATGAGGCAACTTTCCGGAAAGCGAAAAACTCTTGAGCAGATGGAAACTTTTGCCCCTTTCTATTGTAGGAAGGCTAGCGTTAGTGAAAATGTAATGTCAATTTTGCCTCTTTTTATCTATTTAGTCAGTAATGTTCTGATTACAATTCCTAAAACATTCTTTAACCAGGTGGATACCTTAATTCATAATTTTGTTTTGAATAATCAACGTTCCTGGTTGAAGCTTAGTTGCCTTCAGTTAAATAAAGAACAAGGTGGGATGACACTACTGCATTCAAGGGTATATTATCATTAACATGCAGCCTTGGTGGAAACAATATCCAGATTAGATACCCCCTTGGATTCTCCCATGTTTTACTACTTTTGTCTCATAAAATGGTTTTAGATCAGGACTACATTAACATTTTCCTCCTTTAATTAAGATATTTTGGCTTCCCAAAATGACCCTTTGCGAAGTGTTACCTCACATTTCGAGGTGATGAAAGTTTCAAGTAGAATGACATACCTGAATGCCATGATTGTTTGACTCTAGAGTACTGCAAAGGTTTGGATTTAACAATGTCGAAGACAGAGATTAGGGAATAGAAGAGTTTGCATTATAGAACGATGGCAGACTTTAAGTTTAACTCAGATTTGAAGAGGTGAGATCATTTGGGAATCCCTCAGGGTGGGCAAAGAAGGGGGCTCTGGTTTAGCTGTATCAAAATTAGAAATATTTCAGTCACCATTTGTCTAAACTTAATGAGATTGCAGAGGCGATTTTAAGAGGCCAATTCAAACATAAGATGAGGTGGGTAGATCATTGGTTTAGAATTATTGCTTATGATAAATAACATCCTCTTCTCTCTCTGCATCTGAGCAAAATTAAAAAGGAGATGGGGTGAACTTGACTTTGCAAGAATGGGATGAGATCTCATAATTTAGCTATAAGTTATTTAGAGCAGCAAACCTGAGAAGGATGGAATCTTACTCTAGATGGCTTCTCTATTATACCTCGAAAGTGACTGGTGACTGAAAGCATGTAATATAAAGATACTCCTTTTTTGTTGATAAGATTATCTACATAATTTTTGGTTTTAGAGATCTCTTAGCTATTTTAGTGAAAGTCGTAAATTTGGGAGTGAACTGAAGAACTTAGTCATGTTATCAGATATTGCATGATGCTTTTTTGAAAGCATGAAATAGGTGAATATATTGTTGTACTTAATCATCAAGTATGAATTATAACTAATTGAACATGGGTAATTGAAGAATTTAACATTTGATAAATTTGAGAATTTTTAGTTAACTATGCAATTAAAAGTGTTCTGAGGTGTGCATTGTTGCACTGTCTGCCATAGCAATTAGTCATTTTTATTGTAGGGGATTTCTTGGAAAGTATGTATTTGTAAATGCTCTGCTATATTCAGCTAGATGATTAGAATTAATTGTGTAGTCAAAATTATTCTGGGTGTCATTTGATGTTTTTTCTGTTATTGCATTGGAACGCTTTAATATAAAACTTTAATGCGGTTTAGTCGAGAGTATAGTGGGGGAAATGTTCCTTGTATTAGCAAATGTACCATTGCATTTAGTCACTTTAATTAGTTCAAAATGGGAATAATTTAGTGAGTTTGCATTATATAATGTTATTTAGGAAGTTAAAATTAACTGTGTAATTTAAAAATTATTTATGCGGTCTCTATGAAGGTATTTTATTATATGAATTACTGACTCTACCCAATAAGAAGAAGGGAAAATATTGTTTCCTAAAAAGCTCTAAAAAGCCAAAGGGGCTACATCCAGTTTAGATAATAAATGTGCACATGGCTTGGCATTTTCAATAGTATCTATCTACATTTCGAAATTTTACTTCCTTACATTTCTCAATCCACTCCCTTCTAAGTTGATTCTCAATCATCATTTATGATAATAGAATCTCATTGGAAGGCGAAGTGTGGAAAGATAAAAATTAAACAAATCTCAGTCTTAGGCAGTACAGCACAGATAATATACATACTAAATAGAGATTGGTGTAACTATGTTAATTAAAGATGAGTCCTTCTACCCTGGATGGATGGATTTGTCAGCACACGAAAGGCAACTAAAGCAACAAGATACTTTTGATTTCTGGCTAACCTGTATTATGTTTCTACCACATGAAAAAGGAGAGTCTATACAGAATAGGACTTGTTGTGCCTCACATTTCTTGTAGGTAGGGCACTGAATTAAAAAGTCGCCACCTCTCCCCGCTAGATATTCACACTGGGGCCACAGATCCGTAAGTTATAAATGTTTACTTTCTCACAGGAGGAAAACACACAAATCATACATATATATCAAAGCAGCATCCCAAGGAGAACACACGGGCACAGACTCCAGTATAGATGAATAAGAGAAATGTTTATTGCAACATCAAGTCCAAATGACGCATTTCGGCCGCCGGACTGCGGCCTTGATCACATGGCGCGCTGCAGGTAAGTAACAGTTATATATAGGCCTTGTAGTGTTTTTACTATGTTTACATAAACTGCAAGTCAGGTACATATTTTACGCCATCTATCCGACGTGAACATCGTAAGTTGGAAACAACTCGTGGTGAGTCATATGCAAATGACTAAGGTGCTGACACGTTACAAGTATCAATTGACATAATCAATAGTCTCCAAAGCTTCACATTAAATAAATACATAAATGCATCGCTGTTCACTTGTAAATGGAACTTTGGGACATGTGTGTTGAAATCACTAATGTTACATAAATGACACATCTATTTATGACAACCTCTGAATAGTATAGGAAAACGCGATGAACACCATAGTAGAAAGACTGATGTCTCGACTTGTGTTATGCGACGTTTGTCCCACGTTCCAAAAGTCAATAGGGCCACAAAGATGAGGGCCTGTCACCAGGGTCAGAGGAATGGACTCCTGATAGTGCACAGAGGACTGTGAAGCATACAGAGTGGATGTCATAAAGTAAGTGTAAATCTCAAGATGCACGAATGCGTAACAAGTGTGGCAGCACAGGAGCAAGTGTGTATCCTAAGTAGGGACCGCCTGGAAAGACTAGCAGTAGATATGTAAGACACATCAGTAAAAACATGCAAAAGTTTAAGGTCAGAGACAAGAAATGGGAACAGGAAGGTGCTGGAGTGTTAAAATGGTGCGTGTTAAGTGAAAAAAGATGGAGTGAAAACCCCTATTGAGTGCTGTGGTGTGTGAATATGAAATAGTGACTTAAAAAACTAGAACTACAAAACGGCCTTGGCGAAATGACCACAGCAAACTGATATCATACAGGGAAACAACTGTATATAAGTTCCGGCCGGAACAAGTGATTCACAGGTACTTATCGGTGGTATGGCTAGCGTCACACATTAACGGCTGCTCAGAGTAAATGAACATAGAGGGAAACAACTGTATCCAAGTTCCCGCCGGAACAAGTGATTCACAGATACTTCTCGGTGGTATGGCTAGCGTCACACATTAACAAATGGGCAAAGACAATGGACACAGCGAATATTCATGTGTATCACATCAAATGGTAACCCAACATGTGATGGGGATGTGCAGAGCAAAGTGGCACAATGGCAAAGACGAAATGAGCAAACCAAAGTGACAAAAGCACAAAGAAAGCACAAAGAAAACACAGTGAAATGAGCACAATATGAAGAGCAAGATACAGGTTGCCAGTCAAGAGTTGAGGACAGAGATACTCAAGGGTGTACATAGTGCTGTAGCTGAGTAACAGACAAACACCTCACTTCTGAGAGGTCTTATAAAAAGTTGTGTATGTCCTCACTGATGTAGAGGCCCGCTGGTGCTTTAGTGTTGAGTTCTAGAATGTACCGTGTTTCTAGCCGTCTGAGTTGTTTCTCCCGGTTTCCACCACGCCTAAGTGGGGGTACACAGTCCACAACAAAATATTTGAAATGGTCTAAATTGTTGTTGTGTACATCCTTGAAATGCCTAGCTACAGGGTACGTGGGATCACTGTTAACAATCGCCCTTAGGTGTTGGAGGATGCGGAGATGGACCTGCAGTTTCGTACTCCCAACGTACATTAAGCCACACTTACACTCTAGTACGTATACTGCGTACTCTGTTCTACAAGTGAGTCTGCTTTTGATGGTCAGTGGTTCTTTACGAAAAGTAACATATATATACAACTCCCGTCGCATATCCTTCACCAGAAGAACGAGTGCGGACCACCAGTAAGTGCAGTTCTTTATTTAGTTTTGTTGAGTTACATCCGCCTATATTTATACATGTAGTTACTCAACACCTGTTTGGAGACATGCTCTCTGTTGGCAGATCACGGTTGAACACTGAATAACAATCTGAGTGTACCCTACCTATTACTAACTTGTTATTTTACTAGCAATTCTGTTGTCATACGGGGCCAGATGTACGACACATTTTACTGGTCGCAAACGGCCCATTGGGCCGTTTGTGACTGGTAAAATGCATTTTCCTATGTACCAGCCCTATTTTACGAGTCGGTAACCTATTACAGACTCCCAAAATAGGGTGTGCGAGTCCCAATTAGGAAGATGCATGTAAAGGGCGTCCCTTCCTAATAGTGAGTAGCACCGGTATGTATGAATGTTTTGCGACCGGTAATACGGTCGCAAAGCATTCACAGATCACCACCAAGTTGAAATTGGTGGTAAGCCATTTTCAAACTGGAAGGGGGCCCCATCCCCTTTGTGAATGGTTTCACCAACATTTTTTCAAAGCAAGCATTGGTCCGTGGCGGACCACTGCCCACTGTAAAAAAATGAAAGGAAAACTTTTAATTTTTATTTTTTAAATGCATGCTGTTTTCCTTTACGGAAAACGGGCTGCATTAAAAAAAAAAAAATGTAAAAAGCAGTCACAGAGATGGTGGTTAATGAATATTAATGAGGCAGTTTCCTTGCAACACATTTGGGAATCGCAAACAGTGTCTGAGACACTGTTGTACATCAGGTTTTGCGACTCACAAATTGCGAGTCACTAAAAATCGCAATTTGCAAGTCGTAAAACCTGATGGTCATCCATATAGCCCATGGAGTATATCCAGCTCCAGTTTCACTAACACTCCTTTCCTTTAAAAATGTCTTAAGTATACACTAGGTTAGGTTGGGTTATATACTTATATTTTCATAAAGTGTGAACTACCCCAAGGGTATTTTGGAACTGAAAAAAACACTAAATTCTTGTAAAAGCAAGAACGTTCGAGTCAGACTGGAAATATTTAACAGGTAGGGCGATGGACCTTCAGCGGATTTGACTCTAAGCAGAAGGCAGGCGGAAGTGAATTCCACTTAATGTTAGCAGTCACAGAGAAGGATGCACTGCTGCCACCTCCATATCTTAAGGTTTAACAAGCAGGGACATCTTAAGGATTTTGGGCGCCCTGGGCAAATGTATTTTGGGGGCCCCTGTTCCAAACAGCTTTGAATTTGTGATCCAATATCCGCTCTTTCATGCCCTTTTTGGGGCAAGTGACAGATAGTGCACATTCCCACTTGTCCAAATTCTAAATATGTTTACATCTAATATTCAGGGATTGTGACATGTGTTTTCAATATTGCAATACAGCAGCAAATAATCTGTTAATATGTGAGGTCCTGTTTTGACCTAAAAGAAACTTTTTTTATGGATGCTGCATGAAACATAAACACAACATTTCTCTTCAAAATGTCTGTAAAAGACTCACACATCAGCCACATTAAAAATAAATTGAAGGAAAACAGTATTCCTGTTTAAGAAATATTCAAGGTCATCAGGGCAAGACTCTGCAGAACAGAGCCGGCTCTATCAGGGGGCCTCCTGAAAAGCTGGCGGCCCTGGGCCAGAGCCCACTTTGCCCATACCTTAAAACGTCTCTGTTAACAAGGGTTGCACCACTTTAGACACGGAAAAAAGGAAAAGGTATTTCCGCTTATAAAACCTTGTGCACTAAACAAATTGACTTAAACACTTTCTGTTCCTTAACATAAAACCAATGCAAAGAGGGTTAAGCATAAGAAATATAATCCTTTTTTTAGTGCTAATGCTAGCCTGACAGCATGGTTGTGCTCCGACTGTAACTTGAGGTAGATCCAGAAAAAAAGAGCTGGAGTAGTTGAACTGTGCTGCACCAAAGGCATTCAAAAGTTGCACTTTGTGAGAAAATGAAAACAGATAGAGGATGTGTTTTAAGAAGCGAGATTGAAAGAAACAGAAACTGACAACAGCGTTAATTTAACTAACCATAAAAAAATGCTGAATCATATTCAACACCACTGTTTTCATGCAGGGACAGAGACTGATTTTTGGCCAAGAGACGGCCAGTATGGTGAGAGAGGGAGGAGGGCCTAACTGGCCATAGCATCTCGGTCTTCTCATTGTTGAGCTTCAAGTGATTAAAGCACCTCTAAATTTCCACCATGGACAAGCAGTCATGCTATTTGCGTAGCACCAGCGCACATTGCTCGAGATTGTGAGGGTAATTTGTCTTTCGTCAGCATTTATGAAGAAACCAAAGCTGAAAGTCTGGATAAGGTGGCCAGTGGGATCATGTAGGGGTTGAAAAGAAGAGGAGGTAGAAAGGATCCCTGAGGCGTTCTGGAAGTTAGAAATCTGAGAAAAGTGCAGCAGGAAGAAAGAACAATTTGTTGAGTTCTATTGGACAAGGAACCTCAAAGCTATGTGGAGGCCTTTTCTCTGACATCAGCGCCATCAAGTCCGGGCAGCATGATTAGTTGGGGCCCTATTATGTAAAGGGCGCACTTTCCCTGTTTGCACCCGGCGCACCTTAAAACAGGCGCCCCAGGCTCAAACATGGAAAGTGTGCCATATTATATAACATGCGCAGTCCCCAGGGAGCCGTGAGCTTGCGCTGCCCCCAGGGCAGCACACTGATGTGAAAAACAGAGCGGCTGCTTTGAAGCCGCTCCGTGTTTCACAGTGCAAGCGGCAATCCGCCTGCACTTTTAAGGGGGATTAGAGATCCCCTTGCAGGCGGGTGCAGTGAGTGACTACACCCGCCTGCAAGGGGATGTCTGGGGGGCCAATGGGACCCCCTTCAACCCCTTCTGAAGGCTGCCATTAGGGGGCGCACTGACAGTGTGCCTCCTTCTAGGTTGTGCACTGTCAGTGCGTCTCCTAACAGCTTCTTTGCCTCTGTGCCCGCATCTATAATATGGGGCGGGAGCAGAGGCAAAGGGATTGCCTCATTTGCATGCGGTCATGCCCCCATGCAATTGAGGGAACACCCTTTTATGTGCGCCAGCGCTATCGGTATTACAGAAGGGGATGCACAAGCGTCTGCGGCCCCTTCTGTAAGCCAAAGTGCCCCGGGGCGCGCAAAGCGGGCACGAACACCCATTGCGCCCCTCGCACTTCCATAATACGGCCCTTGGTCTACAGTATCAAATGCTGCAGAGAGATCAAGTAAATTCAAAGCTTTTGGGATGTCAGCATCAGCACTTTTACACAATTCGTCCTGTGCATTCACCTTGACCATCTCAGTACTGTTGCCAGAGAGAAATTCTACTTGCTTATTGTATATCTTGTTAGTGATTCTCAAACACAAGCCGCATCTCAGTTGCACTCTGCCTGGCGCTTTCATCAGAACTAAGAAAAGGAAGGATAAAAACAAGTAAATGGTGAGTCCCCCAGTCTGGAGTCCTGTTATTTCGGGCTCAGATTTGTCTTCTTGGAAAGCAGTAAAATTAAGTGGTAAACATAAGAGGGAACAGTGAGTGAAAAACACATGCTTCGTAACCAGCTAGGGGAAGAGATGTGGCATAGTGGCCAGAGCTGCTGACTTTAAAATTGGAGAACCCGGTTCCAGTACTGGCCTCCGCTCATTATTCTATGATTCTGGCAAATTACTTTGACTGTCTGTGGCTAAAAATAGAAAATATGTATTGTAATCTGGTTCTCATGTAAAGTGCTCTAAGTACCTTGGACCAAGTTCCCAATATTAAATATTGCAACAAAAGTAAACAGCTCATCTCATTATCTTACAATTATAAATGATATTCATGCATAACAAAAGGATAAAAATGACCAGCCTGCAACTTCCATAAATAGAATTGTTTTATTTTCTCTCACATAACCTGGTATGCTGCCACTTATACTGCATCCACTTGCAAACCAGAATGTCCCACATTTCATTGCAAAACACCCACAAACAGGTCCTGAAGAAACCTGGTGAATATGTGATGGCATGATGCTAAAATAGGTTTTATTTACCCCTAGTTCTCAGGTTTTATTCTACAGGGGAGTCATACTGTTGTGTAGTTCCTATATTACCTATACAGGATCTGCGCATTTGGATAACATAAACTGTAGGTTTGGTGGCAGACTGATTCTGTGCACCCCCACTGGATACGTTAGGCTGTTTGCATTAGCTAGCTCACAGTGCCACTAGAATCTCCTCTTATTGGGGAGAGAATAGTTTCTGGCAACCTCAGAACTTGACAACCCTGATCCCTCAGGATCGTGGAAACAATATACTACTTTCGCTCAGTCACTCGTGCTCACTTAGTTTGTCTCAGAGATACACAGAATAAACAGTCTGGGCGTTTCAATAAGTATTTATTGAACAGTTGTTATTCTAGTGTAGAATAGATGAGCTGCAACACCCATTAGACAGTAGCAGAGATATATGGTTAGCAATACTACAAAAGTGAATGGATGGTATAGTTCTACCATCTTGCAGAAATCACGAATATATACAAGTACATAGAATACATGATAATAAGTGCGTACTCCTACGATGCCTCCCTAACTAGATGTACCTAAATGTACCTAGCATCTATGTAGGTGTTATTCCAAGAATCCCTCTAGGATCTAGTCCACCCCATTACCTGAGAATTAGAGAATGTGGGACCCCATCCTGGTCTCGAGTTGGACACCCCGCGAGGGATGTTAGACCACTGCTAGCTGGAGTGTCTGCATGCAGGAACCTCAGCGTCTCTGGTCAGTGTGTCAGCCGGGAAGTCACGGTCTCCTCTGTCTCTCTAAGCAAGACATGATGTATATAAACCCATAGGTCTCCCCAGGGGTCCTACCTTGCTGTGTTACTGTGTCGGCCTAAAGGATGACGTCGGCCCTGAACTTTATACAGAGATATTATACAGGAGATGTCAGTCCTGCTGTTAGTCCTGCTGTGCTTCCAAGAAGCCTGATGCATAATGTATGAGATTCGAACTAGGGAAAAACCTGTGTTCTGAATGCAGTGTTGTATCTAGGTAAAAGGTCAGTGCCTAAGAAACGTTATGTATGTAATGTAGGGAAGAATATAGGTGAAAGGTTGTGATGTTACCTGCGCCTATATAAGGTACCTATATGGAATATAACACCCACTCCTCTTCCGACTGGACGACATATGTAACCTATAGCGTACTACTAGCCTAACTAGATATAGGTATGCTCAAAGTTCATAAAACAGTCGTTTTGCTAAAATGTTTAAAACTTCTAAAAACTTCTAAAAAGCTTAAAATGTTAAAAGAAAAATGTTTGCAAACTATTGCTCTAAAAGTGTCCGTAGTTATAGTCCGAACCACTATAAGCATTAGAAAGCCATTTATGCCCAATAAATGAAAGGAATGTCAATGTCAATTTTGTTTCTGAGTTCCAAATTGAGCTTGTTTAAAACAGGCGAATTTTTTCCCAGCACACGATGAGCCAAAATGAGTCAAATGTTTATGTGTCCTGGCTGGTAGACGCAACATATTTGTTGCTTGCTTCCGCAGTAGACGGCCCCTGTAGCACCTCGCAAAGCACGTCAATTGAGCACAGATGATGTTCCATGCTGTCCACAGCCGGTGCTGGGGCAGCCTGTGCGCCGTCCAAAGCCTGGGTGTCAGTGGAGGAGCCGGTGTCCATACCAACAGGTGCAGTTACTACCTACGGTGGCTCAAGGAATGGCGCCATCAACATTAGAATACGCTGGGGACATTGCAGAACATGGGCCATTATCGGGTCCAGTAGAGCATTCACGTCCGGTTGTGCACATGATGGGAGTGTCAAACAAAGGTCTAACACGCATTCTTCTCCGCAAAACAGGCATCGGAGGGCAGGTAAGATGCAGTCCAGCCAGACTGGTCGAAATGACAGGAACCAAGATGCACTTAGTTCTCTTAGGCGAGGTGTGCCTAGATGTTGTACCATGCGGTCACGGTAGTTACGCTCCAGGAGTGCTTTTTCCATCTCCTTGGTGACTGGGACGTCCATTGCGTAGCAGATAGAAGACAATCAGAATACCTGCTATTAGAAACAGGATCAGCGGAAGTCCTCCAAAGATGCTTCCGAATACGGAGTGTATGAAGTTTGGTATAACTCCAAGTACCGTCTGAAAGGTGCCTAGAAGTCCAGAACCTATGGTCTTAAATAGGTGGACAATGCCAGTCATATCAGACATGTTAAAGATACGATTTACCATTTCTACAAAATGGAAAGGGCAGTTTGTATGAATAAGCGCCTGTATCTCTGCTGAAGACCTTGCAATCTGGAGATCAAAAGTCTCTCGAGCGGAGGTTAAGGGCACAGACTTCTGTAAAAGCAAGGCTTTCATTCTGCTTAGAGTATCAAACCGTATTAAAGAAACATTCAGTGAAGGCCATAACGGCGCCTCCCTGACTGTATGTGTCGGTGGAAACAATACTTGCATACAACAAGTAACCCTGGGGCTCACGGTTACCGGATATGCAATGCCCGGAAGCATTCCGCAGCAGCCTTGATCGTTCAGCATCAAGTAACTCCCATTTGAAAGAAGCCCGAATGCTGGAGTAATCACTGCAGCTGGGGAACCCCTCAGATGACAGGACAAGTTCGCTACAGAACCATTACAAGCCCAGTGCAGCATTATATCCTGACATATGAGTGATCCACTTAAAGTGTTCTTGCAGTTAGTACCACTTAGAAACACTTCTCGATCCCCACTCCGACATCGAAATCTGTATGGTAATTCCCGAATTTCCTTAATGTATTCCTTACCCATTTTTTCATATCTGCCTGCCTGCCTGCCTGCCTTTGTTCAAGGCAATATTGAAACTGAAAAGTAGTGACCGGTAGAGTTATGTGGCCATGGATTAGCCATTCCGTGGACGGTGATTCTGCCACTGTAAATGGTAATCTATCCAGTTTTTCGATACGCAGCATTGTATATTTTGCTCCCCTTTGTGCCATTTCTATCTGTTTATCTGTTAGATTGTATTCAGAAAACAGAGACGTGCTGTTGATAAAACGCCATGGCACGTAGCCTGCACGCAAAGATTGCAGCGTCCAGCTTAACAACATGATAGAACGTAATTGAGATTGCCCGTGTTGTAATATGGCCAAATCTTGTTCTAGGATGTCTATCGCAGAAGATACAATGTTGCCTAAGGAATATATCCTGGAGGTCAATGTAGTTAACCCATTGTCTACCACTGCTAGAGATTTTTCTAGGTTTATACGGTCTCTCCGCGGCCTCTTGTTGGGATATTTTCCATATTTCATTGTAGGCAGCATAAATGCCAGCATATGTGAAACGTTTCTGATGTGGTTTCCTGGGACCTAGTAAAAAATCCCTAAGATCCATATCCTGTGTGAGTAAAAATTAACCCTGGGCGTAGTACTACGCTACGCTCACGGAGCATGCGTAGTTTGTGCTACTACGCAAATTGCACGTCGCACAGTGCAAAAACTGTGCTAATTGACTTAGCGTAGCTGCAAAATCATCAACACCTACAAATGCTTTGATAAAGCAATTTTACATGCTAAAAAGCATATAACAAATTCACAAAAATGAACTTTGAGAAAGAAAATATCAGGCAATGAGAGAGGTGATGATTTTGGGGTCCCCCCTAACCTAGGGGGAGGACCAAGCAGATGCCTTGAACACAAAGAGCATATCATGCTGAACGATTCAGTGGTGGTCCCTTCTCCTAGGACCACCCCAAGCACAGTTATGGGCAAAAATACAATCCCAACCAAAGGCCCTGCAAAGCATTTTGGGACGAGATTAGCAGTGGGCAGTGAATATTATAGTGTCCAATATCAAAATAATCCTACAAAGAGCTGCAGTTCAACTAGTCGTTACTAGATGTCCCTCACGAGTCAAATGCAAAAGCATTGAAATTATTAATACATCAAGCTGCAGTTCCACTAGTCGTTACTAGATGTCCCTCACGAGTCAAATGCAAAAGCATTGAAACCCTTTCATGAAGCTTTTATACTGCCCACTGCTAATCTCGTCCCATAATGCTTTGCAGGGACTTTGGTTGGGATTGTATTTTTGCCAATAACTGTGCTTGGGGTGGTCCTAAGAGGATGGGACCACCACCGAATCGTTCAACAAGATGTGCTTTTTGTTTTCAAGGCATCTGCTTGGTTCTCTCCCTAGATTAGGGAAGATCCTAAAATCATCACCTCTCTCACTGCTTGTTAATTTATCGTTTTCACTTTTGTGAAATGACTATATGCATTTTAGCATATAAAGACAGAGATGCTTATTTTATCTTAACTTGCACTGTGCAAGATGCAGTTGGCAATTATTGCACAGTGTAGACAAGCACGCACTACGCAATTTGTATAGCTACGCGTAGTTCAAAGTGTATTTCGCGTAGCTACGTGTAGTGCTACTACGCAAACTACGCCCAGGGTTAGTAAAGATAAGTGTTGTTTCATCTGTGTGAGTGTTGAGGTTTTTAGCCAATCGAGGCACAACTTCCCAACACTGTATGACGTCACTACCCCTGGATGTTGTCTCTGTACATAGCGCGGATCTGGCCTATGGATTGTGAACCCTTCGGTTTTACCCATGAATCTTTTCTGACAACCATTGGTGTCTGTGGGCCAAATCAACCATTTCTTCCAATCGGGGTCTGATCTGTTATATTGTATCATGTCATCTATTGTAATCCCTTCCTGTAATGTTTCGTTACCCTCGGTGTGTGATGGTGTCGGCAGCCGAGGTGTATTCAAGTCTTTGTTCTTGGCTAGTCCAAGGCAAGACGTCTGTTGCACTGTTTCGTTCAAAAACATGAGTTGTTGAGGGATGAGGAATGCTCTAAATAAAGCTTCTATCCCCTGTACTTGCCATTCTCTAGTACCCAGACTCATTTCAAGTCTATAGTGTCTTTCCATAAGTCGTAACCCTGTTCAGACAACTGGGCAATAAAGGATGCAGCGTAAATCTGATTGGTGTTTGTGAACATATTTTTCTTAGCTGATGTTGGTGCAACCGTATAATAATATGAGGCTGGGTCTGTTATGTTTCATATAGAGGCCCTAATATAGACGCGTTCATATATGCCGTATATGGTCATATTCGCATATGCCCTATTATGGTCATACTCGTATATGCCCTATTTTGGTGATAATCGTCTATGCCCTATTATGGTCATGATCTTCTATGCCCTAATATAGGCATGATCTTTCACCTACATTAGTTCCCTACAGTACACAACGAGCTCTGAGGGTTGAACGTCATCTAGTCTGTGGTTAGAAAACAGCAGGGTTTTTCCCGAACACAGGCCTACAATGTTCTCATAAATTATGCATGAGCATTCACCAGCTACATCTCCCGCATAATATGTATGTACAAAGTTCACCCCTGACGTCTTCCTCATGTCTAACAAAGACCAATACAAACCATACTGAGGGACAAGATACTTTAGGGTATAAATACACCACATCTTGCCACGGTAGGATAGAGGGAACCGAGACTTCCATGCTGACACACTGACCAGAGACGATGAGGCTCCTGCATGCAATCGCTCCAGCTGACAGCGGTCTAACACAGCCCTTGCAGGGTGTCCAACTCGAGACCAGGACAGGGTCCCATACTCTCTCTTCAGGTAATGGGGTTCGACTAAATCCTAGAAGGATTCTTGGCTCTTAGGCTTTTAGACCTACACATATGCTAGGTACACTCAGGTACATCTAGTTAGGCATCGTAGGAGTATGCGCACTTTCATAATGCTGCTATATTCATGTATGTATTCATGATTATTGCACTATGGTAGAACTATTCTATCCATTCACTTTTATCGTACTGCTGATAATATATCTCTGCTATTATCTGCTGGTTGCTACAGCACATATATTTTACACTAGAATAACAACTGTTCAATAAATACTTATTGAAACGCCCAGACTGTTTATTCTGTGTAACTCTCTGAGACAAACCGAATAAGTAAGCACGAGTGACTGAGCGAAACGAAGTACATTGTTTCCAGGATTCTGAGGGATCAGGGTTGTCATGATCTAAGGTTGCCAGAAACTAATCTCTCCCCGATAAGAGGAGATTCTAGTGGCACTGTGAGCTAGCTAATGCAAATCCGGCTAACATACGCGGTGGGGGTGTACAGAGTGGGTCTAACACCAAGCCCACAGTCTATGTTATCCAAACACGCAGGTCCTGCAGGGGTACTATAGGAACTACACGGCATAGCGCCGCCAACGTTGGTTGGGTACTTATTTAACAGTAGAATCTGAGTAGTTCAGTCGTGCTATTCTCAGAGGACCTACTCACAAAACACCAGAGACGCCTGGAGTGGGTGGGCACAAACTTCGCCACAGCTGAGTAGGCGAGATATCCTATTTATCGGATGTTGGTTAATCAAGCTTGAAGGACATTTAGTTCCTAAATTGTGCATAAAACCTTTATCTAAGTTCTCTTGGAAAAGCTTTTCTTTTCAAAATGACTGAGAGCGATGAAGAAAGAGTAAATCTGCAGGTCTCAGCCGGAGAACCACCCGAAAATGCAATTGAAATTGCACCCAAATTCAGACATACGCTCACCATGAAACTATTAAAAAATGGTTTACCACCAAGAGGTGGCGTAGTAGCTCTCGTGATTGAGGCACACGAATCAAATAAAACAGAGGTATTCTATTCATGGGTTACATTCCCAGCAGCAGATGCCGTAACAAAGACATTTCACTACTACTTAGAAGGAGATGCACCAGAGGAATATCCATTCGATGACATAGAGATTCCACTCACTTACCAGGAACACATACTGGTTTAAAGGCACCCTACCCCACTTAAGAGCAAGAGTAAGATTAGGCCTGCTCGGAGGAGACGGGGCCACATGGCCTATACTAGCGGCTTATACAACGCATCCTGACATTGGCACAATACCACAGCCAGAATTACTCATACAACACAGAGATTTAATCAAAATCTAGAGAAACTTGACGCAATTCGTCATGAGGACTCTCACAGTTCAACCAACAACAGCTGCAACAAACTGGACGCAATTCCAGGGGACAGCAACTAAAATGACTCCTCAAACATTACACGCGGTAATGGGCAAAATGCCCGCAAAACGCGAACAAATACCATTCTGGATAGCTCAGAAAATAACTCAGCTTGAGGCAGTATTCCCGAATACTATCACCTATGATAAACACAGAATACTAACAATCTGCTTGCCCATGTGGATCAAACCACAAGTAGAGGACTGCACCTCTTGGGGTTCAGTCTTTGCTGTCATATATACCAGAACACATGGTATCCCGTCATTAGCAGTAGTACCTGACGTATTGAGACAGATACAAAATGAGTACGGAGGAGAACCTGCCCTAAACTTAGGGATGAAGTTACTAAATAACTTTGACCAGGTATCAGCCATAATACTAGCTAACATTAAGGGGGAAGCAGCTTCAGTGGCGATCCGCCAACGCCTAAGGGAGTTCAGTCCAGTAGATCAACAACACGAACTACCCAAAATAATTGAAACTGCATATGCAGAACTAGGCAGAGACAGTCTAGGTGGGAAAGCATTAAAACCACAACTGGTGGGCAGTCCTGAAAAGGACACTACAAAGCAGACACCTACTTCTTCTAAAAAGAAGTGGGAAAATAAAAAACAACAAAAGTCTAAAGACAACAGATCTCAATCCAGAGGTAAGTCTCCTCAACAGGAGCCCTCTGAAAGGAGGTAAAACCTCAGGAATAGGGATAATATTAAAAAACCTGACAGGTATCAGGATACTGATACACGTTCCTCTTGTTACTTTCAGGGTTCATCAAAAAACTCAGAGAGGGAAGGACGGTCAGAGGAGCGTACAAAGTCCAGAGACACGCAACGCGCTGCGGACTACGCACCTAAAAAAGAAGATAAACAAAAATCAAAACCTCAGTTCAAAAAGAAGAAGGTAGCAGGTCTCAAGATCAGACATGCCCAGAATTCTGAGGACACAACTTCTGAACGGGGAATGGGATCTGACAATGCTAGACAGCGCGGCAGAAGTAACAATAGCTCGCCAGAACCTGAAGGAATTTCTGGTGACAGCGGAGTTGAGTGAGTATATCACGGTGGAAACACCTGATACTCAGGTAAGTGTGCCACATAAGTTACATGAGATAACACTCCGGATGGAGGGGGACAAGCCCAGCAAAATTAAAGGTCTATTTTGGAAAAATCTGTCATCTGGATATGACATCCTAGTAGCAGAGCAAGACTGGCCGCCAGCATTCATCATGGAGTGCCCTAAAGGAGAAAAGGTAATTTTTCCAGCATTTTCCGACCTCGTTCCCATACATTTAAAACATGCATATGCGCAGGAGTGGGCGGTTGCCCTAGCTCCAGCATTGTACAAAAATCATGCAGGTTGGGATGAGGATTCAACCCACCACGTGATCCCGTTAAAAGTTTCCCCAAATGCTCAAAGGCAATACCCTATAAAGCAGGAAGCTAAAAAACAAGTCAGGGAGATCCTAGATCAACTAGAATACCAGGGGGTGATTGAAAATTGCACTTCACCTATGAACAATCCTTTGTTCCCCTGACAACACATATCGTTTAGTGTTAGATTACAGACATTTAAACACCTGCACAAAGACATTTGCAGTTCAAAATTAACCCTGGGCGTAGTTCGCAAAGTAGTGCTACGCGAAGCTACGCGGAGTGCACTTCGCACTACGCGAGCTACGCGTAGCACTACGCAAACTGCGTAGTGCGCTGTTCGCGATGATTGCACAGTGCCGGATGCTTGTCCGCACTGTGCAATCATTGAAAACGGCATCTTGCACAGTGCGAGCTGTCTTTTACTGCCGCTCGAGTAGATTTTTACTCGAGCGCCAGCTTTCTCAACGCGGACTGGTAGTTTCTCATCGCGAGCGGTCGCGAGCATACGCGACCACTCGCAATGAGAAACCTGACCTCCCCGCGTTGAGAATCTCGCCGGGAGGTTTATTTTCCACGCTCGCGATCAGCAACTTGATGTTGCTGATCGCGAACGAGGAAAAAGTCTCGCCGGGATGTCATTTTGCTTGCTCGCGGTCGCCAACTTGACGTTGAGGACCCCGAGCAAGCAAAAAATGACCGCTGCACTACGCTACGCGTGTTTGCACTGTGCTACGTGCAATTCACGTAGTGCGAAGTAGCGCAAACTTCGCAAACTACGCGAGCGTAGCGTAGTGCTTTGCCCAGGGTTATTCAAAATGCACACAGTGCCGC
Organism: Calotriton arnoldi; assembly: GCA_963921515.1. NCBI lineage: Eukaryota > Metazoa > Chordata > Amphibia > Caudata > Salamandridae > Calotriton > Calotriton arnoldi. Next base: position 39,628 of record CAWUFW010013632.1, on the reverse strand, counting down.
ATTAATGAATAACATTTTGCGGAATAAATACAAAACAACACTTGATATCTCAAATGGATTTTTCTGCCAAAATATAGCGCCTGAAAGCAGGTACTTGACCGCATTCTCAGCGCTAGGGTCACAACGGCAATTTTGTCGTTTGCCCCAAGGGTATAAGAATAGCCCGTGGTTGTTTCAAGCAAGGGTAACAGAGTTACTCCAAAATTTGGATGAAGAAGCATTGTCCTATGTAGATGATATTTATCTGACGGACGATGACTTACCGAGGCACTTGACCAGGGTGAGCACCATTATTATGGGATTCGCCTCTGAGGGCTATAAATTTAATTTTAAAAAATCAAAAATTGCCCATCTCAGTGTCCTATTTTTAGGATATGAGCTGTCAAGTGAAGGAAAAAGCCTAGCAGCTAACTTTTTAGAAAAGTGTGCGCTGCTCCAACCTCCAAAATCATTAAAGAATTTACAATCAATTCTGGGATTCCTAAATTTTGGTCGAACATACATTTTGGATTACGCAGAAAGAGTAAAACCTTTCTACGACTTAATAAAACCTGATTTTTCAGTCAGACAATGGACACAGGAACATACAAATATCCTACGTTCACTACATGAAGACATGATAGCTTCAAAACACTTACAGACACGGGTAAACGTATGCAACTTAGTGATCCGAGTAATAGCGGGTCAATGGGGGTACACTTATTTAACTTTCAATGAAGGCGAAACGGTACCAATCGCATACAAATCACACCTGTACAGAAACGCAGAGATGCATTTTACTTCAGAGAAAAAATCCTGACAGCAGTGCAGACCGCTGTAGCAAGAGAAAGAGCTCTGGCTCAGGGAAAGCGCATAATAGTCGTGACCCCAGTACCAGCCTTAGAGGCTGTTACAAAGGCTAGCATTCCAAATGCGAAAGCCTTACATCCTAGATGGATACAATGGGCTAATTCTCTTACTGCAACGGATGTTGAATACAGATTTGATCCAAATTAAAAAACACAAACATTTCTGCAATACGAACAAGAACATCCTCTACCAAATGAGATTTTGCCTCTAGATCAGTATGAATATATTATTTACACTGACGGATCTGCCGCGCAGTGTGTGCGATTGTTAAAGGTCACATGCGCGATGGAAAGTTCCATCCAAGTTGCACTAAAACGCAATCTCTAGGAGACTGCACGGCTCAGTTAGCAGAATTAAAAGCACTAATACTGGCACTGGTAAATACGGAACACGAATTCCCCACACTAATTGTGTATGATTCCTTTTACTGTGTACAGTCGTACAATGAATATTTACATCATTGGGAACACAACGGGTTTAAAGACGCGAAAGGTGGCACAATTAAGCATAAAATGCTATGGGAACAGGTAGTGGAGTTGAGAAACGAACTACCAAGGGCTCACGTGATACATACACTGAGTCATCAGCGTGATGGCGTTCACGTTGAAGGGAATTCATTGGCTGATGAAGCCGCAAAGGGGGCTGTACGCACAGCGTCCGTAGCTGCAATCACTCGTTCAAAAACGAGAATAGACGGCGAGATTATGGTAGCTGTCAATGCTTCAAGCAAAGGCAGCACAGCAGTACCTAAAATATTTCCACTCAAGTACTCCTACAAGTTAGATGCACAAAACATGCCATATGCTCAGATTCCTGGAGTGGGGGATAGAGTAATACCAAATATGGATCGTAGGCAAGGCTTAATTCTAGCAGCACGCGAGGGTTTGGGTTCTGCACATATAGGCGTCACAGCGACTATTTCTTTACTGAAACAGCGCTACTGGTGGCCAGGGTTAACAAAGCAGACCAAAGACTATGTCTTAAAGTGTAACATCAGCCAGCAGATGAAGGGCTCCACCGTAGCACGCCCAGCGCAGACACCATTACTAAAATCAGACAAACCTCTCACATGTGTTTATTTGGACCACTGCGGACCCCTACAATCTGATGGGGCCATATATCATGGTTGCAGTGGATTCCTGCTCTAGATTCCTATGGGTTTGGCCTCAGCGCTGTGCTGACGCTCGAACTGTTATAAAAGATTTGCGAGTCTTTATTGGCACATACGCAGTTGGCACGTTACATTCTGACCGTGGCCCGGCATTTAGCTCTCGGGCTTACAAAGAGGCCATGGAAGGAATGGGCGTAGCATTGACCCTGTTCCAGGTAGGTCGCTCCCCACGCTGCACAGCACCACCTGTGTGTCTGTGTCCCTGCTCCCTGGGCTCGCTACCACTGCTGTGAGTTCGAGTCCCCTGTAGGTATCTGTGCTCCCTCTGCACCTTTTGGACCGTGTGCCCTCTGTTTATTATTCTGTTCAGTTTTATTCTGTTTTTATTCTGTGTGCCTTCTGTTTTTATTCTGTATTTCTGTGTCAGCTGTCCTCCACTGTATTCTTTTTTGGACTGTGCCGTTTCTGATCTCCCTTTCCCGCTGCTGCGTCCCCTGCGGCCCCGTACCCCCGCTCGCCCATTCGTCCCGCTCCCGCCTCCCAGCTGCTCCTCCCTCCCACCTCCCCTTCTTATGGCGGCCGCTGCGCGGTGAGGAGAGTGACCCTTGACCCTGTTCCAGGCAGGTTGTGTCAGGAAACACTTGCACGCCATTACCATTTTGCACCAGAAAATGAAAAGACCTTGGGTTATAGTGAAACCCTCCTGCTGCAATGTCTGGTTGAATGCTTATTAGGCTTGGCGACCCCTCTCCAAGATGGCCGCCTTATTTCCCTGTTTGCCTGCATGACAAGAGTGGGGACATGAAGTCTCGTGAGAGGCGAGACTACGTGTTCCGACGAAGCGCGTTCTACTGCGCACTTCAATTTGATGATAGTTGAGAGAAGTAGGTTTGTGCCGGCGCTCCACAGAATCTAAGTAATTTCTCGAGCGCATTTCCGTTTTCTCCTCCACATGTTTGTCTACCGATAGAGGAGAACTTTGAGAGTCCAAGCGCTCCTGAGGTCAGAGTCAGTAATTGGTTTCCCGTTCCCGAATCCCGCATCAGAGTTCCCAGAGAAGAATAGACTGAACTGAAGACTCCGTGAGGTACTGCTTGCTCTCCTCGCTCCGATAGGCTTATTGTCGAGCTGAGGGTGAGCAAGAGCAATCGTTTGAGAGTTGGTTTTGAGTAATCTTCAAGAAACAAGTAAGCAACTATTATATAAGCCTTTGGAGCATTGACATTGAAGCACAGACAGAAGTATACTCAGCGCTACTCAGGCTTCTTTCCTTGCCTCCCTTGCGTGCTTACCTAATCTATCCTTCCTAGTTTTCCTCTCCTTTTCCCTTTTGCGCGTTTCCCATCAAGAAGCTGAGTATTTCCTGTGACATTGATACATCAACGCGAGAACTATTGGTAACTTAAAGACTTAAACGAAGTCAGTCTTCTGGATTAACATTGCTGTTTTCTTTGCTGAAAATTCAGAAAGTAAACCAATTAAGACTAACGCAGTTGGTAAGAGAGGAATGTTAAAGTAGTCAATGAGAGAGAGAGAGTGTAGGATAGGAGTGCAGTAACAATGATTATATCTCCTTTGTGCATTAGGTCATCACACTACACATCTACCAGTGAATAAACTAGCTGAATAAGAAGAGGAGCCATTACTCCAGCGAAACCTGGTAGGGAAGGGAGAAGAACTAAGGAAACTAGGAAGTAGAGGTTAGACAGTTATAGAAAGAAGTATTGAATTAAATGTTGTCTCCTTCTGTGCATTAGGTCTTCCAGATACCATCCTACCAGGAATAGAAGAAGAAGTCCAGGTCTGCACGAGTGTCTCTTCTCTGTCCCATTCCCCTTTCCCCCTACCTGGAGCAGCTGCATTTAAGCAGTGCGTTCTGGGAGGTGGGCTTTGGGATCTGGCGTCATTCTGCCTCCGTGGAAAATCTGGTGCAACTTCCTTGACAGGTCGCTCCCCACGCCGCACAGCACCACCTGTGTGTCCGTGTCCCTGCTCCCTGGGCTCGCTACCACTGCCGTGAGTTCGAGTCCCCTGTAGGTATCTGTGCTCCCTCTGCCCCTTTTGGACCGTGTGCCCTCTGTTTATTATTCTGTTCAGTTTTATTCTGTTTTTATTCTGTGTGCCTTCTTTTTTATTCTGTATTTCTGCGTCAGCTGTCCTCCGCTGTATTCTTTTTTGGACTGTGCCGTTACCGATCTCCCTTTCCAGCCGCTGTGTCCCCTGTGGCCCCGCCCCCCCGCTTGCCCATTCGTCCCGCTCCCGCCTCCCAGCTGCTCCTCCCTCCCACCTCCCCTTCTTATGGCGGCCGCTGCGCGGTGAGGAGAGCGACCCTTGACCCTGTTCCAGGCAGGTCGCTCCCCACGCCGCACAGCACCACCTGTGTGTCCCTGTCCCTGCTCCCTGGGCTCGCTACCACTGCCGTGAGTTCGAGTCCCCTGTAGTATCTGTGCTCCCTCTGCCCCTTTTGGACCGTGTGCCCTCTGTTTATTATTCTGTTCAGTTTTAGTCTGTTTTTATTCTGTGTGCCTTCTGTTTTTATTCTGTATTTCTGCGTCAGCTGTCCTCCACTGTATTCTTTTTTGGACTGTGCTGTTTCCGATCTCCCTTTCCCGCCGCTGCATCCCCTGCGGCCCCCCCCCCCGCTCGCCCATTCGTCCCGCCTCCCAGCTGCTCCTCCCTCCCACCTCCCCTTCTTATGGCGGCCGCTGTGCGGCTGCGCGCAGTGGGCGCACCACTGGTGCGCCAAAGGCGCGCCTAAGGCAAGCCCGTCTGCGCCCGTTCGCGCCTGGTCCGCACCCAGCGCCAGACCCCCTGGCCCCCGCGCTCACCACGACGCCCGATGCCGCTGCGATGCCAGCACCCTCCACGCACTCAACTCCGGCCGCTCATACACCTACGTCCGGGCCACCCCGAACCGCACCCAAGGACCCTTCTCCTGCCGGAACTGCAGCTACACCAGCCTCCAAGCCCCCTCCACATGCACCGGGGCAGGATGCGACGACCTCCGATGCATACTGCTCAACAACCGCTACGCCCGCAAGCCCGCCATCGAACTCTGGGACCTACTCGACTCTTCCTCCACGGACGTCGCCTTCCTGACGGAGACCTGGATTAACCCCTCCTCGGCACCAGACATCGCCATAGCCATTCCTGACGGCTACAAGATCACCCGCAGAGACCGTACTAATGGAACAGGAGGAGGAATCGCAATAATCCACAGAAACACCCTCAGAATCTCGACCAGCACCGACACCCTCAACACTGCCGAACACCTGCACTTCCAGATCCACATCGACCCCCTCAGAGGTACCCTCATCTACAGACCCCCAGGCCCCCGGACGCAGTTCAGCGACTCCATCGCCGACTTCGTCAGCACGCACGCCCTTGCATCCACGGACTACATCCTCCTCGGGGACCTGAACTTCCACCTCGAGAACACCAACGACAGCAACTCCACCACCCTGCTCGACAACCTCGCCAACCTCGGACTCAAACAGCTCATCACGACTCCCACCCACTCCGCCGGACACACGCTCGATCCCATTTTCTCCGCCAGCAACCACGTCACCTTCAACCACACCACTGAACTCCACTGGACCGACCACCGATGCATCCACTTCACCTTCGAGAAGCCCACCGAGCACCGCCACACACAACGGGCTCCCCGCCGCTGCTGGAGCAAAGTCACCGAAGACCAGCTGAACACCACCCTCGCCCGAAACCCACCCACGGACACCACGACACTGACACGGCCACCCGCAACCTCAGGCAATGGATCAACGACTGCGCCAACACCCTCGCCCCAATCAAGAAACCCTCTAACCGGCGCACCGATAGAAAAGCCACCTGGTTCACCGCCGACCTCCAGGCATCCCAGCAGGCCTGCCGCAGGCTAGAGAAGAAGTGGCACCACGAACAGACACCGGACAGCAATGCAGCCTTCAAGAGCGCAAGCCGCAGACACCACCAACTCATCAGAACCACCAAAAGGACCGCCTTCAAGGAACGCATCGACAACAACGCACACAACAGCAAAGAGCTCTTCAACATCGTGAAGGAACTCTCCAACCCCAGCTCCAACTCCAACGACATCCTACCATCGCAAGACCTCTGCGACTCCCTAGCCACCTTCTTCCACTGCAAGATCGCAGACATCCACGACAGCTTCATGACCCAGGGCCCCCCGACGAATACCGACACCTCAGACCCACCGCCCCCCAGCCACACCGGCCTCCTGCTCTCCTGGAACCACGTCAATGACAAAGACACCATCAAAACCATGAACACCATCCACTCCGGCTCACCATCAGACCCCTGCCCGCACCACATCTTCAACAAAGCCAGCCCCACCATCGCACCCCATCTCCGCAAAATCATCAACAACTCCTTTGAGACCGCCACCTTCCCGGAGAGCTGGAAGCACGCCGAGATCAACGCCCTACTCAAGAAACCCAAGGCGGACCCCAAGGACCTCAAGAACTTCCGGCCCATCTCCCTTCTCGGCGAAAGTAATCAAGAAGATTGTCAACAGACAACAGACCTCCTTCCTCAAAGAGAACAACATCCTGGACACATCCCAATCCGGATTCCGCAGCAGTCACAGCACCGAAACAGCCCTCATCGCCGCCACCGATGACATCAGGGCCCTGCTGGACAACGGAGAAACCGCGGCCCTCATCCTCCTGGACCTTTCGGCCGCCTTCGACACCGTTTGCCACCACACCTTACGCACACGCCTCCACAACGCAGGGATCCGCGGAAAAGCCCTCTACTGGACCTCCTCCTTCCTCACCGGCAGAACCCAGAATGTCCGCCTCCCTCCCTTCCGATCCAGAGACACCAAGATCATCTGCGGCGTACCCCAAGGATCGTCCCTCAGTCCGACACTCTTCAACGTCTACATGGCACCGCTCGCCAAGATCGTCCGATCACACGACCTCAACATCATCTCTTACGCCGACAACACCCAGCTCATCCTCTCCCTCACCAAGGCCCCCACCACCGCCAAAACCAACCTCCACGAAGGTATGAAGGCCATCGCCGAATGGATGAAGAACAGCCGCCTGAAACTGAACTCGGACAAGACGGAGGTCCTCATCATCGGTTCCACCCCCTCCTCCTGGGATGACTCATGGTGGCCGGCCGCACTTGGAGCAGCACCGACGCTAACCGACCACGCACGCAACCTGGGGGTCATCCTGGACTCTTCGCTGTCTATGACCCAGCAAGTCAACACCGTCTCCTCCTCCTGCTTCAACACCCTCCGCATGCTCCGCAAGATCTACGGATGGATCCCCACCGAAACAAGAAGGACGGTCACCCAGGCCCTCGTCAGCAGCAGACTCGACTACGGCAATGCCCTCTACACGGGAATCCCAGCCAAACTCCAGAAACGACTACAACGCATACAGAACGCCTCGGCACGCCTCATCCTCGACATCCCTCGCCACAGCCACATCACAGCTCACCTGAAAGGCCTGCACTGGCTCCCCGTCCACAAGAGGATCACCTTCAAGCTCCTCACCCACGCTCACAAAGCACTCCACAACGCCGGGCCAGCATACCTCAACGAACGACTCACCTTCTACACCCCGAATCGTCAGCTGCGCTCCGCCGACCTCGCCACCGTCCCCCGCATCCGACGAACGACCGGCGGCGGCAGATCTTTCTCCCACCTCGCCGCCAAGACTTGAAACACCCTCCCCCTCCAACTACGACAGATACAGGACCTGCTAACCTTCAGGAGACTCCTCAAGACCTGGCTGTTCGAGCAGTAGAGCACCCCCCCCCAGCGCCTTGAGACCCTCACGGGTGAGTAGCGCGCTCTACAAATGGACTGATTGATTGATTGCGGTACTCCTCTCCGTACCATCCTGAGGGAAATTCGGTTGTGGAGAGGAAAAACCGGGACTTAAAGCAATCTTTAACAGCTAGGGTATTAGGCAAGGGCGGCAGATGGGTCGATCACCTTTATGGGGTCCAAAGAGCAATAAACAATCAGCCAAGAAGCTCTCTAGGGGGTGTCACTCCTTACGAGGTCCTATTTGGGACAAGAATGTGGGTACCTGATCTTGATTGTGAAGGCACAGTGGCGGATGAAAAACCATTTGATATCCATGATCGTTTGGCTGTTTTACAGGATCTGAATGAATCCAGGACACAACAAAGCAACGTCCACTTAAAACAGACCGCCACTGAGGAAGTCAAGGCAGTAATGGCAAGACCTGTCTGGATCCCAAAAGTCGGGGATCTGGTCAGAGAAAAGATTGCAGACAAGAAAGAATTCGGACCATTCTACAGAACAGCTGTACCGGTCCTAGCAATCCAAGGCACAAGAACTGTACTTCTGCCGCCTCTTGCCGGGAAAAAGGAGAAAAGATTTGTCTCAATTGACTTAATCAAATCACACTATGTGGCCGATACTAAACAGTAGGCCTCGTGGACTCCACAGTAGCAGACGCCCTCCTCTCGCTACAATCCAAGAAGTCCAAACAGAAAGACTCATCACGTTTGAAGAGCCACCTGTACGGAATGAAGGCCCAGTTGTCTACACAGGGTTTCGACCTATGGAAGGACACTATAGATCTGGGGTTCGAGGGATTGGCAAATCCAGGGAACAGAAGCGCTTTTTAGAGCATGCCTCATTCCACAGCAGATGATATTTCTAAATGACACTGTGCAACAGACATCCTGTCTTGGACTAGCCAAGAACAAGGAAATTAACACACCGGGGTTTCCAGCACCATCACAGATGGGTGGGGACAGAATGGCTGATTTGGCCCTTTGACACAAACACATGTCAACAGAGATTCCTAGGTATAGCTGAGGGGTTTAGTATCAGTAGGCCAGATACACGCTATGTACAGAGACAACACCCAGGGGTAGTGACATCCTATAATGTTGGGAAGTTGTGCCTTGATTGGCTAGAAACGTCAACACTCACAGAAGTAAAACATCACTTGACCTTACTCACACCTGATGTAGACCTTAGGGATTTCTTGTCAGGCCCAAGGAAAACACGTCAGAAATGTTTCATTTATGCCTATTATAATGAAAACTGGAAAATATCCCAACAGGAGGCCGCAGAAAGAATACGGGAAATAGACTGTATTAACCTAGAGAAGGCATTAGCTGTAGTGGATAATGGGTTAACAACTTTGACCTCCAGGATTTACTCCTTAGGCAACATTGTGTCTTCGGCAATCGACATATTAGAACAAGACTTGGCCTTGTTACAACACGGGCAATCACAGTTACGTTCTATTGTGATGTTAAGCTGGACGCTGCAATCTTTGCGTGCAGGCTACGTGCCCTGGCGTTTATAAACACCACGTCTCTGTTTTCAGAATACAATCTCACTGATAAACAGACAGAAATGGCACAAAGGGGAGCCAAATATACAATGCTGCGTATTGAGAAACTGGAAAGGTTACCATTCACTGTAGCCGAATTACCATCAACTGAATGGCTAATTCATCGCCAAATCACTCTGCCGGTCACTACGTTTCAGTTTCAGTATTGCCTTGAGCAAAGGCAGGCATGCAAATATGAAAAAATGGGTAAGGGCTACATCAAGGAAACTTGGGAGTTACCATATAGATACCGATGCCGGAATGGGGATCGAGAAGTGTATCTGAGTGATACAAACTGCAAGAACGCCTTAAGCGGTTCTCTCATGTGCCAGGATATTTCTCTGCACGAAGCATGTAGTGGTTCGGTAGCGAATCTATCTTGTCACATGTCAGGGACCCCAGCGGCCATGATCACGCCGGTTTTCCAGCTGCTCTCGAATGGGAGTTACATGATGCTAAATGATCAAGGTTGCTGTGGGATGCTTCTGGGCGTTGCCTATCGGGTCACTGTTAACTCCAGGGTTACTTGCTGTATGCAAGTATTGTTTCCGCCACTGAACACAGTCAGGGAGGCGCCGTTATGGCCTTCGTTGAATGTTTCCTTTATACAATTTGATACTTTGAGCAGACTGAAAGCCATGCTTTTACAGCAACCCGTGCCCTTAACTTCCGCTCGAGAAATCTTTGAACTTCAAGTTGCAAGGACCTCGACTGAGATACAAGCGATTATACGTACGAACTGCCCCTTTCATTTTGCAGAAATGGTGGGTCGTATCTTTAACATGTCTGCTACGAGCGGTATTGTACACCTATTTAAGACCGTAGGGTCAGGACTATTAAGCACCTTTCAGATAGTCCTCGGAGTAATCCCAAATTTTATACACTCCGTATTGGGAAGCGTGTTTGGAAGTCTCCCGCTTATCCTGTTCCTAATTGCAGGAGTCCTGATTGTAATCTTACTGCTACGCAATGGACAGCCCAATTTCCGAAGAAATGGCGAGCGTACTCATGGATCGGAAGTACCGTGAACGCATGGTACTGCTTCTGGGAATACCTTGCCTAAGAGAACTGATCGTTTAGACCAGTCTGGGTGGACTGCATCTTACCTGTTCTTCGATGCCTGTTTTGCGGAGAAGAATGCATGTTGGATCACTGTCTAACATTTCCATCAGATACGCCTCCGGACATGGATGCTATGCTGGACCCCCTAAAGGCCCATGCTCTGCGTTGTCCCCAGCGTCTTCCAATTCTGATGAACGCATTCCTTGAGAATCCACAGGTGCTGTTTGCTCCTGCTGGGTTAGGTGGCTCCTCCACAGGCACTCAGGTAACAACTGCCGCACAAGCTGCCGTAGCACCGACTGTTGACAGTGCTGAATTCCATCTATGTGCGATTGACGTTCTCTGTGAGGCGTTGGATTTGTCGTCTGCAGTAGCTAACTCCAATAATGCTGTATCTCCCAGCCAGGACACTTAATCTTGAATTGGCTTATCGCGTCCTGGGAAAGAATTCGGCTTCTCCACTTCGTTTCATAAATAAATGAACTAAATTTGGAACATTTCCTAAATTGACACCTTCACTTGAGAAAGAATGGCCTTCTTCTGCTTGTAGTAATGCAACTTTTATAAGTGAGACAGAATTGACTTTTTCAAGTGGCAACAAAAGAATAGCTGACTTATAACATTTTTTAATCATTTTTAAATGTCTTTTTTATATCATGTTTTTAAGAGAATTTTTAAATTGTCCAGATTTTAAGTATGGTCATTGTCATCCAATTCGAAAGTGGAGTGGGTGTTATGTTTCATATAGAGGCCCTAATATAGACGCGTTCATATATGCCGTATATGGTCATATTCGCATATGCCCTATTATGGTCATACTCGTATATGCCCTATTTTGGTCATAATCCTCTAAGCCCTATTATGGTCATGATCTTCTATGCCCTAATATAGGCATGATCTTTCATCTACATTAGTTCCCTACAGTACACAACGAGCTCTGAGGGTTGAACGTTATCTAAATCAAATCAAATCAAATCAGGGACATTTGTAAAGCGCTCATATCACCCGAAAGTCTCATGGCGCTCACAGGCAGCTCCAACTAAAGACAGCTAATAAAGGAAACAGGGGGTCAGTTGTCAAAAGACCATGGGGCAGATTTACAAGCCCCTTGCGCCACTTTAGCGTCACTTTTAACATGGGAAAAGTGACGCAAAAGTGGCGCAAGGGCCTTGTAAATCTGCCCCCATGTTTTTAGTTCCCTACGAAAACGATGATCGTCAGCAATAGTGCAAAGGTGTAATGGCAATTTGTTCCAGAGAGTGGGGGCTAGGAACGAAAAAGATCTTCCTCCATTTCTAGTTGTACGAATTCTGATGGAGGTAAGAAGGTGCCTGTTGCTGGATCTGAGGGGCCTGCTTGGCTGATGCCAGTTGAGCTTCTTTTTCCAGTAACAAGGGCCCCTACCGTACATGTTTTTGTGTACTAAGCAAAGAATCTTAAAACGCGTTCTCTTTCTGACAGGCAACCAGTGGAGTTGCTTCAGGTTAGGCGCAGATGGGGAGCCCGACGGAAGATTCAGGACCAGCCTAGCTGCAGTATTCTGTAGGACCTGCAGTCTGGATAAGAGATCCTCATTTATTGCCGATAGTAGGGCATTTCCATAGTCCATGCGATTAATAATCAATCCCTGGACTAATGGTTTTCTGGCTTCCATGGGAATCCATTTAAAAACTTTACGCAGGTTGTGCATGATACCAAAACAGGAGCCGATTATGTGGTTCACCTGATTTTTCATCGATAGATTACTGTCGATTTGGATTCCTAGATTGCGAACCGATTGTTTGGGTATTGGACTAGGGCAAAGAGTTGCAGGCCACAAGTCATTTGTCCAGTGCTTTTGTGCATTCCCGAAGAATACTATCTCCGTTTTGTCACCATTTAGCTGTAGATGGTTTTCATTCATCCACCTGTTAATGTGGATCATGCAGTCTTTAAAACGAGACTTGGTGTCTATGGGGTTCTGACCAAGGGTGACCAGAATTTGAGTGTCATCGGCATATGACATTACGTCAAAGCCGTATGATCTGATCACCCTGGCCAGAGGTGTCACGTAAAGATTGAAGAGTGTTGGGCTCAGAATGGAGCCCTGTGGCACTCCCACCGTGACCAGCCTACTACAGGAACTAATGTCGCCAACCTGGACAGTGGTGACTCTGTCCGTTAGATAACTCCTGAGCCACCCCAGGCCCTTCCCTCTGACACCAATCTCCCCTAGCCGTTGTATTAGAATGCTGTGGGAGATGGTGTCGAAAGCCGCCGACAGGTCCAGTAGGATAAGAATAGAGGATTGTCCATTATCCAGTGATAGTATAATGTTGTCTATTACCTCTACCAGCGCTGTTTCGGTGCTATGGGCGGCCCTGAAACCAGACTGTGAGGGATCCCATAGTCTAGTCTAGTCTGTGGTTAGAACACTGCAGGGTTTTTCCCGAACACAGGCCTACAATGTACTCATAAATTATGCATGAGCATTCACCAGCTACATCTCCCGCATAATATGTATGTACAAAGTTCACCCCTGACGTCTTCCTCATGTCTAACAAAGACCAATACAAACCATACTGAGGGACGAGACACTTTAGGGTATAAATACACCACATCTTGCCACGGTAGGATAGAGGGAACCAAGACTACCATGCTGACACACTGACCAGAGACGCTGAGGCTCCTGCATGCAGTCGCTCCAGCTGACAGCGGTCTAACACAGCCCTTGCGGGGTGTCCAACTCGAGACCAGGACGGGGTCCCATACTCTCTCTTCAGGTAATGGGGTTCGACTAAATCCTAGAAGGATTCTTGGCTCTTAGGCTTTTAGATCTACAAATATGCTAGGTACACTCAGGTACATCTAGTTAGGCATCGTAGGAGTACGCGCACTTTCATAATGCTGTTATATTCATGTATGTATTCATGATTATTGCAATATGGTAGAACTATTCTATCCCTTCACTTTTATCGTACTGCTGATAATATATCTCTGCTATTGTCTGCTGGTTGCTACAGCACATATATTTTACACTAGAATAACAACTGTTCAATAAATACTTATTGAAACGCCCAGACTGTTTATTCTGTGTAACTCTCTGAGACAAACCGAATAAGTAAGCACGAGTGACTGAGCGAAAAGTAGTACATTGTTTCCACGATTCTGAGGGATCAGGGTTGTCATGATCTAAGGTTGCCAGAAACTAATCTCTCCCCGATAAGAGGAGATTCTAGTGGCACTGTGAGCTAGCTAATGCAAATCCGGCTAACATATGCAGTGGGGGTGTACAGAGTGAGTCTAACACCAAGCCCACAGTCTATGTTATCCAAACGCGCATGTCCTGCAGGGGTACTATAGGAACTACACGACAGGTCAGACATATTAAACCCTGAAAAATATGGAAACTTATGTGCAAAGGTTTTTGAACTGCCCTTCGGCGGTGTTGGACAATGTTCCCACTGCTGGTATGTGAACACATTTCTAGGATTTGCAGATTTATGCAGAAAGTGATGACCATAATGTTGATAACAATACATTGATTCATAATCTGATGTGCCTTCCAACATTTCACTATTAGAAAACGCAGCAGATTTTTCCAAATCAGACATGTTATTAACAGTTTCAAAATCCCAATCATCGGAAAATGTACTTGAGGTAATGATATCACGTAATAATATTTTAAATAAATGTGGAATTTTTTTAATTTCGGTCGGGCCGAATATGTCGAAATCAACCTTGTCCCAAACTATACCATCCGGTATAGGAACTGCTGTAATGTTCACTGAGGACAAGTCTCTTTGTTCTCGATGAGATGATTGATGTCGTTTCAAAATTAAATTCACATTTTGGGCTGCAGAGCTGTGCCGAATGTATTGTCCATTAATAAGCATGTTAAAAACTATTACTAAGCTTAACCAGAAAAGAAAGAAAAGCACCCCAGTAATTATCCATAGTACTACCCACGGTGATACCAGGTAAGTTCTTTTGAGAAAGTTCAGAAAGTCTTTAACTTGCTGCTTGCATGATTTTTGGGCTGGCGTCGTTTCTGGTTCACTTGGATCCAAAGAAAACGTATCAAAGTTAATGAAGTAGCCAGAAGCAGTTCGATCAATTGTTGGAATTGCATCAAGATTTGTTGAAATTGTAGTTTGCTCTTGTCGAGGCATGTTGACGTAAACATCAGTATTTGGTCTTATAGGAATTTGTTTGTTATTTTGAGTTTGATTTTGAAGTTGAACTTCGTGTTCAAGGGGAACGAGTTCCATAGCATTGTTGCATAGTCCTTCATTCCGGTGCACAGACAGAATATCGAGTTGTTAATGTCGACCTACCATAATATTGAGTTGTAAATATCGTAGTGCAAGAATATCGACAGCAAGAATATCGTGGTCCAGAATATCGACAGTAAGGTAAGAAATATCGTTTTTGTTAATATCGAAGTCAGTAATATCGTTAGTAAAAATATTGTTGTTTATAATATCGATTAGTGTGATGTATTTTAGTATGTATTATAAAAGTATGTGATTTAATTTTTTTGTATAAGTATTGCTTTTTTTTTAATGTATGTGTGAACATTTTTTATGTTAATTAAATTTTGTGTTTTAGTTCCGTAGCGGGTTGTGGGTTTATAGGGGAATAGGGTGGGAAGTAATTTAATTATGATAAATTGAATATTAATTTTATTTGAAATACATTTTGCGTTTTAGTTCCTTAGCGGGTTGTGGGATTATAGGGGAATAGGGTGGGAAGTAATGTAAGTATAATTAATTAATTAATATTTTTATTAATCAATATTTATGTATTTAATATTTTATAATCTTAATTGTGGTAAATAATTTATTATTAATTAGTTATTAATTGGTTATTAATTTAAATTTATTTATTGTTAATTGTGTTAATTGTGTCATTTTTTTAGCAGCGGGTTGTGGGTTGATAGGGGAGTAGGGTGGTAAGTAATTTAATTTTAATAAATGTTTAAATATTTTTTTTTTAATTATTTAATGTTGTTTTATAGTGTTAATTGTGTGAATTAATTTATTAATAATTGTTTACAAATTGCTTGTTAATTGTTATTAATTGAGTAATTAATTGTTAATTAATGATATTAATTGTGTCATGTTTTACGGTATTGGGGGTGTCATTTATAGGGGAATATGGTGTGAGGTAAATTATTTTTAATTAATTAATAGTTTGTTAATTAATTTGCTGGAGTGGGAATAGTGAATTATTCCCCTCCGCTATCCAACACTTTTCCTACTGTTGCAGTTGTTAGAGTGGGAATAGTAAATCATTACCCTCCGCTATCCAACACTTTCCCTACTGTTGCACTTGCTGGAGTGGGAATAGTAATTTTTACCCCTCCACTATCCAACACTTTCCCTACTGTTGCAATTGCTGGAGTGGGAATAGTAAATGATTCCCTTCCGCTATCCAACACTTTCCCTACTGTTGCATTTGTTAGAGTGGGAATAGTAATTTTTACCCCTCCGCTATCCAACACTTTCCCTACTGTTGCAATTGCTGGAGTGGGAATAGTAAATTATTCCCTTCCGCTATCCAACACTTTCCCTACTGTTGCACTTGCTGGAGTGGGAATAGTAATTTTTACCCCTCCGCTATCCAACACTTTCCCTACTGTTGCACTCCCTGGAGATAAAATAGTAAACTATTCCCCTCCGCTAGCCAACACTTTCTCTACTGTTGCACTTGCTGGAGTTGGAATAGTAAATTATTCCCCTCCGCTATCCAGCACTTTCCCTACTGTTACACTTGCTGGAGTGGGAATAGTAATTTTTACCCCTCTGCTATCCAACACTTTCCCTACTGTTGCACTCTCTGGAGTGGGAATAGTAATTTTTACCCCTATTCTATCCAACACTTTCCCTACTGTTGCACTCACTGGAGTGGGAATAGTAGTTTTTACCCCTCCGCTATCCCACACTTTCTCTACTGTTGCACTCCCTGGAGTTGGAATGGTAATTTTTACCCCTACGCTATCCAACACTTTCCCTACTGTTGCACTCTCTGGAGTGGGAATAGTAATGTTATCCCCTCCGCTATCCAACATTTTCTTTACTGTTTCCGTTAATGTAGTGTAAACTGTATTTTAAAAAGATTAAAATTATTTTAATATTTTAATTTATTAAATATATATTTTCTTTTTCTTTTTATGTTATTGGTGTATGTGTATATATATGTATTTATAATTTTTAATATGTTTCTAATAATTTATTAACATAATTTTTTATCAATTTTATTAAGTAAATGTATATATTATATTTTATATATATGTATGTTTAATTTATTTTTACATTATATGTATTACTTATAATTTTAAACATTTTCTAATAATTCTAACTATGTTTTTTTTTAATTATATGTATTATTTCCTTTATTTTACCTTGTTTTTTAAACATTTAAAAAAAACGATATTTTTAACAACGATATTTTTGTACTTACCATCATGCAGATAGGACTTCGATATTCTGGACAACGATATTTTTGTGTCGATATTTTTGTACCTCGATAGTTTCGTAGTCGATATTCTGTCAGTGATTCCCTTCATTCCGTACAGGAGGCTCTTCGAACGTGATGAGTCTTTCCATTTGAACTTCATGAATTGTAGCGAGAGGAGGGCGTCTGCTACTTTGGAGTCCACGTGGCCTACTGCTTAGTATCGGCCACATAGTGTGGTTTGATCAAGTCAATTGAGACAAATCTTTTCTCCTTTTTCCAGCAAGAGGCGGTAGAAGTACAGTTCTTGTTCCTTCAATGGCTAGGACCGGTACAGGCTTTCTGTAAGATGGCCCAAATTCCTTCTTGTCGGCTATCTTCTCTCTGACCAGATCCCCGACTTTTGAGATCCAGACAGGTCTTGCCGTGACTAATTTGACTTCCCCAGTGGCGGTCTGCTTCAGGTGGACATTACTTTGTTGTGTCCTGGCTCCCCAGAAACACCAGCCAGCCCACCATCTCCAACTGGACACCGATCACGGCCGAAGACACCGCCTCGACCATGAAAAGCATCCACTCGTGGTTCCCCGCCGACCCCTGCCCCCCGCACATCTACCACAGAGCCGCGGCCGCCCGCGCACCGGAACTACAACGCACCATCAACACCACCGTCAAAACAGGCACCTTCCCAGATGACTGGAAGCGTGCAGAAGTCAGACCCCTGCTCAAGAAGCCCACAGCTGACCCCACCGACCTCAAGAACTATTGGCCCATCTCGCTCCTCCCCTTCGCAGCCAAAGTTGCAGAGAAAACAGTCAACAGGAAACTGACACGATTCATTGAAGAGAACGCCGTCCTCGACCCGTCCCAATCCGGATTCCGAAGCAACCACAGCACAGAGACCGCCCTACTCGCCGCCACAGACGACATCCGCATCCTCCTGGACCAAGGCCACTCTGCAGCCCTCATCCTACTCGACCTATCAGCGGCCTTCGACACCGTCTCCCACCGCACACTAGTCGCCAGACTACACGACGCAGGCATACAAGGAACAGCCCTGGACTGGATCCGATCATTCCTCATCGGAAGAAGCCAAAGGATCAGATTCCCACCCTTCCTCTCCGACCCCACGAAAATCACCTGCGGAGTCCCACAGGGTTCATCACTGAGGCCCACCCTCTTCAACATCTACATGGCCCCCCTCACAGCCATCGTCCGACAACACAGCCTCAACATCGTATCCTACGCCGACGACACCCAGCTCATCCTCTCCCTCACCAAAGACCCCACCACTGGCAAACTCAACTTCCAGAAAGGAATGCAAGATGTCGCAGTCTGGATGACCAACAGCTGCCTGAAGCTCAACGCCGAGAAGACAGAAGTCCTCGTCCTCGGTACCACCCCTTCTACATGGGACAGCACCTGGTGGCCGACTGCCCTCGGAAGCCCACCTACCCCCTCAGACCACGCGAAGAACCTTAGCATCGTACTCGACTCATGACTCATCATGAACCGACAGGTCAACGCCGTCACCTCCAGCTACTTCAACACCCTCCGCACCCTCCGCAAGACCTTCAAGTGGATCCCCCCTGAGTCAAGGAAGACAGTCACCCACGCACTCATCACCAGCAGACTGGACTATGGAAACGCACTCTATGCCGGCATCAACAAGTCCCTACTCCGCAAACTCCAGACAATACAGAACACCGCCGCCAGACTCGTCCTCGGCATCCCCCGACACGAACACATCAGCCAACACCTACGAAGTCTCCACTGGCTCCCCGTGGAGAAAAGAGTCACTTTCAAAATCCTCACTCACGCCTACAAATGCCTACACAACAACGGACCCAAATACCTCAACGACAGAATCAACTTCCACGTACCCAAAGAAACCTCCGATCTTCCAACCTCGCACTGGCAGAAACCCTGCTCATCCACAGAGCCAGAGCAGGCGGAAGATCCTTCTCTCACATTGCAGCCAAGACCTGGAACGAGCTACCAGCAGACATCAGACGCGCCCCCTCCCTGAACACCTTCAGGAAGACCCTCAAGACCTAGCTCTTTGGCTAAACAGATCTGCGGACCCCCCCTCAGCGCCTTGAGACCCTCACGGGTGAGTAGCGCGCTTACAATTCCCTGATTGATTGGATTCATTTAGATCCTGTAAAACAGCCAAACGATCATGGATGTCAAATGCTTTTTCATCCGCCACTGCGCTTTCACAATCAAGATCAAGTACCCACATTCTTGTCCCAAATAGGACCTCATATGGAGTAACCCCCCCTAGAGAACTTCTTGGCATGTTATTAAGGGCCCTCTGGACTCCATACAGATGTTTTACCCAGCTCTCACCCGTGTCTAATACTCTAGCTGTCAAAGATTGCTTTAAGTCTCGGTTTTTTCTCTCCACAACCAATTTTCCCTCAGGATGGCACGGAGATGAGTACCGCAATGCTACACCCAAACTTTCCATGGCTTCCTTGTAAGCCCTAGAGCTAAACGCGGGGCCCTGGGCAGAATGTAATGTGCCAATTGTGTATGTCCCTATAAAGACTCACAAATCTTTGATGACAGTTCGAGCATCAGCCGAGCGCTGGGGCCACACCCATAGGAATCTCGAGCAGGAATCCACTGCAACCATTATATATCTGTAAGTCCCATCTCTTTTTAAGAGGCCGCATTGGTCTAGGTAAACACACTCTAGTGGTTTGTCAGATATTAACAATGGTGTCTGCGCAGGGCGTGTTACGGTGGAACCTTTCATCTGCTGGCAGATGTCGCATTTCAAGACATAGTCCTTAGTCTGCTTTGTTAATCCAGGCTACCATTAGCGTTGTTTCAACAAAGAAACAGTCGCCGTAACTCCTGCATGTGCAGAACCTATACCTTTGTGTGCCGCTAGGATTAACCCTAACCTACGATCCATGTTTGGAATTACTCTATCCCCCACTCCAGGAATCTGAGCAAATCGAATGTTATTTGCATCTAACTTGTAGGAGTACTTGAGTGGAAATCTTTTTGATACTGCACCATTCTTCTTGCGTGAAGCAATAACTGCTACCATAATCTCACCGTCTATTTTTGTTTTAGAACGAGTGATTGCAGCTACTGAAGCCGTACGTACAGCCCCCTTTGGGCTTCATCAGCCAATGAATTCCCTTCAACGTGAACGCCATCACACTGATGACTCAGTGCATGTATCACGTGAGCCCTTGGTAGTTCCGATTTAAACTTCACTACCTGTTCCCATAGCATTTTGTGCTTAATTGTGCCACCTTTTGCGTCTTTGAACCCGTTTTGAACCCAGTATTGCAAGTATTCATTGTAAGACTGTACACAGTAAAACGAATCGCACACAATTAGTGTGGGGAATTCTCGATCCGTGTTTACCAGTGCCAGTATCAGCGCTTTTAACTCTGCCAACTGAGCCGTGCAGTCCCAGTCTCCTAGAGATTGCGTTTTGGTGCAACTTGGATGGAACTTTCCATCCCGCATGCGACCTTTAACAATAGCACATGCTGCGCTGTATTGTTGCTTACTCCCTATGGCCGGTTGAGCAGATCCGTCAGTGTAAATGATATATTCATACTGATCCAGAGGCATTATTTCATTTGGTAGAGGATATTCTTGTTCGTATTGCAGGAATGCTTGTGTCTTTAAATTTGGGTCGTACCTGTATTCTACATCTTTTGCAGTGAGAGAATTAGCCCATTTTATCCATCTCGGATGTAAGGCTTTAGCGTTAGGGACACTTGCCTTTGTTGCAGCCTCTAAGGCTGGAACCAGAGTCACTACTATTATTCGTTTCCCCTGAGCCAGTGCTCTTTCTCTCACTACAGCAGTCTGCACTGCTGTTAGAATTTTTTCTGTGGATGCAAAGCGCATTTCAGCATTAGTGTACAAATGTGATTTATATGCAATAGGTACGGTTTCACCTTCATTGTATGTCAGATAGGTGTACCCAGATTGACCCGCAATTATACGGATCACCAGGTTGCGTACGTTTACGCGTGTCTGTAAGTGTTTGGAAGCTATCATGTCAGCTTGTAAGGAACGAAGTGTATCTGTGTGTTCCTGTGTCCAATTTCTCGCTGAAAAATCAGGTTTTATTAAGTCGTAGAAAGGTTTTACACTTTCTGCGTAATCCAAAATGTATGTTCTACCAAAATTTAGGAATGCCAGTATTGATTGTAAATTTTTAAGGATTTTAGAGGTTGGAGCAGCGCACATTT
Organism: Calotriton arnoldi; assembly: GCA_963921515.1. NCBI lineage: Eukaryota > Metazoa > Chordata > Amphibia > Caudata > Salamandridae > Calotriton > Calotriton arnoldi. Next base: position 18,584 of record CAWUFW010013632.1, on the reverse strand, counting down.
TTCTAAAAAATTGGCTGCCAGGCTTTTTCCTTTACTTGAAAGCTCATATCCTAGAAACAGCACACTGAGGTGGGCAATTTTTGATTTTTTAAAGTTGAATTTGTAGCCCTCAGATGCAAATCCCAAAATTATGGTATTCACTCTGTTCAAGTGTTCCTCCAGGTCATCGTCCGTCAGATAAATATCATCCACTTAGGACAATGCCTCTTCATCTAATTTTTGAAGTAACTCAGTTACTCTGGCCGAAAACAACCCTGGGCTGTTCTTATACCCTTGGGGGAGTCAACAAAATTGTCGCTGGGACCCTAGCGCTGGGAAGGCTGTTAAATACCTGCTTTCAGGCGCTATATTTTGGCAAAAAAATCCATTTGAGATATCAAGTGTCGTTTTATATTTATTTTGCACAATGTTATTCATTAATGCGGCACTGTGTGCATTTTGAGCTGCAAATGTCTTAGTGCAAGTGTTTAAATGTCTATAATCTAAGACTAAACAATATGAATTGTCAGGTTTCATGACCGGAAACAAAGGATTGTTCATTTGAGAGGTGCAAGTTTCAATCACCCCTTGGTACTCAAGTTGATCTAAGATCTCCCTGACCTGTTTATTAGCTTCTTGCTTTATTGGGTACTGCCTCTGTGCAGTTGGAGTATTTTTTAAAGGAATAATGTGGTGGGTTGAATCCTCATCCCATCCAACATGGTTTTTGTATAATGCCGGAGCCTGGGCTACCGCCCACTTCTGCGCATATCTATGTTGCAAGTGCCTGGGAATATGATCTGAGGAGGCTGGTAGAATTACCGTTTCTCCTTTAGGGCAATCCATGGCGAATGCTGGCGGCCAATCTTGTTCAGCTAACAAAATGCCATAGCCAAACGTAAGGTTCTCCCAAAAGAGACCTCTCACTTTCCTACTCTTGTCCCCCTCCATTTGGAGCGTTATTTCATTTACAAGTCAAGTCAAGAAAGCTTTATTCGACTATGCAAGTCATAAAAGCATTGCAATTAAAAAGAGAAAGAACAATAATTACAGAAGTTTAAGATCTGAATCAAACAATTGTGCAACTAAGCAATCAAGACCATCAATATATTACACATAAAATAGTAAGAACAAGATTAAAAAAGACACATTGTTAAAATAACACAGCTAAAACAATTGTAAGCCCATCAGCAAGGGTAGAAGAGCCCGCGGGACCACGTAAGCTCAATCCTGCGCACTAGTGGGACATGTCATCCTGCGCTTTATCCATCCTTGATTTGTTTAGAACATATAATCCACATCCACCTCAGAAATTTTGCCACCGGAACTGCATACCTGGGAGATGGATCAGTGCAAAGGATACACAGGGCTGTGATATGTGATCTTGTACCCAGGTTCTTACATAGCTGAACCAGCAAAACCTTTCGTGGGCTAGCGTACGCAGGGCAAACAAAGAGCGCATGTGCAAATGATTCTACCTGTGTAGTACATAAGTGACATTTGTTATCCCTAATAACGGACCATTTAGATGTAATACACTTCAATGGAAGAGATCCAGATCTAAACTGGAAATAAAGTTTGCGATCCAGAGGCTTCTCGATGATGTCCCAATACTGCTCTAGGCCAGGGCATGGCTTAGTCTGAAGAAAAAGCCCTGAGGGAGAAGTCTTATCATGGTGCCTAAACTCATCATGCACCACAGTTTCCCAATAGACTTCTTTAAGACAATTTTTAGTTGGAATGTTTCGAGGCGGGTGAATCCCACAGGTGTTGCAGGCCCATTTTATTTAGCAAACTTCTCAGTTCGCGCAGCAAACTAATTTTGTGGAAGCGGTCCATATTTACGATATCCCTTAGGCCATGTGTGAACACGGCCAATTCCTTTGTGCACCAGATTCTATGCCAGAATAGTATTGGGCGTAGTCTGGCCTGGTCCTTCAGGGCTTTTCTTCCTAGGTCGTTCCTTAGAGGGAGCATGGGTGTACTTTGTGACATACTAGTAATTGCGCGGAAGAACGCGTTCTCCGCTATTGTAAGCTGGGCCAGGTTTCCTATACTTTATGTGGGACACTCACCCTAGTATCAGGTGTTTCTACGGTGATATAAACATTCAAGTCTGCTGTCACCAGAAATTCCATAAGGTTCTGGCGAGCTATTGTTACTTCTGCCGCACTGTCTAGCATCGTCAGAGCCCATTCCCCGTTCAGTAGTTGAGTCCTCAGAATTCTGGGCTTGTCTGATCTTTAGACCTGCAACTTTCTTTTTCTTGAACTGTGGCTGTTGCTTTGGCTTCTCTTCTTATTTGGAAGTGTAATCTTGAGCGTGCTGCTTGTCTCTGGACTTTGTACGCTCTTCTTGTCTTTCTGACCGTCCTTCCCTCTCGGAGTTTTTCGGTGAACCCTGAAAGGGACAAGAGGAACGTGTACCAGTATCCTGATACCTGTCAGGTTTCCTAATATTATCCCTACTCCTAAGGTTATACCTCTTTTCGGAGGGCTCCTGTGGAGGAGATGTACCTCGGGATTGAGATCTGCTCTCTTTAAAGTTTTGTTGTTTTTTGTTATCCCACTTCTTTTTAGAAGAAGCAGGTGTCTGCTTTGAAGTGTCCTTTTCAGGACTGCCCATCAGTTGCGGTTTTAAAGCTTTCCCACCCAAACTGTCTCTGCCTAATTCTGCATACGCAGTTTCAATTATTTTGGGTAGTTCTTGTTCCTGTTCTAAAGGACTGAACTCCCTTAGGCGTTGGCGGATTGCCACTGAAGCTGCTTCCCCCTTAATATTAGCTAATATTATAGCTGACAGCTGGGCATAGTTACCTAGTAACTTCATCCCTAAGTTCAGAGCAGGCTCTGCTCCGTACTCATTTTGTATTTGTCTTAATACATCTGGTTTCACTGCTAATGAAGGAATACCATGAGTTCTGGTATATATGGCAGCAAAGACTGTACCCCAAGTGATACAATCTTCTACTTGTGGTGTTATCCCCATGGGCAAGCAGATTGTTAGCATTCTGTATTTTTCATACGGGGTAGTATTCGGGAATACTGCCTCGAGCTGTGTAATTTTCGGAGCAACCCAGAATGGCATTTGTTCACGTTTAGAGGGCATTTTGCCCATCACTGCGTGTAATGTTTGTGGTGTGATTTTAGTTGCTGTACCCTGAGTTTGAGTTCCATTTATTGCAACTATTGCTGGTTGGACAGTAAATGTCCTCATGACGAATTGCATCAAGTTTCTATAGATTTTAATAAAATCTTTGTGTTGTATGAGTAAGTCTGCCTGTGGCATTGTGTCAATGTCAGGATGTGGTGTGTAGGCCGCTAATATCGGCCATGTTGCCCCTTCTCCTCCGAGTGGGCCTAATCTTACTCTTCCTCTTATATGGGGTAGGGCGCCATTAAACCAGTATAAATGTTCCTGGTACGTGAGTGGAATCTCTAAGTCCTCGAACGGACCATATTCCACTGGTGCATCTCCTTCTGTGTAAGAGTGAAATGTCTTTGTTCTTGCATTTGCTGCTGGGAATGTAACCCACGAATAAAATACCTCTGTTTTGTTTGATTCGTGTGCCTCAATCACGAAAGCTACTAAGCCACCCCTAGCTGATAAACCATTTTCTAACAGTTTCATGGTGACTGTGTGCCTGAATTTGTCTGCAATCGGAATTGCGTCTCCATCTTCTTCTCCTGCTGAGAGGTGCAGATCTACTCTTACGTCACCTCCTGTCTCAGTCATTTTGTAAAGAAGAAGTTTGTTCAAGGGAACTAAGATAAGGTTTTATGCACAATTTTAGGAACACTGTGTCCTTCAAGCTTGATTAACCAACAGCTAATAAATAGGATTCTTAGCCTACTCAGCTGTGGCGGAGTTTGTGCCCACCCACTCCAGACGTCTCTGGTGTTTTTGCGAGTAGGGGTCTCTGAGAATAGCACGACTGAACTACTCAGATTCTACTGTTAAATAAGTACCCAACCAACGTTGGCGGCGCCATGTCGTGTAGTTCCTATATTACCCATACAGGATCTGCGCGTTTTGGATAACATAAACTGTGGGTTTGGTGGCAGACTGATTCTGTGCACCCCCACCGGATACGTTAGCCTGTTTGCATTAGCTAGCTCATAGTGCCACTATGAATCTCCTCTTATCGGGGAGAGAATAGTTTCTGGCAACCTCAGAACATGACAACCCTGATCCCTCAGGATCGTGGAATCAATACACTACTTTTCGCTCAGTCACTCGTGCTCACTTAGTTTGTCTCAGAGATACACAGAATAAACAGTCTGGGCGTTTCAATAAGTATTTATTGAGCAGTTGTTATTCTAGTGTAGAATAGATGAGCTGCAATGACCATTAGACAGTAGCAGAGATATATGGTTAGCAATACTACAAAAGTGAAGGAATGGTATAGTTCTACCATCTTGCAGAAATCACGAATATATACAAGTACATAGAATACATGATAATAAGTGCGTACTCCTACGATGCCTCCCTAACTAGATGAACCTAAATGTACCTAGCATCTATGTAGGTGTTAGGCCAAGAATCCCTCTAGGATCTAGTCCACCCCATTACCTGAGAATTAGAGAATGTGGGACCCCGTCCTGGTCTCGAGTTGGACACCCCGCGAGGGATGTTAGACCACTGCTAGCTGGAGCGTCTGCATGCAGGAACCTCAGCGTCTCTGGTCAGTGTGTCAGCCGGGAAGTCACGGTCTCCTCTGTCTCAGTAAGCAAGACATGATGTATGTATACCCATAGGTCTCCCCAGGGGTCCTACCTTGCTGTGTTACTGTGTCGGCCTAAAGGATGACATCGGCCCTGAACTTTATACAGAGATATTATACAGGAGATGTCAGTCCTGCTGTTAGTCCTGCTGGGCTTCCAAGAAGCCTCATGCATAATGTATGAGATTCGAACTAGGGAAAAACCCGCGTTCTGAGTGCAGTGTCGTATCTAGGTAAAAGGTCAGTGCCTAAGAACCGTTATGTATGTAATGTAAGGAAGAATATAGGTGAAAGGTTGTGATGTTACCTGCGCCTATATAAGGTACCTATATGTAATATATCAATACAGCCACCAGCAAACACTCACATTCATCTTCAAGTATGGTTTTGTGTCCAAGATGGCCCCCATGCCAATGTGCAATAAGGATTTGTGCATGTGGAGAATGAGCGCGCTGTGTATGTAAATGCTGGCTCCTTACATTTTAAATCCAGCGTAGTGCAGATATTATTTACACATCACTTTTTAATGTTTTTTTCCTTGTTTTAGTTTCTTTTTTTTATTTAACACTTGGAGGACTTGTGCTGTCCCATAGAACACTTGCATTGCTGTTGATGTTTTTTTAATGCATGCATTTGTTGCTCACGTTTAAGGCTGGGTGGCAAACTCCGCTCCGCCCACGGAGCTCTTTGAGTTTTGCCAACTCTGTGCTCTGGCGGAGCGTGGAGTTTAGCAATTAAACACCGCTGTCCACGGAGTGGCTGGAGTTTACCGCTCAACCGATCTCGACACTGGTGGATTTACTGTTTATGGCCTAACTGCCGCAACCTAGTACTAACAAAAACTACCATTACATCTTTCCGGTTCTGGACAGGAGAATTTTCCTGGCGGGCGAGCTGCCTGATCCTGTCATGTTGGCCTGAAGTACACGTGCCACGGGAGCTGCAGGTGGGGAGCCTCACCCACGAGCTGTGCACTGCAGAGAGGGAGTGAGAATGAAGAAGACAGTTGCAAAGGTGAGGGGCTCATGGAGTGGAACGGTGTGGGAGTATGGCTGGTGGTGTGAGGTGAGGGAGGCTGACTGGATAGATATCCGAAGTTCTGAGGGAAATACATACAGTTGCAGCTGTACAGCACACGCCTTGTGCGCTCCTCTTCTCTGCAGACTTTATTTGATGTAGTTTGGCAAGCACAGTCATCTTTCAGCTTCGGGTGAGCAAAGCGGAACTCCGGGGAATTTTACAGGTTTTTTTTAACTACGCGGAATTCCGTGGAGTACAACTCCATGAACTCCGCCCACCCTTACTCACGTCCTTAATCTTCTCTGCATTTGTGAAAAGATACAATGACCAGTAGCCTTTTACAATCTTCTTTACTACTGTTGATCTCTGCATTCAATTTTTTCCATTTTGTGATATTTTTCTTATTACATTTTTGTCTTTTTAACTAATAGGGTTTTGACCAGATAGGATTTTAAATTCACACACATGGTTGAACTCAACCTAGATATCATTTTAGCAAATCCATAACTAGTTGCCTTTCAAAGGATTACTCCAGTCACATGATCAGACCACCACCTGGTAGCTTTCCAACACAAAACACCACAAATCAACATACCTAAGGCCACCATACATGCATCCACTTATCGACTGTGGAACAAACTCAATTTTGAATACTTAGAAACACAACTAACTTCCAGCATAGATCTAGACACAATAAATTTGATTAAAAAACTTTAAGTAGCTCCAGGAAGTGTTTGATATCCTAATACCGCTAAGAACAACAAAACAGGACAAAAGAAAACAAGCACCTTGGAGGAAAGCAGAACTGAAAAAGTTAAAACAACACATTTCAAAGCTGCGACACACCTGGCTCAAAACAAATAGTAATCAAGACAAACATTACCTACAAAAAAGTTAAAAATAGTACTATTCAGACTGAATTCAAAATGCTAAATGCGCAAATAAAGAATTCTATAAAATTCTCACAGAATTTCAGTAAACCAAAAATGCACAGAAGGAACTCATCCCATGAATTTACTAACAAACTTGCAAATCACTACACAACCAAAGCAGACATGTTAGACTCCTATTTAACACAAAGGACAACCACCATCACCAACCCATTCCAACAACCAGGAGTAGGATATCCCAGCCTTTGCATTCCTTCATCCAACTATCACAAAGTGAATCTATGGATCTGGTGAAAACAAGCCAGCCATCTGCCCTTCTGACCTTTGTCCACCACAAATCTTCAAAAGCATTCTTTTAATCACCTCTCCTGCCACACCAGTAAGAAAAAGCATCAATAATTCATTAACTACAGGAATCTTTCCAGAAGACTTGAAAAAGGCATACATATGCCCATTATTAAAGAAAACAAACCTGGACCTGCATGGCCCAGAGAATTACAAACCAATTACAAATGTATCTTGCCTGGGCAAACTGATAGAAAAAGCAGCATTCTCCCAGATGTCACAATTTATTGAAGATAACTCCATACTTTCCGACTTCCAAACAGGATTCTGTCCAGGAAGAGGCACTGAATCTGCCCTCATTGTCATCTAGGATGACCTTAAAAACACATTAGACTGGAAAGCGGTTGCTGCACTACTTCTCTTGGACCTTTCAGCTGCCTTCAACATAGTTTACCATGACACTCTAATCTAAAGTCTTTACAAAGCCAGCATAGAGGGGACTGCTTTCGACTGGATCACATCCTACTTTCAAAACAAGGACGAATGCCATCCATACTCCCCTTTCCAATCCAAACTGTACTTTACAAAAGCAGGGGTACCTTAAGGCTCTATCATCTCACCCATGCTTTTCAACATCTACATGAAGTCATTACCGGCAATGATCAAGGAATTTCACCTCACATGTTATAACTATGCAGAAGACACACAAATACTTCTTAAACTGGAAAGCCCCAAAGACATTGGAAACTCAAAAATCTTCATTTGCCTCAGAGCCGCTGACCAGTGGATGACATGGAGCCACCTCAAAATGAATGCTTCCAAAACAGAAATATTCACATGTGGCAGCTGAAAAAATTATGACCCGCTCTGCACCTGGTCTGACGATATGGGAACACCTCCTAAAGTATCTAAGGAAGTGAGAGAACTTGGACTTACTATGGACTCCAAATTATCAATAAATGTCTATGTGGACAAGTTAGCAAGGTCAAGCTTCATTGCCATGAAAACTCTGCGACACATCTTCCCACACCTAGGATTTCCACACAAGGTCCAGACTACTATCTCTCTTGTACAGTCTAAACTTGATTACGCCAATGGCCTCTGCCATGGATCATCTTTATCAACTATGAAAAAAGTACAACTAATTCAAAACTCTGCTGCCAGACTACTCCTACATGTAAAGCCATAAGCCCACATCTCCCCTGCCTCGAGGGCCCTACATTTGTTACCGGTTGCCAGAAGATCCACATACAAGCTGCTTTGTATCACCCACAAAGCAATACATGGAACAGGACCACTTTTTCTCAAGAATAAAATCACCAAATACATACAACAAAGGAACCTCCACTCAAAATTGGCACCGCTCCTCAAAGCACCAGCATACAAGAAAAAAACTATAAGTGGTACATATGTCTCTGTTCAAGCACCCAAACTATAGAATTCATTACCCCAAAACATAAAAGCCACGGCTAACTATCTTATCGTCAGAAGACTACTCAAAAGCCGTCTCTTTCCTGCATGACCACCACACTCAAACACAAATGTACAGCATATGCCTGTGCATGTAAATATGAATAATTTGATTATACAAATGTATTTAGATATGTGCATTTCATTTACAAAAATGTATACTACTTATAGTTTAAAAATATTTTGATATTCTTTAGGCCTGCTTAACAAATGTATATATTACTTATGGTAATATATATATATATATATATATATATATATATATATATATATATATATATATATATATATATATATATGTATATATATATACACACACACTTACATATATATTTAAGCATTATTTTATGCTAAACTTGTATATAGCAAACACAAGGAGATGATGGATGGAGCACCAAAACTTTTCTGACACTCACCCCCAGTCACAGAACTGGGTTGAATCCATCATCGTTCTTTAGCTTACTCCGCCACCCCAGTTCAGACACAGCTATATGCAAATCAGTCTTGACCCTGTGCCTCATGGGAACAGTCCAGCACGAACTGCCAAGCCAGGTCTTCCCTGGACAGGAAACAAGCATCCTGGGACCAGTTTTGGGGTAACACCCCTCATCAGCCAAGCTAGCTTGAATCCAGTGGCAAAGTGAGCAAGGGACCCATGTCTGGGCATAGCCTGGCAATTAAGGGTGAACAAAGCAAACACAAGGAGATGATGGACGGAGTGCCGAAACTTTTCTGACACTCACCCCCAGTCACAGATCTGGGTTGAATCCATCATCGTTCTTTAGCTTACTTCGCCACCCCAGTTCAGACCCAGCTATATGCAAATAAGTCTTGTCCCTGTGCCTCATGGAACCAGTCCAGCCCGAACTGCCAAGTCAGGTCTTCCCTGGACCGGAAACAAGCACCCTGAGACCGGTTTCGGGATAACGCCCCTCATCAGCCAGGCTAGCTTGAATCCAGTGGCAAAGTGAGCAAGGGACCCACATCTGGCCATACCCTGCCAACTAACAAACCAAACACAAGGAGATGATGGACGGAGCGCTGAAACTTTTCTGACACTCACCCCCAGTCACAGATCTGGGTTGAATCCATCATCGTTCTTTAGCTCACTTCGCCACCCCAGTTCAGACCCAACTATATGCAAATCAGTCTTGACCCTGTACCTCATGGGAACAGTCCAGCCCGAACTGCCAAGCCAGGTCTTCCCTGGATCGGAAGCAAGCATACTGGGACCGGTTTCGGGGTAACACCCCTCATCAACCAGGCTAGCTTGAATCCAGTAGCAAAGTGAGCAAGGGACCCACATCTGGGCATCCCCTGCCAACTTAGGGCGAACAAAGCAAACACAAGGAGATGATGGACAGAGCGCCAAACTTTTCTGACACTCACCCCCAGTCACAGATCTGGGTTGAATCCACCATCGTTCTTTAGCTCACTTCGCCACCCCAGTTCAGACCCAACTATATGCAAATCAATCCTTACCCTGTGCCTCATGGGAACAGTCCAGCCCGAACTGCCAAGCCAGGTCTTCCCTGGACTGGAAACAGGCATCCTGGGACCGGTTTCGAGGTAACACCCCTCATCAGCCAGGCTAGCTTGAATCCAGTGGCAAAGTGAGCAAGGGACCCACGTCCTAGTGTTAACATGTATATAGGTCACTGCATAGTTTTCATATAAGTTATTGGATTACATGCTTATGGGTCTCTTTGATTTATTTATCACTCACCATATGTAAATATGATCTTAACAAGTTTATCTATAAGTGCTTCACTCTTGCAATATTGGAAAAAACATATTTTTTTTAAAAATTGCAAATATATATATATATATATATATATATATATATATTCACTGAAAAAACCATAGGTTTTAGGGACAGTTATAGTTAGTTGGACATTTCACTCGTACAAAACCATAGAAATTCCCCGTTATAGTTAGTTCAGCTAACTATAACTCGCGCCCACAATGCACTGCTGATGACGTCACATATTACATCACTCATGACATGGTCAGTGACATCACTGATGACATCACTGATGACATCTCAAATGACATCACTGATGACATCATCCAGTGACTGTGTGTTTCTGTAAAGTTTAAATATGTTTAATATATATAGGGAAATGCGTATTGAAGAATGAGTGGGTGTATAAGTGTCTGAATGGATGATTTAGTACGTGCGTGACTGACTCTACAAGTGAGTGATTAAACGTATCTTACTGAATGCATGGGTTAGTGACTAAACTGTGTGAATGTCTGTATCCGTCTGTTTGTTGGTGTGTAAGTGGATGCATGGATTTGCGAATAGCTACATGAGTGTCTATATGGGTTATTGATTGGTTCTCTGAGTATCTGTATGGCTGCCTGAGTGTTTGTGTGGGTGGGGTGTGTGTGACTCTGTACATAGATGTGTGAGTGGGTGATTCACTGGGTGCATGATTTCAAGAGTGCATCTGGGATGGACTGCTTGGGTGGGTGAGTGTGTGTATGGGTGTGTTAGTGAGTGAATGTATATCTCAGTGGTACATGTGCGAGTAACTACATATGTAAAAGGCAGTATATATGTGTGTTAGAGTATTTAAATGGCTATAAGTGAGAGTGTGTGATTGTGAGAGTGGCTGTATGGATGTGTGTGTGCTTGTATCAGTTATTGTATAAGAGCGTAAGAATGTGCTAGTATTTGTATGAGTAAGTGAGCTGGTGTGTGTATAACTGTATAGGTGAGTAAATGGGTGTGTGATTAATTTTTGCATGACTGACTAGGTATGTGAGTACCTCTATGGATGAGTGGCGGTGTGTGAGTGTTTATATAGGTGTATGAGTGCATATGATAGTCCTGTACTGAGTGACTGTAAGTATGAGTGACTGTACGGGTGAGTGAGTAGATGTGTGTGTGTAGACCTAAGAATCAGTGAGTGGGTATGTAGTTATTGGTATTGGAGTGTGTATGGTTTTGAGAATGGCAGTCTGTAATTTAGAGTGGGTGTATCAAAAGTTATATTAGGGTGTGAGAAGATGCATGAAATTATCACATGGATGATGTCATCAGTGATGTCATCAGTGATGTCACTGACCATGTCATGAGTGATGTAATATGTGACGTCATCAGCAGTGCATTGCGGGGGCGCGAGTTATAGTTAGCTGAACTAACTGTAACGGGGGAATTTCTATGGGTTTTGTACGAGTGAAATGTCCAACTAACTATAACTGTCCCTAAAACCTATGGTTTTTTCAGTGAATTTCAAAGGTTTCTTAAATGCTAATTTCTAACTATAACGTGTGTGAAACCTATGGTTTTTTCAGTGAATTTCAAAGGTTTTTTAAATGCTAATTTCTAACTATAACGTGCCTGAAACCTATGATTTTTAAGTGAATTTCAAAGGTTTTTAAATGCTAGTTTCTAACTATGCCTACAGAGGTAGGACATGTGAAGAAAGAAGAAAAAACGCACAGAAAAAAGCAAAAGAAATGCAGAAAGAAGCAACAGAAGTCCACAAAGACGAAGAAAAGTACAGGAAGAAGCAAAAGATGTGCAGAAAGAACCAACAGAGGAGCAGAAAGAGGCCTTGTTGCAAAATCATCCTGTGCCCACAACTTTTTCAGACGGGTACTGGTGGTAACTGACTCTGACTAACCAGAGCCAGTGCTATGCTAAAAGACACTTAGAATACAGTGAAAACACCTACATACACTAGGGAACACTATGCGTTGGGGTACCCCTGTGATTAGCATGACCTCCTCTGTAAGTCCCTAGTACATAATAGGGCAGGGGATTAAAACTACCTCTTAAAACGCGCTAGAGGGTGCGTTTGCACAGTGGTGAAGGGAGGGGGCCTGAGGTGACATGTGTGCAAACGCGCCCCGTGGCGCGTTTTAAGATGCGTGATTAAGTCCCCTTGAATCCTGAGGGTCCCTGGGGCCCAACTAGCCCCCAGGTACCTACAGTTAGGACCACAGAGCTGAGTTGCAGAGAGGCGTTCCGAGGCCACGCACCTTTTTCACCTCTCTGCAACGCAACTCTGTTGTGCTTACTGAAGGTACCTGGTGGGCTAGTTGGCCCCCAGGGTCCCTCAGGATTCAAGGGAATTAATTCCCCAACTCAAAACGCACCACAGGGCGTGTTTGCGCACTTGTCACCTGAGGTCCCGGCCCCTCCCTTCACCACTGTGCAAGCGCGCCCCGTGGTGCGTTTTAAGTTGGGGGATTAGGTCACCTTGAATCCTGAGGGTCCCTGGGGCCCAACTAGCCCACCAGGTACTTCCAGTAAGCACCACAGGCCTGCGTTGCAACGCCTGTAACAAATTGTGCAGTTGTGTTTAGGTAGTGAAGGGGGTCGTGCTGGGGGTAGTGTTTTAGGGTTTAGGGTAGTGCAGTGGTGTTTGTGTAGTGTAGGGGGCCATGCTGGGGGTAGATTTAGGGTTTAGGGTAGTGCAGTGGTGTTTGGGTAGTGTAGGGAGTCGTGCTGGGGGGAGTGTTTTAGGGTTTATGGTAGTGCAGTGGTGTTTGGGTAGTGTAGGGTGTCGTGCTGGGGGTAGTGTTTTAGGGTTTAGGGTAGTGCAGTGGTGTTTGGGTAGTGTAGGGGGTCGTGCTGGGGGTAGTGGTTTAGGGTTTAGGGTAGTGCAGTGGTGTTTGGGTAGTGTAGGGGGTACTGCTGGGGGTAGTGTTTTAGGGTTTAGGGTAGTGCAATGGTGTTTGGGTAGTGTAGGGGGTACTGCTGGGGGTAGTGTTTTAGGGTTTAGGGTAGTGCAGTGGTGTTTGGGTAGTGTAGGGGGTACTGCTGGGGTAGTGTTTTAGGGTTTAGGGTAGTGCAGTGGTGTTTGGGTAGTGTAGGGGTTCGTGCTGGGGGTAGTTTTTTAGGGTTTAGGGTAGTGCAGTGGTGTTTGTGTAGTGTAGGGGGTAGTGTTTTAGGGTAGTGCAGTGGTGTTTGTGTAGTGTAGGGGGTCGTGCTGGGGGTAGTGTTTTAGGGTTTAGGGTAGTGCAGTGGTGTTTATGTAGTGTAGGAGGTCGTGTTTTAGGGTTTAGGGTAGTGCAGTAGTCTTTGGGTAGTGTAGGGAGTCGTGCGGGGGTAGTGTTTTAGGGTTTAGGGTAGTGCAGTGGTCTTTGGGTAGTGTAGGGGGTCGTGCGGGGGTAGTGTTTTAGGGTTTAGGGTAGTGCATTGGTGTTTGGGTAGTGTAGGGGGTCATGCGGGAGGGTAGTGTTTTAGGGTTTAGGGCAGTGCAGTGGTGTTTGGGTAGTGTAGGGGGTCGTGCTGGGGGGAGTGTTTTAGGGTTTAGGGCAGTGCAGTGGTGTTCGGGTAGTGTAGGGGGTCGTGCTGGGGGGTGTGTTTTAGGGTTTAGGGCAGTGCAGTGGTGTTCGGGTAGTGTAGGGGGTCGTGCTGGGGGAGTGTTTGAGGGTTTAGGGCAGTGCAGTCGTGTTCGGGTAGTGTAGGGGGTCGTGCTGGGGGAGTATTTTAGGGTTTAGGGTAGTGCAGTGGTGTTCGGGTAGTGTAGGGGGTCATGCTGGGGGTTGTGTTTTAGGGTTTAGGGCAGTGCAGTGGTGTTCGGGCAGTGTAGGGGGTCGTGCTGGGGTAGTGTTTCAGGGTTTAGGGCAGTGCAGTGGTGTTCGGGCAGTGTAGGGGGTCGTGCTGGGGGTGGTGTTTCAGGGTTTAGGGCAGTGCAGTGGTGTTCGGGCAGTGTAGGGGGTCATGCAGGGGGTGGTGTTTCAGGGTTTAGGGCAGTGAAGTGGTGTTCGGGCAGTGTAGGGGGTCGTGCAGGGGGTGGTGTTTCAGGGTTTAGGGCAGTGGTGTTTGGGCAGTGTAGGGGGTCGTGCTGGGGGTGGTGTTTCAGGGTTTGGGGCAGTGCAGTGGTGTTCGGGCAGTAAAGGGGGTCGTGCTGGGGGTGGTGTTTCAGGGTTTTGGGCAGTGCAGTGGTGTTTGGGCAGTGTAGGGGGTCATGTGGGGTGGTGTTTCAGGGTTTAGGGCAGTGCAGTGGTGTTCGGGCAGTGTAGGGGGTCGTGCAGGGTTGTGGTGTTTCAGGGTTTAGGGCAGTGCAGTGGTGTTCGGGCAGTGTAGGGGGTCATGCTGGGGGTGGTGTTTCAGGGTTTAGGGCAGTGCAGTGGTGTTCGGGCAGTGTAGGGGGTGGTGCAGGGGTGGTGTTTCAGGGTTTAGGGCAGTGTAGTGGTGTTTGGGCAGTGTAGGGGGTGGTGCAGGGGGTGGTGTTTCAGGGTTTAGGGCAGTGCAGTGGTGTTCGGGCAGTGTAGGGGGTGGTGCAGGGGTGGCGTTTCAGGGTTTAGGGCAGTGCAGTGGTGTTCGGGCAGTGTAGGGGGTCGTGCTGGGGCTGGTGTTTCAGGGTTTAGGGCAGTGCACTGGTGTTCAGGCAGTGTAGGGGGTCATGCTGGGGCTGGTGTTTCAGGGTTTAGGGCAGTGCAGTGGTGTTCGGGCAGTGTAGGGGGTCATGCTGGGGCTGGTGTTTCAGGGTTTAGGGCATTGCAGTGGTGTTCGGGCAGTGTAGGTGGTTTATCTGGGGCTGGTGTTTCAGGGTTTAGGGCAGTGCAGTGGTGTTCGGGCAGGGTAGGGGGTCATGCTGGGGGTGGTGTTTCAGGGTTTAGGGCAGTGCAGTGGTGTTCGGGCAGTGTAGGGGGTCTTGCTGGGGCTGGTGTTTCACAGTCTAGGGCAGTGCAGTGGTATTCGGGCAGTGTAGGAGGTCTTGCTGGGGCTGGTGTTTCAGGGTTTAAGGCAGTGCAGTGGTGTTCGGGCAGTGTAGGGGGTCGTGCTGGGGGTGGTGTTTCAGGGTTTAGGGCAGTGCAGTGGTGTTCGGGCAGTGTAGGGGGTCGTGCTGGGGCTAGTGTTTCAGGGTTTAGGGCAGAGCAATGGTGTTCAGACAGTGAAGGGGGTTGTGCTGAAGGTGGTGTTTCAGGGTTTAGGGCAGTGCAGTGGTGTTCGGGCAGTGTAGGGGGTCTTGCTGGGGGTGGTGTTTCAGGGTTTAGGGCAGTGGTGTTCAGGCAGTGTACCGGGTCTTGCTGGTGGTGATGTTTCAGGGTTTAGGGCAGTGCAGTGGTGTTCGGGCAGTGTAGGGGGTCTTGCTGGGGGTAATGTTTCAGGGTTTAGGGCAGTGCAGTGTTGTTCGGGCAGTGTAGGGGGTCATGCTGGGGGTGGTGTTTCAGGGTTTATGGCAGTGCAGTGGTGTTCGGGCAGTGTAGGGGGTCGTGCTGGGGGTGGTGTTTCAGGGTTTAGGGCAGTGCAGTGGTGTTCCGGCAGTGTAGGGGGTCATGCAGGGGGTGGTGTTTCAGGGTGTAGGGCAGTGCAGTGGTGTTCGGGCAGTGTAGGGGGTCGTGCTGGGGGTGGTGTTTCAGGGTTCAGGGCAGTGCAGTGGTGTTCGGGCAGTGTAGGGTGTTGTGCTGGGGGGTGGTGTTTCAGGGTTTAGGGCAGTGCAGTGGTGTTCGGGCAGTGTAGGGGTCGTGCAGGGGGTGGTGTTTCAGGGTTTAGGGCAGTGCAGTGGTGTTTGGGCAGTGTAGGGGGTTGTGCAGGGGGTGTTGTTTTAGGGTTTAGGGCAGTGCAGTGGTGTTCAGCCAGTGTAGGTGGTCTTTCTGGGGGTTGTGTTTCAGGGTTTAATGCAGTGGTGTTCAGGCAGTGTAGGGGGTCTTGCTGGGGGGTGGTGTTTCAGGGTTTAGGGCAGTGCAGTGGTGTTCGGGCAGTGTAGGGGGTCTTGTTGGGGCTGGTGTTTCAGGGTTTAGGGCAGTGCAGTGGAGTTCGGGCAGTGTAGGGGGTCTTGCTGGGGCTGGTGTTTCAGGGTTTAGGGTAGTGCAGTGGTGTTCGGGCAGTGTAGGGGGTCGTGCTGGGGCTGGTGTTTCAGGGTTTAGGGCAGTGCAGTGGTGTTCGGGCAGTGTATGGGGTCGTGCTGGGGCTGGTGTTTCAGGGTTTAGAGCAGTGCAGTGGTTTTTGGACAGTGTAGGCGGTCGTGCTGGGGCTGGTGTTTCAGGGTTTAGGGCAGTGCAGTGGTGTTCGGGCAGTGTACGGGGTTGTGCTGGGGCTGGTGTTTCAGGGTTTAGGGCAGTGCAGTGGTGTTCGGGCAGTGTAGGGGGTCGTGCTGGAGCTGGTGTTTCAGGGTTTTGGGCAGAGCAGTGGTGTTCGGGCAGTGTAGGGGGTCATGCTGGGGGTGGTGTTTCAGGGTTTAGGGCAGTGCAGTGGTGTTCGGGCAGTGTAGGGGGTCTTGCTGGGGGTGGTGTTTCAGGGTTTAGGGCAGTGGTGTTCGGGCAGTGTAGGGGGTCTTGCTGGGGGTGATGTTTCAGGGTTTAGGGCAGTGCAGTGGTGTTCGGGAAATGTAGGGGGTCTTGCTGGGGGTAGTGTTTCAGGGTTTAGGGCAGTGCAGTGGTGTTCGGTGCAGTATAGGGGGTCGTGCTGGGGGTGGTGTTTCAGGGTTTAGGGCAGTGCAGTAGTGTTCGGGCAGTGTAGGGGGTCGTGCAGGGGGTGGTGTTTCAGGGTTTAGGGCAGTGCAGTGGTGTTCGGGCAGTGTAGGGGCTCGTGCTGGGGGTGGTGTTTCAGGGTTTAGGGCAGTGCAGTGGTGTTCGGGCAGTGTAGGGGTCGTGCAGGGGGTGGTGTTTCAGGGTTTAGGGCAGTGCAGTGGTGTTCGGGCAGTGTAGGGGGTCGTGCTGGGGCTGGTGTTTCAGGGTTTAGGGCAGTGCAGTGGTGTTCGGGCAGTATAGGGGGTCTTGCTGGGGGTGGTGTTTCAGGGTTTAGGTCAGTGGTGTTTGGGCAGTGTAGGGGGTCTTGCTGGGGGTGGTGTTTCAGGGTTTAGGGCAGTGCAGTGGTGTTCGGGCAGTGTAGGGTGTCTTGCTGGGGGTAGTGTTTCAGGGTTTAGGGCAGTGCAGTGGTGTTTGTGCAGTATAGGGGGTCGTGCTGGGGATGGTGTTTCAGGGTTTAGGGCAGTGCAGTAGTGTTCGGGCAGTGTAGGGGGTCATGCAGGGGGTGGTGTAGTGCAGTGGTGTTCGGGCAGTGTAGGGGGTCATACACGGGGTGGTGTTTCAGGGTTTAGGGCAGTGCAGTGGTGTTCGGGCAGTGTAGGGGGTCGTGCTGGGGCTGGTGTTTCAGGGCTTAGGGCAGTGCAGTGGTGTTTGGGCAGTGTAGGGGGTCGTGCTGGGGCTGGTGTTTCAGGGTTTAGGGCAGTGCAGTGGTGTTCGGGCAGTGTAGGAGGTCATGCTGGGGCTGGTGTTTCAGGGTTTAGGGCAGTGCAGTGGTGTTCGGGCAGTGTAGAGGGTCGTGCTGGGGCTGGTGTTTCAGGGTTTAGGGCAGTGCAGTGGTGCTCGGGCAGTGTAGGGGGTCGTGCTGGGGGTGGTGTTTCAGGGTTTATGGTAGTGAAGTGGTGTTGGGGCAGTGTAGGGGGTCGTGCTGGGGCTGGTGTTTCAGGGTTTAGGGCAGTGCAGTGGTGTTCGGGCAGTGTAGGAGGTCGTGCTGGGGCTGGTGTTGCAGGGTTTTGGGCAGAGCAGTGGTGTTCGGGCCATGTAGGGGGTCGTGCTGGGGGTGGTGTTTTAGGGTTTAGGGCAGTGCAGTGGTGTTCAGGCAGTGTAGGGGGTCGTGCTGGGGGTGGTGTTTCAGGGTTTAGGGCAGTGGTGTTCGGGCAGTGTAGGGGGTCTTGCTGGGGGTGATGTTTCAGGGTTTAGGGCAGTGCAGTGGTGTTCAGGCAGTGTAGGGGGTCGTGCTGGGGGTGGTGTTTCAGGGTTTAGGGCAGTGGTGTTCGGGCAGTGTAGGGGGTCTTGCTGGGGGTGATGTTTCAGGGTTTAGGGCAGTGGTGTTCGGGCAGTGTAGGGGGTGGTGCTGGGGGTGGTGTTTCAGGGTTTAGGGCAGTGCAGTGGTGTTCCGGCAGTGTAGGGGGTCGTGCAGGGGGGTGGTGTTTCAGGGTGTAGGGCAGTGCAGTGGTGTTCGGGCAGTGTAGGGGGTCGTGCTGGGGGTGGTGTTTCAGGGCAGTGCAGTGGTGTTCGGGCAGTGTAGGGTGTCGTGCTGGGGGGTGGTGTTTCAGGGTTTAGGGCAGTGCAGTGGTGTTCGGGCAGTGTAGGGGGTCGTGCAGGGGGTGGTGTTTCAGGGTTTAGGGCAGTGCAGTGGTGTTTGGGCAGTGTAGGGGGTCGTGCAGGGGGTGTTGTTTCAGGGTTTAGGGCAGTGCAGTGGTGTTCAGCCAGTGTAGGTGGTCTTGCTGGGGGTGGTGTTTCAGGGTTTAATGCAGTGGTGTTCAGGCAGTGTAGGGGGTCTT